>QANX01004815.1:21292-352181 GCA_003254975.1 Ochetophila trinervis
TTTATAATGTTGTTAATAATTGTTTGATAATTTACTAATATTTTTTTGTAGATATGGATTTAAATCAAGATCCAACTAATCCTAATGATCAAGACTCTTCCTCAAGTAGAAAGCAAAAGAAGGGGAGATGACCGTCAAAGTTAGGAAGAATTCGTAGACAAGTTGCTAGTGGCAAACTTGGAGAAGTAATATACAATGAGCATGGCGTCGGAGTGAATAAAGCCGGCCAATCTCTAGCTAATTATGAAGGTAGTTATACACGATCTCAAATACCGATCACCTACAAGAGTTGGAACGATGTTCCAACAAATTTGAAGAATACATTATGGGAGACAATAAAGGTAATAATACAACCAATTTCATTTTAATTAAAATATTTGGTTAATTAATTTTGTGATTTTATTATTATTGAGCTAATAATACCTTTTTTTTTTGTAGGACTTTTATAACAAGGACGAATCATTGAAACATAAAACTTTGAATGATTGTACAGAAAAATGGAGAAAATGGAAGAGTTTTATGTACATACATTTTGTACACCCGTACATAGAATTAGGGGACATGGAAGCTTTCAATGTTGTCCCCAAAAAATATGGGGAATTTATTACACAAGACCAGTGGGATGAATTTGTACAACAACGTATAACACCTGAGTGGGCTGTAAGTATTAATTAATTCAGTTTCTTACATTTTTTAACTAAACTACAATTTATGTAATTAATATTCGTTTTTAATGTTTCAGGAACTTCATAAGCAACGGTCAGAATTAAGAAAAAGAAATCGGTACAATCATCGTCTATCCTCTATTGGATTTGCACGGGCAGAGTACAATGAGATGAGTGAAAAATTTAATTAAACTGTTTTAATTTAATTTAAGAATTTTAGTAATTTTAGATATTTAAATTAAACAATTTTAATTTAATTTAAAAAATTTAGCAATTTGTAGTTTAGTAATTTTAAGTTAATTGAAATTATAATGTTTTAATTTAATTTAAGAAAATTAGTAATTTTGAATACTTTGAAATTATACTGTTTTAATTTAATTTAGCATTTATATTTTGTAAACATGTAGAACCGCTTTCCCGAGATGCTCTTTGGAAGTTGGGCTACGCGAATAAGCAAGGAAAGTTTCTTACACCAGAAGCTGCTGTAGTTGCACAACAGATGGTATTTATTTTTTGATTTGCATATTTTATTTATATTAAATAACTATGCAATTTTAGCATTGATATTTTAATATTTTATAAATTTGACAGGATAATTTACGAGAGAGAGTAACTGCTGGGGAGGTCAACATTGACTTGGATTCGCCCAACGATATACTGACCCAAGTGTTGGGTACTCCTGAGCACCAGGGCAGAGTAAGGGCGAAGGGTAAATTGGTGACCCCTACTGAGTATTGGCACATTCCTCGACATAGAACCCAATCAACAAAAGAGAGGGACAATGCAAAGGATGAACGCATCAGACAACTATCTGAGGTCATTCGCGACCTCAAAGAGAGTAATACGCTGTTGTCTGCATAGTTAGCCAAGACACAGGATGACTTTGTGGCCAATCCAGGACATATGGATTTCATGACTGATCAATATATGAACAATACCTGGGTTGCCACTAATATTCCTGAGGAGGCGCACCGTTTCAGTACTTCGCCAGCACCAGTACATCTTAGTACTCCTCCATCTCCAGTACATCCCATGACACCTGAGGAGGTAAATTTTTGTAAGATTATTGTTTAATAAACATTTAATGTATTGATTGTTATTTAATTAAAAAGCTGGCCAATTTATTTTGCAGGATCTACAGTGCAAGTTTGCTGTATGTACTAGAGATAATATAGTAGCTGCTGGATTGATGTACCCTACGATCGATCCAGACTCTGTTTGCCATAGGATACGATTAGGGGAGCTTAATGTGCGGGTCAATGTTCAGGAGGCATTGGTCCCTGATGCAACCCTACCTATATCATTTTTTGACATTACATTGGTTGGAGAAGCTGTGGAGTCATTTTGTCCATGACCTAGATATTTAGTCATTTTACCTGAAGAAGAGGTAAATAATTAAGTTATTAATAATTGTTATTTATAGTGTTTTATTCATTCATTATAATTAAGTTATTAATAATTGTTATTTATAATGTTGTTTTGAAATTTATATATTTGATCAGGTGGAGATATCAGTACAAGCATCAAAAGGCAATGCAGTAGCTCATTCAGACTCGAATAGTACTCCCCATTCGCGTCATTCGCGGGCATCTCCACCTACCAATGAAAGTTAGCATCAATTAATCACCTCTGACCTGCCACCGAAGCTGAGATTAATGAAGATGGTAGCTGCCACTGTCTTCAACCAACAATGTACGCAGCTTCAATTCAACTTGGGAAGGGGTATGATAGGCAATTCTCATCCTAGAGTGCTAACACATGAGGATATCTATCAATTTTGTCAAATGCAGGACTTGGGTGGTGATTGCGTATTATTCTATATGAAGTAAGCTACAAATTTATAAATGAAGTTATAATTAATTTATTTTCAATTTAAAATTTTTTTAAATTGTATTTGACATGATATTTTTTTGTAGGAAGCTGTATCAACATATGATCCGCACTGGGAAGATTTTGTTATATGCTTTTATTGATCCACGTGTGGTGCAGAATGTTGGACCTGAAATGTTGGCATCCCAAGCTGAGCAATTGGTCAGATGGTGGAAAGAACAGCCTGACTTCAATAGGATATGGTTAATTCCATATCATTGTCGGTACAATTTAATTTTATGCGAAATTATTACTTTCTTAAATATATATATAGTATATTTTATATTTTTAATATTGACGTNATATTAACGTTTATTTCAGTGTTCATTGGACGCTTGGTGTCATGGACCCGTACTTGGGGTATATTTGGTTTTTTGATTCCGCCAACACCAAAGCTAATATTGATTTTAAGCGATTAATAAGCAAGTAAGTTAATTTAAAAAATTAGTAAGTTAATTTTAGTGATTAAATTTATTTTTAATAATTTATTTTATTTATAAATTGTTATATATATATATATATATATAGAGCTTGGACATTATGGAATGAGCCGAAGAGGCAAAGGTCGAAGAATAAATTAATTAGTTGGCGAGGCGGAAAGGTAAAATCTATGAATTATTTATTTCATTAATGTTTATAAAGTATTAGAAATTATGTATATTAATAAACTAAATATTCTTTTTGTAGGCACCATTGCAACCGACAAGCCATGAGTGTGGATATTATGTATGCATGATGATGAGGGATATAATAAATGTCGATAGAATTTTTTATATCATTAAGGTTTATAAAGTATTAGAAATTATGTATATTAATAAACTAAATATTTTTTTTGTAGGCACCATTGCAACCGACAAGTCATAAGTGTGCATATTATGTATGCATGATGATGAGGGATATAATAAATGTCGATTCATCAGTACCACAGTCTCAGTTACATAATACTGTAAGTATAATTTTAGCGTAACTGTAAATTTATATATAATATTATTTTTACTAATGCATTAATATTATTTGTTTGATTTTTATGTACAGTTTAAAAATTGTGTTTAGATACAAGACTTCGTTGATAAATTTAGAGAGGATTGGGCTGAATATTTTACTGAAGAAGTTTCGATCCCTTCAAATTTGTNTTAGACGACGGTTTCGCGTCCGTCGTCTAAACACGTAAGACGAGGTATTTTAACCGTCGTCTATGACCCTATTTTGTAGTAGTGTTTCTAGGGCTCGGGCCTTGTCAAAAATCGACTCCTTTTTTTTTCATATTCAAAAAAATAAAAAGATCACAAATTAAACCTCTTCTATTACAATATTATTATCATTTATTTTCCAGCTTGATTTTGCATATCAAAGTTTTTTGAGTGCAATGAATATATTATATACGTGGTGCCCATCCCTCTAATTAAGCTGTATGATATGTGCTTCACTTCGCTTTGAGATATTATGGAGTAGACCTACCCAAATCAAACTACAGATATAGCAAATAATTTGATGTTAAGTTTTGTTCAGCACATTTTAAAGGAAAACTTGCCTTGTCATTAAGAGGGAAATGATAAAAAATAAGCAGGATATATAAAACATTGTGATTGAAGTTTTGGTTCCATGGAACTTTTTTTTTTTTTTTTTTCCAATTGAAAATATTATTATTTAAACTCCAATCACGTAATGACACGTGTGACTCTTTTAAAATAATAATAAATATCCTTTTTTCTTTAATAAACTGCCTAACCCGAATGCCTCCCCTGGATACTTCCTCAAACATACGACTTTAAAAATCTGGATGTGAGGGGCTTGGGTTACTTTTTCCAGTTAATCTTGGTTGTAATTTAACCAGATTTATGTATGATTATGACACTCGCTGGAGCTTCTAGATATGAAAATGAAATATTGCATTGAATTATTTACCAAAAAAATAAAAAAATGAAACCATCACAAATCAAACGGAGGAAGTCCATTTGGGCCGTTTGATGGGGTTTAGCATCAAAAGCAAAAGAAGTCCGGCCCCTATTTATTGACCATAACATCTTAGTTCAGCCCATGAAGCAGATTAAAGAATGATAATTTACATGGACGCCCATCTGTGAGTAAAAATGCAAAAACCCAAAAAATTCAAAATAAAAAAAAATAAATAAAAAAACTCAAAAGAAAAAATTATGTCTTTATATACCGTTCATTATTCATGTACTTCTTAAGATACATTTTCCATCAATTACTCTACTTTAGTCGGATACCCAGCGTGTTCTTACAAAAAAGGGAACATGCTCTATTTTGGATGCTGATCAAACTTACAAGTTCTAAAAGCTAGTGAAGATAAAATAATAGTAAGTTTAAACAAAACTTTCCTAGTTTGAATCATGAGTTCAAATATGCTAATGTTGATTGGGGATCCAAAATTTAAGTCAAACCTAGTTCGAATCAAGAGCCGAATGTTGATGGAAAGAAGCATTTTCTGCTATTAGATATCCTTGTGTGCGTCCGATACGCCTCTCCAGCCTCCTGACAAGACTTCAATGATGATCCTGGGCTTCACCTTCTAAATGAGGTGCTTGAACTCTCATATGCGAGAAAGCATATTGCAAATCCAAATTTTCAGCATCTCAAAGTGAACGGATCTAGATAACATTCTGCCAAAATTAACCTATACTTGTCTCCAAGCCTTGATTTTATAGAATAACTTTTTTTGGTTGAACTTTTTGCTTATGTTTTTTCACTTACGCTAACAATAATGCTAGACTTACTAAAATATTGATTTTTTTATTTATCAAATGTGATAAATGATGTGTTAATATTAAATTTGTTTATTTTTCTGATTCATTTATATATATTTACTTATTTAAATTATATGAATATAACAATCAAGTTTGATTAATATTGTAATATTTATAGCATTACTCTTCTTTGAAATTTATTTGGACTATCACTTGCTTCATCTACAGGCTCTGTGAAATAATCCAAACATAAATATATATATATATATTTAATCACTCAGGTTGTTTCCCATTTTAGTGTTTTTATTTTTGGATGTTGTTTTTCTAATTTTTTTTAAATGTAGTTTACGTTGGTTGGTTTTATTTTCATTATGAGTCACGTGTATATTTTTCCTCATTGATAATTTCATAAATATAATACTGGATTGATTATTGAACGCCTCCATCTCCATGTCCAATGCATCAGTTTCAGAAGAGCTCCATTATGAGGAAGGAAGAAAGTCTCCAAATTGGAGTAATTGATGTAAGAGATACATTAGGAAGAACATGAATAATAAACAGTATATATGAACATAATTTTAGCTTTTTTGATGGGAATGTTTTTTTTTATTTTTTCAATTTTACTCACCCGTGGACATATCTGTAAATTACAAAACGGAAGAGTATTGGATAGCAACGAATACGTAACCTGTTTGGACATCAAATGATTAGTAAAGTACACGTTTGCTACATAGAATACTAATTGGGGCTTTGAATTTGTAGAAGTGGTCAGGGAAGTATTCCTCAATTCCAATCCAGAGTATGCTTAAATAACTACGATAAACGCTGGATAGCCAAGTAGAGATTACATAATTGCTGAAAGCATCTAAAAAAATAAGTCAACCCCAAGATGAGTGCTCTTTTATTCTCACTTTCCTAAAGCTTCCGGTAGCACAGCTTTATACAAAACAAAATAGAAGTCCCACAATTAACTTCCTATCTTAGCAAATTCTGCAATTTTATTTTTCGCATTAACACAATTAGCGAATTATATCTGATTTGCTGGCATGGATTATCTTGACTCGGCAGTGGATTCACCAGTTTTGTCCCACAGATTGTTTCGACTGACAGTTCTCAATTATTATTTCTCCATTTCACTTTCGAAGAAAAATCGCAACACAGAGCACCATCGCAATTCACAACCATAAGTGACATAAGAGCGTAGCGTATTATTATTGTTTACCTATTGATTATTATTTATATGCATCGGTCAACTTGCTGTGCAAGTTGCAATTTAAAATGTTTTTCATTTGCAAAAAAAAAGAAAAAAAACACTTCCCATTTATTGTTCAAATGTCTTTTATACTATGTTTGAATTGATAAAATAGGAGGGAAATTAATGGAAAATATTTTTATTTTTATTTTTTTTGTTTGAATAATTAAAATGAGTATAAACGGAAAACAAAACAAAAAAGGAATTTATTGTGTCTATTTAACCAATTTAGCTTCTTACCCAAATTTTACAGGAAATGGATAGAAAGGAAAATAGTTTAATGAAACTATTGTTTATAAACTATTGATATTTTTGTAAACATATAAACTACATTAATATTTGTTTTCCTTCTTGTTTATTTTCCTTTCCTTTCTATTTGTAAACATTCAAACAGCTATTATTAAAAAATATTATATTATGTTTTCCTTTATTTTCCTTTCATTTCCTCATTAAGCTTACCTTGTTTTTTTTTTTCCTTTCTAGCATTCAATCCAAACATAATATTATACTTGTTGGTATTACATGAAAATGTTATTATCCAAATGTCCTAAATAAACTGAATACATAAGACATACTTTCTTGATCAACCGCACCACAAAAATGCTATATATAAAAAATTAGGGCAAAAACAAATAAGTTAATAGGTGACATACCTCTTTAAAAAAAAATAAAAAAAACAGAAAAAGAATAAGACCATTGCAATAATTTTTGAAATTAATAATAGTTGACATTTAAAAAATAAATAAATCTTATAATATGAGAAAAAAAACTAATAATATTTAGATTTGAATGTCAAAGAAAATGGATTAAATTAACCTATATTTTGATCACCTTTATGTAAGAAAATCTATGCAGCGTCCAACCCATGAAACAGAGTAAATAATAGCTTATTTGGAAAAATCAAATGATCAATGCTATTTATCCAATATAATTAATATTAACTTATTAAATCTGATTTGCTTCTAACCACCAGTTTTGTCCCGCACAATTAATTAAAATTGAAATTTTCAAATTCTTAATTATTCAGTTCAAATATGGAAAAATCACCACCCTGACATAGCTTTGTTGATTATTATTTATATATATTGGCCTACTTGCTGTTACTGAAATAATATATTTCATTTACCGGAGATAAATGTTTTCCACTTTTTATTTTAGGAGTATGGTAGAATAAAACTTTTAAAAAATATTATATTTAATAAAAGTTTAAAAAATATTATTTTGTTATGAATAATGTTATTTTATTAAAGATAAATGTTACTCTATTATAAATAAATTTTATTCATCTATAAAAGAATAATATTTATCAATAACAAAATAACATTGTTTATAATAAAATAATATTTATATTAAATACAACCCTTTCGAAAAAATTTATTCTAGAATTCTTCCATATTTTGTTGTCCATTACACATGCTAGTAAATAATACATCGACGAAAATGTCACAGATGTTTTTATTAAAGAAAGCTTTTTTTTTATTTTTTTTGGATGAATAAAAGGTCTTGCTAACATACCCCAATGGGGATTATTATACATGGAAAGGGAGGTAGCAGGAAACCTCCAAACGGTCAACAGCATAGCAAAACTTCCAAGAAAGGCGGAAATGTTTCTGAATTTTTCCTAAATTTTGCTTTGTCTCTGGTCTAATGGTCTTTCTTTATTAGGATAATTGTACAAAACAATATTATCCAACTCAAGCTAAATAATCCTATAAATCACCCTGCTTCAAAGAAATTTTTCTTGCTATGCAGGCCAGTTGCCAATTCTAAAATTTAAGCTCCAAGCTTTATTAATGGCATCACTCACTTCAGTCCAATTCATAGAGACCTCGCTCATTTGCACTGCTGATCCTTTTGCTCTGTCCTACACAGATCCCAATCAAAAATGGCTAATCCGGAAGCATCTTCTTTCTCTGCTGCAAGACTACCCTGCTTTCTCTGCCTCTTTCGACACCTTCATTCACAACGATGGCACAGCCGTGAACCTTCTCTATGCAAGCGGAGAGCTCCATATCTCCAATGGCAGACCATCTATTCCCTTAACCATTTGGCTCCATGAAAGCTACCCTTTCATGCCCCCAATGGTCTTCGTCTCTCCAAATCCCACCGACCCAATTCGTCCCCTCCACCCTTTCGTTGACCCTTGCGGTGCCACAGCTTGTCCTTATCTCCAAACTTGGATACACCCTCGCTGTAACCTCTCTAACCTTGTTCACAACCTCATCAAGCTCTTTTCTCATGACCATCCCTTCTCATCACCTTCGTCGTCTTCCTCTGTTCCTGCTTTTTCTCATCCTTCCCTTGTCTCGAAAATGGAGGCTCTGGATCGTCTCGCGGGTTCTCTTCGCTATGATTTAGGAACGTTGAAGGCTAAAACTGCGGAGGAAATAGAGAGGCTGTCGCAGTTTCAAGAGGAAATGGCGAAGAGGGTTGACAGTACGAGAAGGATAATTTATGGGTTGGAGTGTGAAAAGGTGAGTTTGAAAGGGAGAGTTTCGGAGCTGGTGGAAGAAGCGGACGTGGTGCTGAACTGGTTAAAGGTTAATGACAGAGAAATTTGGATTGCTAAGATTGGGGATGAAATTGAGAATGCTTTTGAAGCTGCTGGGGATGATTCGGATGCGGTGTTGGATTGCTTGGCTGCGGATAAAGCTACTGAGGATTTGATATACGCATTGGACAAGGCTGTTGAGCAAGAGGTGGTGAGTTTTGGAGTGTATATTAGGCAAGTGAGAGTTTTGGCAAGAGAGCAGTTTTGTCATAGAGCTATGCTATTAAAATTGAGAGATTCTCCACTGCCTCAATGACTCCAACTTGTTTTAGATTAGATATTTTTCCAAACACCATCTCTGCAACTGGAAGGGTCTTTAAGATTACTTTTGAATTTATTTTGCTGGGCATTGTTTTTGGCTCTTTTGAAATATGCCAATGTTTGTTGTGATATTGCAACCAAAGGGAACTTTTTGTATTTGTTTTTCAATGTATATAATTACAACTTGCATCTGTCTTACCTTCAAACTTGACTAATATGTTAACATTTTGCCCTTTTAGAATTCAAGAAAGTAAAAATGAATTTCACCAAAAAAAAAAGAAAGTAAAAATGAAGGTGGACATTATGCATAGTTAATACTAATAAATAATTTAAAGATGACAGTGAGGACACTTTGTTAATACAAGTCCACTGTCCACGCCGTTTGAAAACTATGTATAGACACTTGACAATATAAAACTAGCCCCATCTCTTTCAAATTTTTTGCCATACAGATAGACATGATAAATTTTAACACGACCCGTTAATATGCCACGAACACGAATATTTTTTATAGGTTTAGATTTATCTGAAACGGATTGACCAATTATAAATCTTTTATCTATTAACAGATTGACTCGCGAAAATCTATTAGACCCATTAATCTTTAATGGTAATTTAATTAAAAAAACTAAAAAAATGAAGATGTAGTTGAAATTGAATATGTTTAGGTATTATTGTTATTTCAAACAATATTGTGTTATATTTTTATTATTTATTTATAGAATAATTTAAGTATTATGTTTTTGTGGTTTGCTATTTTTTTAACATGTATTAAGTATATTGTTTTAATTTTTATTTTTAATTTGTAAAATGATATATATATTTATGTTTGTTTGTGGTTCATTATTTTTTAATATGTATTATAAACTATAAATCAAATATATTTTATTTTTTTTAAATAAATTTAATGTGTTAATTAGTTGGATAACGAATTACATAATAATTTTATTAACGAGTTTAAATTTATATATTTTAACATAAAAATTTAACAAATTGAATTTAAATAATAAAATTTTAACACAGACCAAAATACGTTACCGCACAGTACATCAACACATTGTCAGTTCGCGTTTGGAAAACGAACTTGATAAACCATAGAGGAACGTATTTCAAAGATCGGCTTTGTTAATTGGGCGAGCTGCCTTTGTCAAGCTCGAAAGTCTAATCACTCGTTTAATAGTTCAATGGACCAGCCCACGTTCAACTTTGTCATCGGTGCGTTTGATACTTGGATTGGGCTTCTCATTGGTCGGTTATGCCTGTTTTTCTCATCATCTTTGTTTGTTAATTGCCGAGAAAAACATCCGTTGACAATCCAATTATACACTGTAATCTTATTATTTCCTTTTAATTCAATTTCGAAGCAAATATTAGTTTTTCTTCAAGTTTTTTATTTTTTTTACTTATAAAAAAAAACAATAACAGTTTAAACTTCACTTTTTACCTATGAAGATTACTGTTTTTGGGTGCTGGGAATTTGAATTGAGAGTGAATATTTAGCAATCAGTTTCCGTTCAAATTAAAGGTGTTTGTACAAAAATCATAGAGTGTTTTTTTTTTTTTGATAACTCTAAAATCGTAGAGTGTAGACGTGAAAAATGTGCAACTTCCAATAATTGCAATGTTATATTTGTCCCCTCTTTATAGTTTTTTACCACTCCATCCCATTTTTTGGTAATTACTATTATCTTTACTTGTTTTTACAATTATAATCCTTTTTTTTTTGGTGAATCAATTATAAAACAAGTCCTTTTTTTTTCTTTTTTTCTTCTCCCAAATGCGGGTTCTTCATCAAGGATTATGAAATCTGGTTAAGAAACAACAATCTGTACGATCTCTAAGTAAGCTTTAAAAACTGGGAGATTTTGTTTAAAAAACAAAAAGAAAATCAGGTATTCTTAAATCCAAATGGTACCAGCAGTAATAACTGGATGGACAACTCTTTGATAAAATAATAAAATTTTGACAAACAAAAACCCCAATAAAAAAAAAAAACATTTATTTTTTCTAGCACATTTTTTTTATTTGAAAATAATAAAAAGAAAACGTATGTATTTTTATTTGTTATTTTTGGTCTGAAAAACAAAGCGTATGTAAAAGGGTACGTAATCGTGTACTTTTGGATGCAAATCACAAATCTGAACCTCTCCCGTAAGCAAAAACTAAAACCTCCCGCATGTGGGTGCACGATTCTTAACGTACACTCGTTTCCATGGTTTCCTAGATCCCATTCCCTCTTGACCGTCTCTTCGAAATACGTTTGCTTTCTCTTCTTCTTGTTGGTCTTTCCCATGTTTGCTTCGTCGTTACAATTCTATCAGCCCCTCGTCCCTCCGTAACTCTTACCACATTTGGGTGATAGTGGCCTCTGCTTTGCTCAACTATGGAGGTTTGTCGTTGGGTTTTGCTTATTTCGATATTTCTTTGCCTTTTCGCATCTGGTTCGTTGTCACTTGAGAACCTTCACCAAGCGTAAGTAATTTCTATTGTTCACTTTAAAATTGTTCTGAATCTGAAGCTTTGTATTAATTTTTGAAGATAATTTTAATATTTTTGATTTATTGGAATGGTTTATAAATTTGGTTAGTTTTAGGATAGTTATAATTGATCTTCATGCTAAGTTACTGCTGAAGGTTAATTTTCACATGCTTTTGTAATGTTTTATGTCTTAATTGTTATATATTTTGAAACATTTAGGAAAATTTTCGAATATATGTTGTTTTGGGTGCAAAAATTGCTATGGTTTTCGATCCAAAATAACAGGAAAGGCAAGTGAATTGTCTGAACATGATAAATAACAGGACCTTTTAATTCGTTATCAAGAATTTAATGGCGAGCAGGGACAACCTTTAGCTTTATTGACTTCTATGTTGAGATATTATAGATGGAATTTTAATCATGATTAGTGCAAGTATAATGTGATTTAGATAATGGAAGTTGGAGTTTATATCAGAATTTAGTGGGGAGCAGGGACAACCTTTAGCTTTATTGACTTCTATGTTGAGATATTATAGATGGAATTTTTATCTTGATTGAGTGCAAATATAATGTGATTTAGATAATGGAAGTTGGAGTTTATACTAATTAAAAAACATGAAGTTGGAGACTATGATTCTTCTCAAAGTATGCTGGCAGTTTATCAAGAATGTAGTGGGGAGCACCGTCAACCTTTAGCTTATTGACTTCTTTGTTGAGAGATGGAATTTTATCATGATTTAGTGCAAGTATAATCTAATTTAGATAATGGAAGTTGGAGTTTATACTAATTATAAAACTTGAAGTTGGAGACTATGATTCTTCTCAAAGTATGCTGGCAGTTCTCAAACTTGAATAAAAAAATTATGATTGTGAACAAGAAGAAGCATATGGCCTATACTAAATTAAGGGAGTTGATTGCTCATGTAGATAGTTCAATATCTTTAGCTACAGAGAGCATGCATTACTGTATATAAATGGATTGTTACTGTACTATTTGACTTTTAAAGTCTCAGAATTTGTTTTCTCATATTTCAGTATCACCAGGGTGCTGATGCATGAAAATTTGCACATGCTTAGTGTAGAAGACTCAGTACTTTATCATAATCTTTGAGCATATATGTTGTTTACTAATGTTTATATTACCCACTCAAAATGATAAAATTAATTTGGCAAATTGAGAAGCTTTTGTACTTTTATTTTTGAAAATTTCCCGACATTCAGTATTTCTTCAGTATCTAAGTTGAATGAAAGTTGCATAACCATAACAATGAGATATCATACCTCAATTGCACATTATCATGCTATCGCTATAGAATTGAGTGTGTCTATCTTAGAATGTTGTAGACCCCTGGTTATACTTTCTGCCACCTTGATTGAGATAAGAAGCTGTATTTCCATTTGGAATATTATGTATGTATGTGGGAGTTTAGTGTTCTATGCATGTTGTACATGCAGGTTTCCTATTGTGGAACCCGATCCTGGTCATACAAAACTGCGTCTTTCAAGGGAGGGGTTGGAGGCCATTGAGAGAATAACAACTCCAATTGCAGCTGTTGCGGTAAGCCTTAGGTGCAATTTCCTTAGCACTCACATTTGCTTTTCTTTGAAAAATTGGCAATTATTATGTTCACCTAAATTGAAAGTTCTGCTTAAATGTTTGTTGTTTGCTCTTATTGGTTAACTGATCAGGTTATTGGACCATACCGCTCTGGAAAATCTTTTTTGCTTAATCAACTTCTCTCCCTTTCTTGTTATGAAGGTGCAGTCTCTACTTTACTACACTATTTATTTTTGAAACATATATGGATCTTTCCTAATCAAACTGTCGTGCATAGCTTGCCTAGCTTGAATATTTAATATATTGTAAAGATTTAAATGTTTTTCTACAGGGTTTGGTGTTGGACACATGCGTGACACAAAAACTAAAGGTAGCATGTAATACATTAGTGATATTATAGAAATGGCTAACTTTTCGTTGTATGCATGTCTGTTTGTCAATTTACGCTGTATTTTGCCTCTTACAGGAATATGGGTATGGGGAACACCACTGGAAATGGATATTGATGGAGTGAAAACTTCTGTGTTTTACCTTGATACAGAAGGATTTGAGAGTGTTGGGAAGTCAAATGTATACGATGATCGGTAGTTACACTTGCATGATGCTTTTTTTTTTTTTTTTTTGTTCTTGCATTCATATTTGGTATATCTTGCTAATTTTCTGAGACTTCTTTACAGGATTTTTGCCCTGGCAACTGTCATGAGTTCTGTACTTGTATATAACCTGCCTGAAACGGTTAGTTACTGCCTTTTTTGATGTTTTTGTTTATTCAATGATGCAGTGATGCTCCAATTTAGCAACCTTGTACTTTTGGGTGGCTTATGGACTATGTTTTCTGTTCCACATAATAAATAATTGCAATATAAAAGCTGTTGTGGCTTTGCAGTGCTGCTTGGCTGAAACAATGAATTTGGGTTTCTCCATAACATTTTGGGTTTTACATACACATAAGATGTATAGTATATTTTTAGACATAGGTATGGTTTTCTGTTAGTTAATGAAGGAGTTAACTTTTATTTTTTAGAAAAGAATATCACTTAAAAGACTAAGGTAAGAACTTTTCTTGCATTAACTTCTTTGCTGGAATTTTAGAAGTATATTCTACCACTTCTAATGTTAAATGAAGTAGTGATCAAATGGACATGGCAAATTATGTTTCCATATTCCATATTCTCATATTCATATTCTTCCAAGTGGTCAAGTGCTTTTAAATTATATTTCCATGGAAAACCTTGGTAATTTTAATCTAATGGTCGCATTTCATGGAACTATAGATATGGTATTGTAAATGTAATTCTGCTCCAACTGTTGGTCAAATGCACAGTTGGCAGTCGCCTTATCTCAATCAATATTTTGGTGAGAAGAAATCCTTGTGTATTTTGTGTAGATACGTGAAGCTGACATCTCAAGGCTGTCATTTGCTGTTGAGCTTGCTGAAGAATTTTATGGAAGGTTTGTACTTCTTTTTGTCTTTTTATTATGCCTTTATATTCAGTGCAATATGCCATATAATATTATTTTATTGTCTTCTCTTTCATTACCAAAACTAACTTGTTTTATGGTCTCGCTGCAAATTTTGTATGGCAAATAGGGTGAAGGTAATGTACATGCCCTTGTATCATTAGATCCTCTTGCAGATTATCTTTCAGTTAATCTTATTGTTAATTTTTTGTCATGCCTGTGAATGGTTGGATGCTTTTATAGGGGCAAGACGTAGCTTTTGAACCTGCAAAGCTTTTGTGGCTTATCCAGCGTGATTTTCTACGTAAGTATGGATATTCCTTCCTTGGATACATTTTGTTGGTAATTTAGAAGGCACCCTGCCACATACTTTTAGTGACAGTACCAAGGTTTTTGTTTTGAGTTGTTCATCCATTTTCCTAGATCACACCAGAGTGCTGTTGAATTAACTATGTATGTGGTGTTATACAGAAGGAAAATCTGTGCAAGAAATGGTGAATGAAGCTCTCCGTCATGTCCCTAATAGTGATGGTTAGTTTTTTTTTTCTCTCTCACTCTCTCTCTCTAGTCATTTGTTCACAAGCTGAACTCTTTTTATAATAGTCCTTTTTTTAGAACCAAGACTAAGTGTGGGTGTCTTTTGAAATTGCAGGGGACAAAAATATTGATATGGTACTTTGTTCTCCTGATATTTGTTTCATTCTCAATAATCTTATGCTATTCTAGAATTGAAAGTCCACCTTTTGTGTCTTTATCAGATTAATCAGATCCGTGATTCCTTGGCTATCATGGGTGATAACAGCACAGCATTTAGCTTACCACAAGTATGGTTTTTTTCCTTGATTTTTATCGTCCTCTTAAATTTCTTGCCCCTTCTGTTCACCTTTCTATTATGAACTAGGGGCCAGTGAGTAGGTAACAAAATGATATATATATATATATATATATATATATATAAGAGAGAGAGCTGAAATATATTTATGATATGGATTATGAGCGATCTTTTCTTTAAGAAAAGTATGAGTACAATTTTTGCATAAGTCAGGTTTTTGTTTTGTAACTTGTAGCTAGTTAGTAACTTTGTATTTAATGGCTAACTATATGCTGAAGGTGGGGGAGAGGGAAGAGTATAGCCTTAAGTGTCTGATATCGTAATGTTTCTGAATTTTCGAACAGCCTCATCTTCAGCGAACAAAGCTCTGCGACATGAATGATGGTGAGCTTGAGCCATTATACGTTAAGAGGAGGGAACAACTAAAAGAGCTTGTTGCTAGCATTATTCGTCCGAAGATTGTGCAGGGAAAATCTCTTAATGGAAAGGAGTTTGTGTCTTTCCTAGAGCAGGTACCGCTTTATTTTTTTGTCGACATTGCCTTTAAGAATTATCATTTTTTTTTTTCTTACAGAAAATTGTCAGTTGTCACCTTAGCTGGTTGAGATATGTTGGTGATAGGCAGTTCTATGTCCTTGAATTTATGGCAAGTATTATCTCAATGCTATAAGGAGTTAAATATATTTTATTTTTTGGTGAATTTAAATATATTTTCTTGGTTGCAAATATGAAAGTTATTGGTAATTTTGGTAACTAATAGTAAATTTGGACTAGACTCCTTGATGACTGTAAGGACATTAATTGTCCAGTTTGTATGACTCTCATTGTTATCTTGGGTCCTGTCTCTGATGTAATACACACACAGAAAAAGGAAAACCATAAAAGTTTTTAGCTGTTGCATGTTATTGGTAGATTTAAAATTTCAATGCATTTTATGTTATCAAATCTCAGATCCTTGAAGCCTTGAATAAAGGGGAGATCCCATCAACAGGCTCTCTAGTGGAGGTTTTCAATAAGAATATTCTTGAGCGATGTTTGAAGTTATATATTGAAAGGATGGCAAAGTTGGTTTTACCTCTATCAGATCAATCTCTGCAAGATACCCATGAAAGGTCCAGAGAGGAAGCGATGCAACTATTTGAGGAACAGCATTTTGGCCGTAATCATGCCAAGAAGTCAGTCTTGCAACTAGATGAAGAAATTGAAAAGGTATAATACTATGAATTGACTCTTTTTTTATTACTTTTGAAAGAGAAGAATTTATATGATTTCCACCAGAAGAATGGGGAATTTTGTCTTGTAGTATGAGATGGGTGGCATGCATGGAAGTATGAGGACATATTCGAGTTTAGATTATTTGGACCTTTCATCATTGTGCAACTGGTTATGACCCTTACCTGTGGCAATGGTGAAACCTACAGTATTTGGCAAGCACCATATGCTTAGTTGTTACATGGAGAACATTTAGAATTTGAGGCTCAAGTGCATATTCTTTTTTTCCATAGTTTTGTATTGGTACCCTTATTTTCATGTTCTATCTACAAATTTTCAACTCAACTTTAGAAATATCGTGTAGGTGCATAAGACTTCCATTCTGGCTAATGAATATCAATCCTCAAAGCTCTGTGAGGCATTGTATACCAGATGTGAAGATAAAATGGACCAACTTCAAGTTCTCCGACTCCCTTCCATGGCGAAATTCAATGCAGGTTTCCTGCAATGCAACCAAAGTTTTGAGCATGAGTGTGTTGGACCTTCAAAAGCAACTTATGAGCATCGTATGAATAAGGTTTGGCAAAGTTTTCTTTTCTTTTTTGCTTAGATTGAGAACATTTGTGTACTTGGTACGTTGGAGTTCAGTTCTAATTTGATGCCTGTGGGAACAACGGATACCACAGGGAAATGAAACTGTAACTCTACGGGCCACTTATTGACAGCTTAACAGCATCTCTAATAGGCTCTTTATTTTCCTCATCTTCTTTAAAAGAGAGAGTCAACCCTCTATTTTAGGTCTCGAATAGGCTCTTTAGATTCAAAAATTAAAATCGAGAGTCAATTGGCCCTCCAAATGTAGAGTCAAACCCACTCTATAAGTTAAATTTGTCAATGTTTTCATTTATTACTCTACATTTTCCTGTGCATATTATCTCTATATGTTTGTTATTGCTTTAAATATTCCTATGCACCACTAATCATTATATGTTAATTTAAAGAGTATTGTAGGAATGATTCAGTAAATATCACTATTTATTTTATAAAATTCATTAAGATGCGCTTTATAATAGAAAATATGCTCTTTAAAATAAAAAGCACCATTGGAGATGCTTTAAGCCTCTAACTTGTACATTTAGATGTAACATTTATGCCTATCTTTTTTTTTTGTTCTTTTTCTTTTTCCATGCAGATGTTGGGGAAGTCAAGGTCTCTTTTTATTAAAGAATATAATCACAGGCTCTTCAATTGGTTGGTGGCGTTTTCCCTTGCCATGGTTGTGTTAGGCAGGTTTGTTATAAAGTTTATTTTGATTGAAGTTGGGGCATGGATACTCTTCATCTTCTTGGAGACATACACAAGGATGTTCTGGTCCGCAGAGTCCCTTTACTACAACCCAGTTTGGCATATGATAGTAACCACTTGGGAAACAGTTGTTTACAGCCCTGTCCTGGATTTAGACAGGTAATAAACTCTTTTTCCTTTCTTTTGCACCTCGTTAACAGGCTCCTCTTCAGGCATAAGATGGTATTGAGTTGAACTTGAAATCCACATCTGCAATCTCAGAAAAATTTTCTTAAGTTAAAAGAAATTGTTACTCGATTCAGATTTGTTTGATTAGTATTTCTTGTTTCGATACAGATGGGCAATTCCCCTTGTTGTGATAGCAGTGTTATTTGTGCTTTATTGGCGGTGTTATGGAAGACGGAAACATGGGTCTCGATGGCAATTACCCCTGTACAATAATCAAAAAAGTGGTCCAAATCGGCCAAGATCTGACTGAAAACAGGAGAGGTGATGATATTTTCAAGCGTTATGTTGGAGCATTGCCGTTGGCGAGCTTTCCATTTTTTTGAAAACTCGAAGCCCGCCAATCTATTTTTTGGTTCTTGCAAAGAATACAGCAGAAAAAGATTGTGAAGAGGCAAAGGATGAGAATGATGATTATTAGCCCTCTCCTATACTTCCAAATGTAGAATTTCGAAAATTGATTGTAGTTCTATGATCTATTTATTATTTCGAAATTCAAATTGTCCCCCAAAAGCTATTCCTGTTGGATTACTCACTCAATTATCACTTGCTGCTGTAAAATGATCCTGTAATGCTACTTCTAAAACAGAAGGGAAAAAAAATAAGAATTTTTTTTTAAAGAACAAAATTCTTCAATTCAATGTCTTAGGATCCTCCTGGTTATAATATTTTTGTAGCTTGCTTAATTATCACCTTTTTTGTTAAGTTGGTGAAATATTATGAAATATCTTATAACACTTGCACACTGTATGTTTTGGAATAGTTACGAGCATAGAATTTAAGGGTGCAGGGATGACGTGGTGATGACATATTTTCATCAGAACTTTCCGAGATGCCTTATTACTGGACGGATTTAATTAATGTTCGTTTTTTATTAAGTGGAATTTGTTTTGTGTAGTCGCTTCAAGGTTATTGAAGTCTTAATGTGTGAATGACCATTTTAGGTGGACCTCACCTTACATGTAAATTTTTTTGAATTTGAATAAAAATACTTCCTTTTATTTTAATAATGATATTTATTTCCCATAAAAAAAATTTAAAAGATTTACTTATTGTTATATAGGAAGATTTAGCTTTCGATGTTTAAATAAAAAATAATGCTAGAAGAACCATATCAAGATATATAACAACTATATTTATATTATTATTTTATTAGTTAATATATTAATATAATTTAAATATAAATAAAAAAATATAATTAAATATAAACTAATAAAGTAATAATACGTATATAATATATTAACAAACTAAATAATATCTTTAGCATTATACTTAAATAAATATTAAAAAAATTATTTATCTATTTAAATTATGCAATAAAATAAATACTCAGAGCATCTTTAATGGCTCTGTGGATTAGAATCTACATCTCACATAGAATAGAAGTTTTTATTGCTTATGTGTCAAATATCTATTTAATAGACAGTTAATATTTAAAAGTAGTCTCCAATAGAATCTGTTTACAATAAAAGTAATAGATTATGTGTAATTTTTTTTTAAATTATATCTATTTAAAATTTTAAAATAATTGAAAAAAAGTAAAAAATAGTTAATTGCTGAGTCACACTGTCTAAACAGACCTTCTGAAAGACAGTTTATTTGACAGTGTCTATTTTATTTTTTACCACATAAGCTTAACAGAGCTAATAGATAGAGTCATTGGAGAGTTTCTTTTTAAATCTTTCTACATTTATAATGTGACAATAAAATTAAAACAATCTACAGTATCATTGGAGATGCTCTCGTACTCAAAAAGACTAACTGAGTCCAACGAATACTTATGTCCTAATGTGGAAAAAAACTTAATGACTAAAAATATCAAAAGTTAAATTGCCACCTCAGAAAAACAAATTCAAATTTTTATATGCCGGCGGAGAGACACGCGCACCTCCGAGTTGCTTGTCAGTACCTCTGGAACTTCCCGTTGGTTTCCCATCTCAATAACATCCACTCGCAGAAAAGCGCGTATAGTTTGTACTTTTGGAAACCGGGAAGAACGTATTTTGCCAGTCGCCACCGCGTTTACTTCCAAACTGGCAAACCGAGTGTTTTTTTTTTTTTTTTTTGTGCCAGAGAATATAATATTAAAATATTAATATTTTAATAAATCTTATGCTTCGTAAGCAACGGAAGCGTTTCCTACTAGTTGTTAATCCTATCCTGCCATGCAACGCAAGTGTCCCTTAACGAAAATACTTGCAATTTCATAAATTAATATCAAATATACCAACTTAACCTTGTAAAATATCTAAACCAAATACACAACGAAGTTGACGTGGATAAATGTTATTGGTTAAGCCACAGAAACTGTAGGGGTGCGAAAAGCTTCAGATTTTGATCCATGCATGAAGTTGGCCAAAAATAAGCAAATCTGAGTGCAGGTGGCACCCATTAATGCAGTCCTGAGGACCAAACCCTTGAAGGGGAAAGCCAAATATATATATATATATATATATAATTATAATCTTCACCATTTCATTAGCAGTCTCAGTGTCTGTGTGCTTGATTTTTGAGCAGGTATATATATGTGTATGGAAAACTCTCTGGTTTAGGTTAATCCTCAATTTTTCAGTCATCCCAATTTATACGTCCTCTATAAAATGATTTTGTATATATATATATATGTGTGTGTGTGTGTGTAATATAACGTTTGGTGAAATATTTTTGTAGGGTTTCAAGATCTTAATCTGAAAATGAGTGTTTCTGGAAAAGCTGTTTGCAAGGTAGAAGGTGAGAAATTAACCTGCACGCTAAGCTAACAGTACCCTTTTGCATGCATTTTTGGTTTTATATATCGTTTCTGATTATTCTCTATTTGTGGTTTCATTTTCTTTTCTTGAATTGTAGATGTTGCTCTCTATAAGTCAGGACAAATTCACCATACATATCATTGAAAACTAATATGTAAAATATCTGAGTGCATGCGTGGTATTTCTTTTCTTTAAAAAACTAAAAATATCTCCCTATTTTTCTTTGGGATTAATAATGACAAAAAATAATGAGAAAACTCTTGAACGTAACTTTTTGCGGGTAAATTAGTGATTTAAAAAAAGATGGTAGGAAATTCTGGTTGAATATTCAGAAAACTTGATCTAAAATTATTTTTAAATAGTCTTTTCCTCTAATATATTAAAAACTTTCAGGATTAATTAGTCATTCTTCAAGTAGAAATTCAAGAATATATATATATGAGTTAATACCTTCAAGTTCATTGTTGATACTTGATTGAAAGCAACTTCGAAGACAATTTCCAAAGGTCTTACAGCAGTGATAATTAGATTTAGCCTAAATTGGTAAAGTTTTATCACTTCTAGTCAGTGATGAATATATCATATGGTAGTTTCAATCTAGAAATCAAATTAATTCTTTCTAAATATAAAAAATCAATTGATAACATTTTCTAATAGAAATCGATATATTTTTTAAACATACGTAGTTTGGTTTTACGCAGAAAAATACATAATTTTTTTGTTAATTATATGTACGTAAATTATCTTTACACATGTATTAATTCTAAAGTATATACCTAGAAAGGATTTTTATCCTTTTTGCCAATGGCCCTAAAAATATCTAGAAAGGATTAGAGATCCTCTAATTTATACTTTTTATTTTGACACCATATGCAGAAATTGGTCAAGCTACACATACACACACTATGCTATGCAAGTACAAAATATAAGCACAAACTAAGATTTTGGGGGCTCCCTACATGTTTAGAAGCTTAATTTACAATTGCTAGGGTTAGGGATTCCTATAAGATCTAGCTAGCTATCTGCTTGAATGGAGACTGATTGTCAGTTTAATTCCTTTTTTTTTTTTTCTGTTTAATTAATTAATGGTAGCTTTGTTCGTGGCTGGCCCTTTAAGCTTATATGGAAATTGGGTGTTGTACATATATACCACCATAGTCGTCAATTTTTCCATATATATATATATATATATGTGCGTGTGTATATATACACACACATCCACACATCTAGATGCTAATTAATTACACATTATAAATATATAAAAAAATTTGTTACATCAAAAATTGTATCTTAGGGATATATAATATGTATATATATATCGCGTAATTGTTGCATTTTAGGCATTAGTTTGTTAGTTATATAAACGAAGAAATATTGTACAGATGAAGTGGTAAGTACTTTTCTCGCCCCACAACATTCCATAAAAACAGAATCAGTGAAAGAAGAAGATATTAAGGCAATCCCTGTGTTTGGCCCTCCATCTCCACCTCCAGCTTCTAACTATATTGTAGATGATGATCAGGATCAAAAAAATCGTAGAGGTCGTGAAATTTCATTTGCTTTGTGTACCATGCTCAAAACTGATAGCGATGTAAGTGCAAACCAACAACTTCTACTTAATTTACACATATTTTATATATATATATATAACGGCTATTATGGACGATGTAGCATACTATTTAGTAGACAACAGCTGATTGCAGTTATTTAATATACATAATTATGCGTTTAATTATGTGTATCGGATGATTGCAATGAGTTATTATCTATTGAATGATAGACAATGTTGTCCATATTAGCAAAATTATATATATTATATATATATATAATCTTGCAATGATAGGTGTAGACACCCACAATATGATGGGGTATGCACCCGATTATATGTAATTTATAATGAATTACATGTATTATATCATGAATTATATGTACTTGGATACAAACTCTACTAAAATATAGGCATTGACGTCCATGGTAGCAAAATGATATACATATATACACACACACAATAATAATTTAGTAGGTTACTTAGTCTAAATTATTGTACCAAATGATGATGTAATACAAAAATTTTGTTGTTTGTCACCACTAGTAATGATTATTAGTGAAACCGCAATTTATGTGACAAATTTTAATTGAAAATATTTAATTTAATTTTTAATACTAAAATTCTAATAAAAGAAAGTAAAGTGTCGCGTAATATGTAATCACACTGATAATCATTCACCTGTGGATAAAAATAGCAAAATTTTTGTGTCATATCGTTATTTTGTATAATTAATAACATAAATTATATAGCCCACTAAATCATTTTTCTATATATATGTAAGTATATATATGTGTATAAGAAGTATATAAATTACTAATACATAATAGAATTAATTTCTTACAAAGTATATTTATTAAGGTGTATATATATATATATAGAATGTTAAGAAACAAATGAGGTGTGAAGCGCGAAAATGGATGGGAGCTGTTCTTTTTAAGGAGTTGGGTGGTGTGAGATACATGGGTCGGATTACAGATTATGATGTTGAAACTGGTTGGTTCAAGGTTTGTTCATTTTCTTGCTACCTAGTTTACTATATATTTCTATTCGTTCAATATTAGAATATCTAAATAATTAATTTAATTTTTGTAAATACATCTATTAATGAATTACAGATTACATCTTTAACTGCAGGTTAATTAAGTATGACGATTATGATTATGAAGATATGGAAAAGGATGAACTCATTCAGCTCATGGCAAGCCCAGAACAACTTCGCCCCTACTTCAACAATTTACCTGATAGGTAGATAAATATTCATAATCAATTAAAAAAATACAAGAGAGGCGTGTCTTGAATGCAACACTTCGTAAATATCATACTGAATAAAGTCAACTTCATTTGACAAACATTCGTAATCAATGTTAATTTAAAACTTGTAAAAAATTTCAAAGCATGATCTTGGACTAGAGAAGTACGTAATTAGTTTTGTTCATATAAAATCTTATCTGTGCTAGTTAATTTGATATATATGCATAATCATCTAATATGAATTACATATTTGTTTGTTTAATTAATTAGTATGAAATTGAATGTTTTAGGCAAATATATTCTTTTAATTATATATATACGTCTAGAGATGAACATACACACACAGATATATATATATATATATATATATAGTTCATACAAATTGATGCAGAAGTTTATATAGTAAACCATATATATATAATTACATGAATATAATATAATAAGGCCGTTCCTTATTATACTTTATGCAGTTCAAAGACGGAGAGAAACCCAAAGAGGAAGAAAGCCCCAAAGAAAAAGAAACCAGCTGCTGGAAATACTTCTTGGTCGGAGGCCAAGAGAAAAACTCGTTCCAAAACCAAAAAAGAACCCAGCTCCTACATTCCCCTTGCAATAAGAGAGAAAAAGAGGGACGAGTACTTCTGGTATTAGTACTGGGATGTGTATTTATAATTACTTTCATATAATAAAAATTAGAATATATATATATTGAATTAATTAATGGGTTAAATTCCTTTTGGTGTAATAATTGCAGGGGTTCTGTATATCTTTTTTTGGTGAAAGGTATATCAAGATATCAGAAGGTGGAGGACCTTCATCTTCTAAAGTAGTTGATCATCCTCTTACATACATATTATGATGTGTTGGATTGTTCCTAATAAAGAGGCTGTAGTTCGATGATCGTTGTCCTAGTTGCTTTTATTTTCATAGTTCTTGAATACTGTGTGTCTCTATGTTATTTTCTTCATATAATAATAAATAATGCATGCTACATTGCTATGCGGCATATATATATTTATTTAATTTATTAAAATTTATTTTATTTTGTGGAAGATGGGCTAAACTGCTATCCAACATTTGAACTTGGCCTTATGTTTTTTTTATCTAAACATAATTACCAGGGTTGCCAATTTCATGATTAAAAAAAAAAAAAGTTACATCTAGTCAAATATTTATCTAAGTAAAGGGCCAATTCTCAAGATATATATATATTGTGTACATAAATTAGGGAGGATTTTCATCACATTTTAAAATTTAAAATTTGAAGGTTATGCCAATAACCATTACCAACTGAATTTTCTTGCCAATTTACAAGAATCAAGAGCATGATTAATGCAAAATCATATAATAAAGAGCATGATTAATATTTTTTGTTTGTTTGATTTTGTTTATTTATGTTAGACCCTATTATACTATAATGTAATTTTTAGTCTGAAAATCAAAATAATTAATGTGTAAAATATGGAGACAACTACAAGAACCTCTCTTATTTATGAAAAACTTGATATAATGATATATGAATAGATGAATGCTATCGAAATTTTTTATAATCAATTTTCAGAAATCAAATGATATATGATAACTCTTTTCTCTAAAAATTAATAAAACCAGATAAATCTAAATAATATCGACTCAAGTACTCAACCTACCTTCCAAAAAAAGAAGAAGCGCTGAATGAATGATGCAGCTATTTAATCACTTTTTAACGAGGCTAGTCTAGACGGACTGAGAGGCCCATCGGTTCAAATTATCATGGCCCAGACTAATTCACAAGGGCCAGTTAATTCACCGTTGTATTCTTGAAACGACGGCGTTCCCATAAATCAGTGATCCCAATCGGCAATACTTGCACGTGATCGCTGTTTCCTTTCATGACTCACTCTCGCGAGGCTCATTTCTGCTCTGAGAAGTGAGAACGCCGTACAAAACCCCAACTCGGCGATTCCTTCGGCCCAAGAGTCAACACCAAATGGACACGCACTCCTCGCATCTCGCCGCGCCCAACCGTTCTCGGAGTTCTCAGTCTCCCTCACCTTCGCATTCAGCTTCTGCCTCCGCTACTTCCTCCATCCACAAGCGAAAGCTGGCGTCGGAGGATCACGCGCCGCCATTCCCTCCCTCCTCTTTCTCCGCCGACACGCGCGACGGCGCGCTGACCTCCAACGACGACCTCGAGAGCATCTCGGCTCGTGGCGGTGGAGCCGATTCTGACTCCGACGACGAGTCGGAGGACGCCGCCGTCGATGACGACGAGGAAGACTTCGACAACGATTCCTCCATGCGCACCTTTACCGCTGCGCGGTTGGAGAACAGCGGCGGCGGCTCCGCGGCGGCCTCGGCGCGCAACACGAAGCTGAAGACGGAGAATCCGACGGTCAAGATTGAGAATACGGAGAGCGGCAAGGACGGTGGTGGAGCCACGGGGATCGGTACTGTAGGTCCGGCTGCAAACGCTAGCTTGTTGCCCGGGATTATGGGGAAGGACGACGCAACCAAGATATTTACGGAAAATTTACAGACGAGTGGAGCTTACAGTGCTAGGGAAGAGAGTTTGAAGAGAGAGGTATTCTTCTATGCTTCACTACTTTCTTATTCGTCCTGTTCTATCGTCTAGCTTGCTTATTTATGTAAAATTATGTGATTTTTTTCTTTTATTTCTGAATTTGTAGGAGGAGGCGGGAAGGCTCAAGTTTGTATGCCTTTCAAATGACGGTATTGATGAGCATATGGTTTGGTATTCATTTATCTTTTTCCCCAATTATCGTTCATCCTACGTGTATTTGATGAACTTTCTTGTATATTATTGGCTGTGCATTTTATGGTGAAGTTATGTTTTACCTTTCATCCAAAAGAGCTGGATTTTAATGCATGCCTTTTTGTTCCTGATTTTCTCAGGTTGATAGGATTGAAGAATATTTTTGGCAGGCAACTTCCAAACATGCCCAAGGAGTACATTGTCCGTCTTGTTATGGATAGGTAATTCCATTAAATCTTTTGAAGTATATAAACATGGTGGTCAAATCCAATGCATTTGGTTTGTGAGGTTGAGAATTGACAAACTTTTGTCCTAGCTAGCAGCATACGCATTAAGTGTTTTACAAAGTGATTCAAGTTTGAGTTCTATATATTAAACATTTATGTTGCTTTTAACCATTAACTCTCTATTTTATTAAACATTTATGTTGCTTTTAACCATTAATTATCTATCGCAATAAATGAATTATAGTTTCAAATTGGTATGAACTTTATAGTTTAAAACCAATCAACTTCTTGTAGTTGAGCTGCTAGCTTGGTCTACATTGTTTCTTTTGTATGTTTCCCTTCATGCCTCTCTGGTAAGTTTTATAGAAGAAATTTGATATTGAGTATGTGTTTTCTCTTTGGATTTACAGAAGCCATAAATCTGTCATGGTAATCAGACGGAATCATGTTGTTGGTGGCATCACCTATCGCCCATATGTCAGGCAAGGTTAATAGTTGAAATCATCCTTTTGTTTTGTTTTCTTGTTGGCCATCTTTACTGACAGAGTCTTATTGGAAAGTACAGCCAAAAGTTCGGGGAGATAGCTTTCTGTGCAATCACTGCTGATGAACAAGTAAAAGGTTATGGCACCAGATTGATGAATCACTTAAAACAGCATGCACGAGATGTTGATGGGCTAACTCATTTTTTGACATATGCTGACAATAATGCTGTTGGTTATTTTATTAAACAGGTCTGTTATTTTATCTTTGGTGACATCGCTCTGGTAGTTTAAGGTTCTTTTTTCCTAATTTTCCAGGATCATCCTGGTAGCACAACTATATAGATTTAAGAATTCTTCCATCAATATCTTCTTCTTGATTATTTTCTCAAATTTTTCTTCTGAAACTCTTTTTTTGTCTTCATCCTTTTGTGGAGTGGATTTGGTTTAGATAATGCATTTAATTCTACTTATTTACTTGTAGGGTTTTACAAAAGAGATTCACCTGGAGAAAGATCGATGGCAAGGGTATGTTTATACACACCTCAAGGTGTGTAAAGACTTTCAGTGCTCCTTTTCACATCTAGGTTTCTTATAGAGCTTTTGGCTTCAAATATGCACTTTTGGCGCTTGGAAGCCTTGAAACAACTGCTTCTTGAATGCACATGAGAACTGCTGGTCCTCCACAACAGTTACTATGAATATCAAATCTGAGCATCTTACCACTTGTGTTTTCAATTAACGATCAAATTTCAAATTCTATTATTACCATCAGTGATGATATAATCTGATTTGCTATAATTCCATGATTGCTTCAGGTATATAAAAGACTATGATGGTGGAATTCTTATGGAATGCATAATTGATCCAAAGCTTCCATACATTGATTTGTCAACTATGATTCGCCGGCAAAGGCTGGTAACATTTAGTTGATAGCTTATCTATTTCCATTGTTAATTTGGGTTCTTGTCGCAAACAATGAGTCATTTTAGCAGTCAAAGGATCTATTGAGCATCAGATTTCCATAAGATAGTAAATTTTTTCATTGCATTTACCAAATAACGAATGAATGTATTTTATACTTTAATAGCTACTTGAATAACAAAGCAAAAAAGTCTAAAGGAAAGAGCTGAATGTGAACAGAAGTCAATTGTCACCCTACTTTGGCTTTTTAGGATGTATAAAGAATTTTTAAGACTCTTATGGAAACTTTTGTAATGATTTCTGTCTGTGGTATCCTTCTAAGATCCTTTTTTATTTTATTTTATTTTTATTATTTTTTCCTTCTTTTGTGTGTGTGTTATTGGGTACTTTCATACGTATTTTATTGAGATTTACTAACAATCTGGTGATTGTTTTGGGTTTGGTAGGCAATTGATGAAAAAATTAGAGAGCTCTCAAACTGTCACATTGTTTATCCTGGAATTGATTTCCAAAAGGTATAGAGTATAATGGGAAGCCAAGAAGCTACTGGATCTATCTAATCAATTATACATATTTTTTTTTGCTTTATTACTTCATTTGGACTCGTATACACTGGTAGTTTATTTGTTGCTAGTAGGTCCAAATGAATTTTTAGGTTATATGAGATGAACTATTAAGATTAGTCTGAGATGTTGACATTTGAAATTCACTGACTGATAGATTAGACTGTATGCTGGCCATGAATGCCTCACCTCATATAGTGTTATAAATATACCATTCTCTTTGAAGAGTTCGGATCAAATAAATGTACAACACTTGTTCTGATCGTTGAATTTTCTGTTCAGAAAGAAGCTGGTATTCCTAAAAAACTCATCAAAGTTGAGGACATCCCTGGCTTGCGTAAGTATTTTAACTTTTCTCGACTTGTCATGTTACTTTTTCACTCCTTTATTTTTGGTTATTTTGTTATTTTACTTGTGCATCGCATGAATCAGCTCCTGGATGCTGAACTGCTCCCGATAAATATGCCTAAGCCCATGTAATACAAATTACAATGCTAATCCTTTTTTACTAAATTTGGGAGCTGTAGTCCAAATTCACAATCATGTAACATATGTTGTTTAATTTATGCACTTTAAACCACATATTCTCTAGAACTTATTACCATGTAACATACGCTGTCTGATGATTGTATAATTTATGCACTCTAAACCACATATTCTCTATGACTTATAGTCATGTTGCCAATCTATTTTTCATTTTGCACTTTGGTTGTGCAATCCATGAGTTAATATGCTACCTATTTCAGTTCAGTTTGTCTTTATTTGTGCTTGTTGAATTATGAATTGCTTATTTAAAGTATGTGGTGGTTCTGATGATAGGGGAGGCTGGCTGGACTGCTGACCAATGGGGACATTCAAGGTTTGGAGCTAATTTAAGTGTTTCTACAGAGAGTGCAAAAAAACATTTGACTGCATTCATGCGTTCACTTCTCAAGGTAATCTTTTAGACCTTTCAACATCTAAAGTTATACTAAGAGGAAAAAATAGAAAACCATGTTTTTATTTTATTTACAGGATTTGTTGAAAGAGCAGTGCTACAGGTACCAAATTTGTTAACCAAATTTTTGGTATCCAACGATGTGGTAGTTTATAATAGTTAATAAATTAACAATGTCCTACAATTATAGGAGATAAATCCATTGAAATAACTTTAGATCATTGGATACCAAAAATTTGGTTAGTAAATTTGGTCACTCTAGAATTACTCTGGTTGAAAAATAGAGCTGAATGCTCACACAATGTTAGATGTCTTTGAAATGAATCTAAATGTTCAAAGGGAAAGGGGATGGAGCACTGTGTTCGATTATCTCATTAATTTCTCAATTGATGTTTGTGTTTCATAGTATTATCTTATTCCTTAATAAGTACAATTTCGTGTTCATTGTCCAGTCCTTTGTGACATTAATTGGTTTTTTTAACCATTTATTTTATATTTTTAAGCAGACTATGCATGACCATGCTGATGCATGGCCATTCAAGGAACCAGTTGATTCACGTGATGTTCCTGATTATTACGAAATCATCAAGGATCCCATGGGTGAGAATCATTTCATTCACTAAAAGCCTTTTGTGAATTGTGACAATAGTTTGCCTTTTTCAGTATAGTAATAATATTTATCAATTAAGAAATAATGTAGATGTTCCTATATGTGTATATTCAAGCTTTAAAAAATAGAAGGAAAAAATTGGGTAAACATGTGACCAGAAGTATCCAATCAGGCAATCATTTAGTTCTCAGATATACAATTTTACAGAAATTGACCATAATCTGCCCTTGGCCTTTTACATGTGGCAGTCCGGCTCCTACTGTAAATCAATTTTACAGGATTACATTAGACGACTTCTGCATGGTATCAAAATTTGTGTTAATTAATGGATGTTGAATATACTGCAGATTTGAGGACCATGTCAAAGAGGGTAGAGTCGGAGCAATATTATGTTACATTTGAGATGTTTGTTGCAGATGCGAAGAGGATGTTTGCTAATGCACGAACATATAACTCTCCCGAGACAATATATTATAAGTGTGCAACAAGGCATGGAGCTTTTGTTTCGTATTGTTTCCAGTTTTTTATTTTATTTTTTAAACCATCAAATCCTAGCTTAGATACTTTTTCTTGGCAGGCTGGAAGCACATTTTCAAAGCAAAGTTCAATCAGGTCTTCAAGCTGCTGGTGTCAAAGTTCAACAGTGAATTCAACGATGCCATCAATATAATTATTACTGTTTCATTAGATAGCTAGCATATGTAATACCAACCCCATCTTTACTCATTTTAACTTATGTATGTAGTTTTCTTCTTTTGGTAAACTTCTAACCTGTGTATCCATAAATTAAAAACAAACCAACCGGGTAAAAAGAAAAAAATAACAATAATAATAAAAGAAGCTTTGCTTCTCATAGTGGTAGTGCTGCTGCTCTTTTAAGTTTTATTTTTCATGAGATCCAGTGTTTTAAGCATCTTCGGTTACAGAAACCCAACAATACATATAGTTATGGAACGTCTCTTTTGTTTTCCCTTTAATTATTAATGTCCATGCATTCAATGATTTAGCTCATCCATGTCAAATTCTTCTGCCAATTGGGGAATGAAAAAGTAAAAATAAACATGGAATGTGTCAAACATGAAGAGTTGGAAAAAGGAGAGAAAGAGAGAGAGAGAGATTTTGGGAAATCTAGTACAAAGCAGCAGTATAAATCAAAAGCTGCAATAATGTGAAGCAATATTCAACCAGGGCAAGGGCAATTTCAGCCCCATCTCTAAAATGGTACGGGGAATCCTAAGCAAGCGCGCTAAATTTGCTTGTTATTTTTGACAACTGCATGTGAAGCTTCACGCTCCCACCCAGACCCAGGAACTGAGCCACAGGGATTTATTCCTGGGCCAATCTGCTTCTGTAAGTTTGCTACTCTACCTGTGTGTTGCTGAATTGGACAAATTTCAGCTATTTTGCTTCCCCCAACATCACACTGTCTAGCAACTTCATTCTGCTGTGGGTGTCCAACAAGTGGAACAGGGGTGTTGCCAGTGAAGTCTAATCTCTGGCAATGTGGAGCTGCGGGGGTTATGTTGGGAACTGCTTGGTGAAAAAGCTGATTAGGGTTTTGCTGCATTGGCACTGCAGCATTAGTTGATGCATTTATTGTGTTGTTCACTGCAGTCATGCCTGTACCAGCTACATTGGACATGGCTAGAAGCAGTGGGTTGATCCCCGTCACTCTCTTAACTGTTTCTTCAGCCATCTTCACCTGGAAAATAAACTTTCAAGTTTAAGCAATTTAAAGCTTACTGGAGAAGTGTCCAGAAGGTTCTGGGCATGGGGATGCTCATTCTTTTAAGACTAGGCATCTGCCCATTGACAAACACTGTGGGAAGGACTAATAAAACACTTTGTCATTATAATTATTTTATAATGCAAATGATGCATCACAAATGCCAAATCGATTAAGCATCCAATTTGGACCAAAAAAATAAAAGCAGATAATGCAATGAGCATTATTATTAGATCACGCAGACATGTATAACCACAGATTGGAAAGGAATGTGGGGAGTGAAAGCTGCAATCATGACACTTTTTAGACCATAATACAGTTAAAAAGAGAAACCATATTTGAATCAGGACGTTGCAGTCTCTTAAATGTGAGTGTAGAAAGCATGATCAAGTGTTGGACAAGTCTTATGAGAAGACTGCAAAGGAGCGACTAGCTCCCTACACCAGTCAAAGTAACGAGCCAATCAATTTTCAGGATTTTATAGGGGTATTAACTCAATCAACAAGCGGCTGTTGGATTTTGGGGCAGTAGAAGAAGTCAAAAAGAGAAAGTCTAAACCAAGAAAGGATGCAACTTGCAAATCATATTGTTTATGGTCAGAGAGTAAATGAGATTGAACATACCAATTCAGTGTCTACTTAACTGCTATTGGGATTTGGGATTAGATAAATTCATGGATGGAACCTTTTTAAATTTATTAAGATGAATACTGCTGAATTTGTTTTTACCTTCAAGTGGAATAAAAATTGACCGTGGAAATAATATGAACCAACAAATATATAAGAAACAGAAATACACTGAATGTCAACTGACCTTTGCTCTTAATGTCTCAATATCAGCTTTTAAGATTCTATTGTCCACAGCAGCATTGTCATACTTTGAATTCATGTCAGTGAGACCCTTTAACAATGTAGAGTGCTCAACCCTCAATTGATTAACCTATGTAGACCAAGAAATATACATCATTACATGTCCAATATATAAAAATAGAACATATTGGAAATGCTCAAGTAGAAAATATGATAATGCAAAATGTCAAAGCTGAACCTGTGTTTCAAGTTCACTCATTTGTGCCTGTTTTCTTCTTCTAGAGCGTCTAGCTGACTCTCGATTTGACAGCATCCTGAGCCACCAACCATCAATATATCAATTGATAAGGGGTTATAGATTTTAAATTTATCATAGGTTATTAAACCGAATCGGGAGGTAATCTGTTGATTGAATGAATTGGCAACAATTTTTACCAAACCTGTAATTAAGCAAATACTTTCCAATAAATTTAATTACACAAAATTCAACTTCCCCCTTGATTTATCAAAACAATTTATTCTAAATACACTGGTTTCCACCAATCCATGAAAGGCACTTGTATAAAACCCTGCAAATGGAATTGCAAGTGAAATTCTTTTCTCTTTTATTTATCTCTCACTAGTCCAAGACAGATTGTGGTGAAGGCATCAACTAGTGATATTTATTGAAAGGAGAACTACCTTACAAGTTACAACCTGACAATAAACAAATAAAAAATCTCCTACATTGCCTAAAATACGAATGAATACTAAGTGCTTACCTCCTAGCACGTTTAGCATCAGCAGGATCCATATCATCAGTGATTTCAATGTCTCCTTCAAGATCATCATCATCTGAGTCCTCTCTTGATGATCCACTAGTTGCTTGCCTACTTTGTGCTCCTATTTTCCTCTGAATAGAAGGTAAGGCCGGAACTCCAAGAGGTTCACCATCAGCCTCACTTTCTACCAATGGGGGACCATCACTAGTAACTGAATAAGTAGAAATCAGATTTGTCAGTTACACAAAGACACATGCATGAAGTAGCAGAATAAAATTCAAACAAATTGTTGACAATCTGATATACAGCAGCCAGAAAATGAGAAACGAAAAATGTCCTCGATTAATAGAAATTCACATGACTAAAAAATATATTAACTTATAAGAGGTTAACAGATGCAAGATCAAAGTATCTTACAGTGTCAAAGTCATTATAACCTAATAATGGACTATCGTCTTCTATTGTACCGCAATTCAGTTAAGTGGAAAAACCTTGTCGGCGATCAAAACCTCACTATACCTCTATACGCGTCAGGAATTCTTGATCTAAAAGCATGAAGTCGCAAAATAATGATACGTATAATTCCCAATTTTCAGAACACTAAGCGAGACTTATGCATACATTTTTCTGTCCAATTATCTATAACAATTTCATGACCGCCATTGATTTCGAGAACTACAATCAAACAAAGTAATTATAATTTGAAAAGAAGAGTCGAAACCTTTATCATGAGCTCCGGATCCAATTTGTGAAGACTCCGGAACCTGCAATTGACTCTGAGCTACATCAGCAGAATCTCCACGCTTCACAGAAGAAGGCTCCTGCAAACACAATTCAATTGAAATTGAAAGTTGTTTAAAAAACAAAATTAAGAGCAATTTGTAAATCTTTAACATAGAAAAAGATATTTATAATATATATATATATATATATACACGAGTTAGAGCAACTGCAGCGCAAGCCAGATCAAGCTGATTTTTCAGAAACGTGCGGTACTGATCATAATCAGTCAAAGCAGTTGAAGAAGGATTCAACGGCGGAGGAAGACGTTGATGACGATCCGGCTTCTTGATCTCAACGACCTCATCATCTCCGTCTTGGCGCTTCGACGTGGACGATTGAGACGCGGCGGAAGAGGAAGCGAGCGAGGACTCCGTCAACGAATCGGGGAGAGGCGTGCGAGGAGTCGCCGCGGGAGCCGAGAACTCCTCCAGGAATCGCTCTAATGCCCATTCTGAGGCACTCCGATTCATCGTCGGATTCGACGCCCAGAAGGCGTCGGAGATATCGTCAACGGAGAACACAGAATGCATCGTCGTTTTTTCACGCGTGATTTTCTCTCACTATTTTTAATATTGTCGGCGATTCTCTGTCTCAGTTCGTATTTGTAAATTGTACGCTTATACGGGACCACATCTGATAAAGCAATCAGGTCTTTTAACACAGTAATTTATTCTTTTCCTACCAAAAGAACAAAATAATTTTTTGGTTAATCATATTTTTCGATCTTTTAAATTTTTTTTTTCAAAATTGAATGCTTAAAGTATTAATTTTTTCAAATTGAGTACCTTTATTTTTCATTTTAGGCTTCGTATTCTTTTTTTTTTGTTAAGTAAAATTCTCAATTTTAGTTTTTCTTTCAATATAATTAAACGTAATGAAATTATTTATTAAAATAAATGCCTTATATAAATAAAAAATATTGTTAACTTAAATATTAAAAGCCCAATAAATTTCCTATCATAAAAGTTGAATATTCAATGCCTAAATTGAAATAAAACTAAAATTAAAGATTTCAATTGAAAAAAAAAATGAAAATGGAGACTAAATTGAAACCAAAATGAAAGTTAAAGCACTTAACTGAAAATTTTAGAGCTTGGAGCATTTAATTAAAATTGGAGGCAAACTAAAAGATCCAAAATATAGTTAACCCTAATTTTTTTATCGAGCATTGTTGTTGAAATAACACTAAAAATTTTGTCTTAGAAAAATAAGCTCAGATAATTTATAACATTTTTCCTCACGATAAATTATAACATTATATTACTAAATAGGTTCCTTTTTTATCAGAAAAAAATGGACACTTGCATTATAAGTGGAAAATATTAATAGTGGTGTAATATACATTTGTTGCACGTTGCAGAACCCTTTATTTATTTTATTTTATTTATTTATTTATTTGTTGAACTGAAAAAATTTGGAGAGAGGAGACTCGAAACTCCTTATCAATCATTATGTTAGCAACGAAATAAAAATTAAAAAAATGTACATTACCAAATGTTAATTACTTAATGTGAATATTGACAGAGATGTACTTCATTTCATCTCAAAACCAAGATGAATAACTAATTTTCTAAATCCTTCTACTGATTTATTTGGAGAAAAAAAAATCCGGTTTATCTGTATTCTTTGGTTGTCTTAACAATAACAACAACAATAATTGAAAATACTCAATAGAAAATTATATTATTCGTATTTCTTAGATACAGATTATTGTGTCCGTTGTAAGTTAAATACAATAAGTGTGAGAGTTTTTTTTTAATAGAAAAAAAAATGAAAATGGACCTATTTGAAGGTAAATTTAAATTACGTGTTTCACATTTTAGACTTTAAAATCTAGAATTAAGAAACGGTTAAAACGTTTTTGCTTCTTTGCTTTTTTTTGAAAATAAACTGTTAAAATATTAAAAAATAAAGAAGAAAAGAAAATATATCGTCCAAAACAAAAGAGAAAGAAAATATGAACTAAAATTACAATTCCTCAAACATATGGATTCGAGCTCGGGCTGTGGATGAAGGACCCAAAATTATATTGGGCCCATCGAATTTCCATGTCCCCATGGAATTGCTCAAATAAAAACGCTTCTTTTTTTCTTTTTAAAAACATAAATTGATACGCTTCTATGTCCGCAAATCTTCGTCGTATAACGTTCACAAACACAAAAACGACAGCGGCTTAGACAAACTGTTGGACGTTCCGTTAAATATTTCCAGCACCTTCTAGTCCCCCGGATATCGTTGCACTCGGATCCACGACTCAAAACTTTCGAAAGCTCAGAGTTCAGCAAAATAGTTGAATCAAAAGGTAATTATAACTCTCAGTTCTTGTTCTAGCAATAACTCATACGATCTGTCTTACCCTTTTTACACATCTCAGGTAATCAAAGATTAATAACTTGATTAATGGTCATCACCGTGATAGTTATCATTGATGCTGTTTTTCTTTAAAATGAAGAAGAAGAAGATAGTTTGAATGCTTTACTGGGTTGGCAGCGAATCATCAACTTGGTTATAAATGTTAGCAGGATTTGGATTGAAATGACTCTTGAGTTGAGAAACAAGAATTTTTTTATTATTTTTTATACCAAAATCTTCAAAGTTCTGACGGATTGGTTTCCAGATGGTGAAATAACTTCACCCCTGTCTGTCCCCTCACATGCCAAATATAGCGATTCTGATGAAAACGCGTTATTGGGTACTCAAAAATCGTAACAACATAATCTGATGTCAAATTTTGGCTTACACAACTTGAAATTACTGCTCAAGTTACTGTCTTGTATTGGACAATTTGCCAATTAGATTGGTTCTGTTTTACTTTTACTATACAAGCACTATTTTCACTGAAACTTCAAGATGCTTGAACTTCCCTTAGTTTGATGTTTGATCAATTTGTTTATTTCATGACCCTTTTTATGGGAAAAATCATGCCACCTTTTAGTGCCTTATATAAAATTCTTGTAATGCTGTGTCGCTTAGTGAAAGACAGTATCGATATGCCCTTTGACATTAATTGCTCTTTTCTGAGAGTTTAGATTTTAATTTAATTTAATATATAAAAACTTTTTAACTATTTTCCTCTTTCATCTTAGATGGCGAACAGAGCACAAATTCCTACTAGCAACTCAGCACTTATTGCTATGATTGCTGATGAGGTAAGAATATTATGGGAACACTATATATCGAGCTCACTAATATATAGAATGGTTATGACTATTCAAAAGGTTTATATAACATATATAGCTTGGGCTCTTTTATGAGTTTACAGAAAGATCTCTATGATGTAGGATACAGTTGTTGGATTTCTGCTGGCTGGAGTGGGTAATGTTGACTTGAGGAGAAAGACAAATTATCTTATAGTAGATTCAAGTATGCTCCTGGAATTTGAATGCTATTATTGCTTTCCATTGCATAATTGTGCAAGCATCGTATGTATCAATATTCTTGTTTTCAATAGACTCCGTCAAATTGGAAGTGGTGCATAGATTTTGTAGCTTACTCGTTATCTTATGATGAAGCGACTTTTGTCCATATCTAGGGATCAATATATCACTGCTGTTTCTTCTAGGTGTTTTTTTTCCCAAAAATGAAAGTAAGTTTAGGATATTGAAGGCAACAGTTGGTGTCTAGATTAACTTAGATAGTAAAAGTTTGGGGAATTCACTGGGATCATTATGTGTTTCAAAGGTAAAACTTCCTTGCCACCTTGCAACTGCTCAGATTTGATACTAAGAGCATCTCTAATGTGGATTGTGAAAATAAATATGTCACATAAATAATATGTATAGTGTTTTAAAGAAATCGTTTTTCAATGGTGATGTTTAGAATGAATATCAATGTGATGCAATCTAGATATTGTTAATGTGAATGTTTTTCTCTATTAGATATTGTAAAGTTTCTAAAAAAATATATAAAAAGCTAATAAAATATTAATTAATTAATAGTCATAAATAGTTTTTGTACAAATTACCATTGGAGAGCAATTTTATAATCGACTGTACATTTATGCCATAAACAATGTCAATTTCTATGTCACATATAGAGCCATCAACATTCACCATTCGAGATGCTCTAAAGAGATCATTTCGCACAAAAGTTCTATAGTTTTGGGTTGTGTTAACACATATGCTCTTAAACTTTGCTTAAGTTTTCTCAGGCTAATCAATGTGGTTCATTAAAGGCCAAGAATTGGAAATAAAACAGAACAGGATATACTATAATTATATTGGGTTGCAAATCAGCAAATGTTGTTAGAATTTAGATTGTTCTCATTTCCTTCATGGAAAGGGTATACATTCTTTCCGCCATTTGCTCATATGAAAATTTTGGTCTCTCTCAGAAACAACTGTGAAACAAATTGAAGATGCATTCAAGGAATTCACATCAAGGGATGATATAGCAATTGTGCTGATTAGCCAATATGTAAGTCACTTTTGCACTTACTATCTCTTTTAATTCATTATTTTCTCATGCTAATTCCAAAAATTCTAAACATATTTTCATATGAAGTATTGTGTATCGTATTTCTCTGTCCATCACTTATTCAAGATTGTCTGTTACTGTTGTGATGAAATGAGCAAACTAATTATGATATTTAAACATACTGTTTTGTGCAACTTTGGTTCTGTAAATTAAGATGTGAGGCTTTGTTGTTTGATATTTCAGGTAGCAAATATGATAAGGTTTTTGGTAGATAGCTATAACAAGCCTGTCCCTGCAATTCTAGAGGTTCCTTCAAAGGACCATCCTTATGATCCTGCACACGATTCAGTTCTTTCGCGAGTCAAGTACTTGTTCTCTGCTGAATCAGTGGCTTCTGGTAGGCGCTAAACAGTTCCGTTGCCAGCGCTCTACATGCACATTAAAGAGTTGCTCATCTTTATTCATACTTTGCCCGAACTATCTGTGCTGGTCTTGCTTTCCTCTCCTGTTCCTTCAATCCTATTTCCGGTCCGTGTTTTGGACGTATTTCTTGTGCTGGTGGTTTTAAGGTTGCCATCTGGTCATCAGTAGCCTCTCCTTCCTGTAAGCGTTGTTTGTATAATCTTCAGTGCATCAATGGTACCAGCTCAGCTGATAAAAATAATTTCCATGGATTAAATATATGTATATATACACGTTCTATTTCTTTTTCCTATTTCTCCCTATGTAATTTCCATGGATTAAATATATGTATATATACACGTCCGCTTGTTAAAACAAAATTTAATCATTTAATTAAATTTATCACCATTTGGAATGATTAAATTGAGGCAGTTATTAATTCCCTTAAACCCTTTGGAACCCCCTTAATCCCGTTAATGCTCTAACCAAGGCCCTTGCGCTCCTGAATTTTTCTTTGTTTGGTGAATTTTGAAAGAGAAAACAAAAACCATATTAAACATTTTTGGTGTTATCAGAACTGCATTTACTACTGATTTTTTATTAGTTTTTGTACGACAAAGTATACACTGTGATTGCACAAATTCCTCTATATCAAAGGAACAGAAAAGTTAAATTAGATCATAAAAAGAAAAACAAATTATTATTTATTCGACAAGAAGTCCAAATCGGAGTTGAAATCTTTAGTTCAACAAGTCTATTTGTTTTTTTAATCTGTTATCAGACAAGTGCGGCTTTTAAAGACTTGACAAAAGTTTCAAGTTCTTTCAATCCTTCCTCAGGAGAGTTTGCTTCACCCAGCACCTTTACTATTGCGCTACCGACGATCACACCATCAGCTCCCCATCCCACTACCTGTAACCAAATAACAAGTTTAAGCAACTCCTTAGCTTCACTGGAGCAGTATAGGCGTAATAATATGAAGATGCTTCAGGTTTAAGCTCACCTGTTTCACATGCTCAGGCTTAGATATTCCAAAACCAACTGCCACTGGCTTATCTGTCACCTGTCATTTAAAAGGTGAATGATTTGTAAGATGGTTACTACATTAAACCAAGGCTTTAAAGGGATTAACCAATTGCAAAATGTTACTTTAGCTACCCCAGAAGGCAGTTGCTCAGTATTTAAGATGATAGTTTAGATAAATTTGACCATTTTATATCCAAATCTTCAGAGAAATTTGATATAAACTATGATATTGGCAAGTGCAACTAAATTTCAAGATTCTAATCCAGCATGAACGTTTGTGTACCATGTAGGTGAAAAAAGCCAAATGCCTATGGAAAAATCAATATTCACGTCAGTAGATCGTGTTTTACAAATTGCACTCCCAACTAAAGTTGTATAAGATTATTATCAGTTAAGCTCGTTAAGAAGACAAACCTCTTTAATTTCCTTCAGAAGATTTTCAACTTTATTGCTTACAGATGCACGGGCACCAGTAACTCCAACTGTGCTCACCTGTAATTTAAACAAAGAACACCGTTTAATTTTCAATATTAAAGTTCACCTCAAATTAATGGATGGAAGGATCCCATGGCCACCACCAAGTATTGCTAGAATGTGAATCAACAACTTCATTTATTTGTTGCAAGTCGAAAAATAATAAGAAATTTGGATATAAAATACCATAACAGATGCCAAAATCTTGTTACACTATAGAATACTAACAGATATGTATCTCCCATGGAGAAAAAACATTATAAGCTCCTTACTAATCAAAGACAAAAAGAATGATGATATGTTATTAAGCATGAACAGGAACCTTACAAGGTATATAAATCCTTCTGCTGCTTGCACAATGGCTTTCATTCGATCTGTGGGAGTAGTGGGTGTTGTAAGCAGCACCTTTAAACCATAAATGTAAATAAAATTTATTAGGATTGCTCAATTACATGCATTACACACCATCATTTTTTTCCCCCCAGAAAGAAACAATCTAACAATCTGGTAATATGCAAAAGTTTATTCATTTTATATCCAGTCCGTAATCTTACAGCAATGCACCCATCGTTTCAAATTTAAGGTGAAGTGAGTGGATGCTCTAATTCTAAATGACATAGCTGTCTGTGAAAATAAAGTAGATTTTAACTACTCTATCTGGAATTCAAACAAATGAAAGATAATAAACAAGAAAAGACAAACCAGTTCGATATCATTTTTCATAGCTTCCCTTCTCAAAATTTCCGTCTCCTCTAAAGGAACATCAGGGACGACAAGCCCTACAAATAAACATTTAATAATAAATGCATTTAGATCTGTAGTAAGATTAAACAAGTCTTGGAAAAGAAGCTAAGAAAGTAAAAATCTTAATCAAGGAAAACATCAAACGATATTCACTCAAAAAGTGAAGCAAAACAATGATAATAACAAAGAAAACCTAAGATAAACACCAAAAACCTAATTCTAGAAAATTCAAAACAGTTAGACATGATGAATTTAATATCCTAAAATTTTAAATCAGCTCCTTCAGTGATATATTTGGAACCAAATATTCAAAACTGAAAACCCAGATGTGAATGAAAGGTCAAAGTTGTAGCTAAATTTATCCAAACTTAACTTGCAATGCGAAGTGTTGTTCAAAAGCATGAAGATTATCTATAAAAGAAATTATTAACTAATAAAGAAAAGGAAAAATAAACCCTAGATTTCATGCACTTAGTTGTATTGACCAAAACATCATAGACTGACACAAGTCTAGTATGAAATGCCTCATCTTTTTTATAACATCGATTAAAGTTGAACAATTATTCAGCTATCATAAGGATTTGATAGTCATTACAAGGGTTAAAAAAACATTTAGTAATATAGTAAATATAAATTACCATGTACTCCAGCATCTTTCACAATGGACATGAACTTTTCAGTACCACGCTTGAGAATAGGGTTGTAGTATGTGAATAAAGCAATAGGACAAGATAATTGTGGAACCACCTATACATTCAATAAAACTAACATCATGAGAATCAACTGAAAAGAAGAGAACTAAATTGAAATGCACTCCACACTGAAGTAGATTGCAAGTACAGAATGTTATAATTTAAGATAAAGTAATAAGAAGATACCTAGGAAGAAAATTGACATTTTTAGAACAATTTTATAAAAATAAAAAAATAAATAAAAAATAAAAAAACCTAGCTTTTTGATAAGTCAAACCCCAAATCTATGCCTACAAAGCAAGGAACACTTTAAAACAAATTGACAGTGATGAATCCATTTTATTTACACTTCATAGCAACAGGAGGAAGACAACATGACAAAAACATATTAAGCATACCTCCTTCAACATTGAAATAATGACGTCAAAATTGGTGCCTTTTGCCAAAGAACGTGTGGCTGCAGCCTAAAGAAAATGACACAGGAGTAAGAGAACTAAAAGTTACAAACTAAGAATACTATGATATACGACATACATAAAACAATTTTAAAACCGACAGAATTTACAAAGTAAATTGAAAAACAGTCACTTCAACAATTAAACTATCAAACCTGTATAACTGGGCCATCGGCCAAAGGATCTGAATACGGGACACCCAACTCAATTATATCCGATCCACAAGCATCAAGCACCTTCAATGCTTCCGCAGTGGTTGAAAGATCAGGATCACCGGCATTGATATATGGGATAAATGCTACCTTTAAATGTGAGATTTACTCAGTAAAACAGTAGCAAGATTTGCTAAATAAACAACTTTAAGCAAAGACAACTAAACCCCTTATTATATTTATATTCGGGTGAAAATGTGCACACAGTTTTTAAGATCGTATCAAGTTTTGAAAGGCAGTGAAATTAAACTCATGCTGAATTGGATTAACATTTTCAAAAAGGTTGTTGAACCATGAAAATTTAAAAACCTGAAGAAAACATTTCATATAGAATTTACATATCATATACTGTTTAGCTTTTGGGTATGACCTCCTCCATCCTTATTTGATATCTATTGACCAAGTAAGACCTCAAATACGAAAAATTGATAATAGAATGAGAGCCACATTTTGCCAAATTTGCTCCAATAACGAATTCAATATCTCTATTGTTCTCAAAATTCTACAAATTCCACGCAATTGGATTGGATAAATAGCCAAATAGCGGGTATTTGGATTGCAAGTTCAGCCATAACAGATAACCCAGTTAAACTGAAGAAAAAAAAATTATAATATGACAACGTGATTAGAGAAAAACCCATATCATAAAGAGGGTTAATAGCAAGTGGAATGCATACCTGGCCCTGCTCTTTCAACCTTTTGAATGTTTCAGAGAGTCCCACCGTAGGGGCGGCGGTGAGGGCAGCCATGGGAGTAAACCTTTTGACTGCAAGGGTCGGAACCTGGGAGGTACCGCGAAGAAGAGAAAGCTGGTTTTCGGGTCTCTTCAAGTGGAGGAAGCCAATGGTTTTCAAAGCAACAGCCATTCGAGAGTCGCTAACAGAAAGTGATGCGGAATTTATATGCTGTCACCTTTCTGAAAAGGGTTTTCTAATGGAGAGGGAGATTCTGTACTAACACAATGCTGGTCTACAGGCTTATATATATTTTCTAAGCCGTCCAATCCTTGGGACCCTTTTTAGGCTTTTAGGCTGTGCTTTTGTCCGTTTAGAACCATCGCTGTCTGCCACGTGGCAACGTCAGGCACGGCTTCGACGCCTCGGTCTCGTTTAGTAAATCCTAAATTTAAGGGACAACGATTATTTATGGCCCGTTTTTTACAACAAAATCAGTGTCAAATAACAACATAATGAAACAGTGCAGTGGTTTTCTGTAAAGACATCTTGCATATTGCAAGAAAAGAAACAACAGCAACTACTAAATACGATTTAAAAAATCTTACCAAACCAAAAATAAGGATGTATTTATAACGTTTTCCAGTTATAACTAAGTGCCTTTTCATCAAAAAAAAGTTATAACTACGTGCCTTAATCTTGTTTTGACACTGCAATTATATTTTATGAATTTTGTTATTTATCATTGATCATTCTACTGTTATCAATAGAACTGCAATTTATGTAATAATTTAAAAAATATATATTTTATTTTATTTTTAATATTAAAGTTTTAATTATAGAAAGTAAACCCTGTAATAGTTTCTATTTAAAATTTGTGATGGTTTTGCCTCCGTTATTGATCTATATAATATGTGAAATTTTAAATTGGTATTATTAAATGGTTCATTTTTTTTTTTAAATTTTAGTGTGAAAAAATAAAATAGTCCCAACTAATTTTATTTACATAAACTGTTCTTCCATTAATAACAATCAACAATGGTGATAAATAATAAAAAATTTATTCTATCTGTTTTGGGATGAATAATTGTAAAAAATAACTTGGAAAGTAAGTAGACTCTCTGGATACACCAAACATTTACCTTAAATATTCTTAGCAATGTAATCACTTTTTATTAAAATAAAAATAAGAATAATGTAATTACCTTTTATTCGGTCTAAAAGTGGTAAATTATATTTATGTTTTCATTATTAAAATCACTTGTTGAACTTACTATAAAAATGAAATATTGTCTCTGTAAAAGAAATTGCTGTTATTTTTTTTATTTTTAATCAAAATTGGTTTCGTATAGATAACAACAAACTATAAATTTTATATCATAGTGTATTTGCTCCATAAAACTTAGCGATTATATATGGCAATTTACTATTATTTCTAGCATATACATAAGCATATCACATCACACAACAAGGTTACTCAGCCCACCCAAACACGACATTAAAATACATTTTTTATGATGCACATAAAAAGTCATATGGAAGGATTTAGAAAACAGTTTGAAATCATCGTATTAAATATGGTTGTAAAAAATTTTAAGAATAAACGATGAACAAAAATTATCATCTTTAGTATCAAATACGATAGTTTTTATGCATCGTCTATATAGGCAAGATACGTTAGATCTACGTGGCTAATTCACTAATAATACGACGAACAAAACGCATCGTGTTATGGTACGATGTGGCAAAATGTGTGTCATCTTTGGTGGGTGCATGACGCACATTGTGCGTCGTCTTTGATGGACATACACCGTTGACACAAATCCAAGCTTAAACCCGCCACCACTGACAACACAAATCCGCAGCCACCCAATACGCCTATCAACTCAAAACTTTCACCAAATCCCATAGCTATCCACACCGATTACACCTCTCAAGTTCAAAACTGCCACCACCCACACACAATAAACCACCATCAAAGTCTATAACACTTAAAAAACACAAACAAATATACAAAAAGCCGGTCAAAATCAAAACTTAATAAAAAATACTCAATAAACGCATTGGAAAATCACCACAAAAACAATCCAAATATGCATAAATTTTGAAACTAAAAAACTTTAAATCAACCATAAAAAAAACTATCTAATAAAACTAATGCTCAAAGTATTACTTATATATAGCAAAATAACACGGTTTTGACTTGTTTTTTGAGACAAACAGCGAAGAAATATGCTTGTGTTCGAAAGCAAGGACTTCGGTGCCATCATGAAGGTTTTTAGGTTTGAGCAAAATAAAGAAGAAAAGAGATAAGAAATCATGATTAACCCTTTTAAAATGGCATCGATGATTTAAATGACTAAGGACGACGCACAATGTGAATCATTTTTGTTGGTTATTCACGACACACATTGGGCGTCGTATAAAGCTTTTAGACGACGTACAATGTCGTTGTCTTTGCTGGTTATCATAACGCACATTTGTGCGTCGTTTTTAGTGCCTTAAACAATGTTTTATTTATTTATTTACAATAGTTTTGACCGTCGTATTTAATGTGTTTTAAACGACGGTGAAAAAATCGTTGTGTTAAGTTGTCAAGTCTTGCAACCTCGACTATATTTGTAGACACGTAGATTTTATGTATTTTATATTATAAACATTGGCCGTGACTTTTTTTTTTTGTGCGTTGTATTTTCTAAATTTGAATATGACGTTTTATAATTTGTATGTCGCAGTTATGTAAAAAAAAAATTAATAATAATTTAAAATGCATCATCTTTGATATTTAATACCGTATTATATTTTTAATACGTTGTAAATGATAATTTTACGATGGTCCTAATTTTTTTGTTTTTTGTTTTTTTTTTTTTTAGTGAAGCCGAGGGATGCTAATTTATTTCTCAGCAGTTTAAATTCGGACCACTTGAGTTTATGCATCAACAAAATCAAAGCGGATCTGAACACTTTTCACAGTTGACTGAGTTATTTTATATGGAGGCTTATGGACCAATCATTTACTCGTATGAGATTGTTCTGACTTGGTCAGCGAGCCCATTACTTGGAAAATCATCTTCATCTCCCGTTTATGTGAGGTCACATATAAGAGGAGAGCACAAAAAGAATCTTAATACCCTCATAGAGTCCATGTGGTCCAGTATACTAAGGTTGGGGGTTGGTTCCTAATCCTACAAAAAAAACCATTATATAAACCTTATTGTGAGCCTCTCTTCAAGTATTCCACTATGTATCATTCACACATTTATTTCTTAAAAACTCTAACATTCATAACACTATTTCACTTCAGCGTCAAATGTATTTGGTCGATGTCGCACTGGACCTTATAATCTTAATATTTTCTTGTTGTTTTGTAGGTTGCCCTTCTTTAGGTAATATATTTTGATAATCTAATTTTTAGCTAAATGATATAAATTCAGATTACATTTTTTAAGTCAGTACTACTACTATCACATTAGCTATCTCATCCAAGTTGCATTCTGATTATGGACCAAAAAAATATGGAATTTTACTTGGATATAGTTAAAAGATTTGAATATATATTTTTAATGGTTTTATCATTGATCAAACCTATAAATTATTTAATTAAAATTGGATAAATTAACCTTTTAATATAGTTGGTATTACATGCGATTATAAATTATTAAATTTATATAATACACTATTAATGAAACTAGCATGAAATAATATGATACCATAATTGTATGCATTTTTTTTTCTTAGGAGGATATAAAATTATTAAATTTATAAAAACTAATTAAAGATATTTATCACTTAATAAACTATGGATAAAAATTTATAATTATAGCTCGGTAGTAGGAGTCAGCTGAACTTTCACACATGCGAGTACCAGAGTTGAAGTTCGAATCTTAGTAGTCCTATGTGGACTCAAGTATTCATCTCCACTGCTACTGCACGAAGGAAAAAAAATTTTCAATGACATGATAAGTTAAAAAAACACAGATAACTATTATATTTATGACACCGCTACATGTAAGTTTTTTTTTTTCCAGCTAAAAAAGATTTATAATTAATTTCACAGACCCAGTAGGCCAAAAAAAAGAAATTCACAAACCCAAGCGCGTATTCTTCATAAAAAAAAAAAATAACCCAAGACCGTAAAATCGTCGTTGAATTAAGAGAAGCGGATTTTTTATTTGGGCCTATTAAAATTTCTGGCGCCACTGACTGCTGAAAGTGGCAGTTGGTACCATAGTAAGATAAACGACGCCGTTGATAACAGGAAATAAAACTAACGGAAGAAGAGGAAATCAGAAAATGGCAAAACGTGTAATTCTTTGAAAACATATGCCCTTTTGGGTAGAGGACAACATTTTTAAGCAGGAGAAAGCCACCCACCCTTTTTCGTTCCTTCTCTGTCTCTTCGCTCTCTCAGTACCACGAGTTGAAAGCAGAAAGAAAGAGGAAAAAAGAATAGAAAAGAAAATAAAAGAAAAGCAAAGTCATACTCAGCTCAGACCTCTCTTTCTTTCTGCCTCTTGCATGTAGATGCTCTTGGAAAACCCTAACTCGTCAACTCGACTTAGATTGTTCACACTTATGGCGAACAACCCCTCTGAAGCTCCGGCTGACGATTTTCTTGAGCAAATTCTCGGGCTTCCAAATTTTGGTTCGGCCGATAATTTGGCGGGAAGTGACGGTGGACTGGCCGGAGCACCGGCGAATCCGATGATGTTGCAGCTCAGCTCCGGCGACACATCCGGCCACATGGCCGCTATCGGTGGTGGCGGTGCTGGATTTCATGGATCAGTGTTCCCGTTAGGGTTGAGCTTGGAGCAGGGAAAGGCAGGGTTTCTGAAACCCGAAGACGCCTCAGGGAGTGGGAAGCGGTTTCGTGACGACCTCGTGGATGGCAGAGCCTCGTCCGTGAAAAATGTAAGTGTGAAGCCGATCCCTTCTCACTTTTAAAGTTTGAAATGACTGGTAAGGAAATGGCCATATTCAGAGAGAATGAATTTCAGATGTTTTATTATATTTGTTTTAAGTTCTTATTTTGAATCAGGGAAGGTTAATTGGAAGCAAGCTAAATCGTTGCATGTCCTCTAATATGACTATAGGAGCTACTTGGAGTTTATTTTGGCCAACTTAATTTTCCTAATAATCTACAATTTCATCATGAAAGAAGGGGAACAAAAGAAAAGAAATGAAAGATTACAAATAGATGCATGTGAAATGTCATGGGTGTGTGTTGTGTGATTTAAAAGCAAAGTTCTAACTAGTGTTATCTGGTAGTAGAGCAGTAAGCAATTCATTCATAATTGTCTTCCTCATTTTAGTTATAAATTTCAATAAGCCTTAGATATTTATGACGCAGTGATCAACTAATATCTGGAGATTGTTTGAAAATCCAATTGTCCAGTTTTGTTTTATTGTTTATAGCTGTTACTTATTGTTTGATGTTTATTATTGTTTTTATTTTTATATAAAGCTCACTAGGAAGCAGCCAAAAATGTAAAGATATAGGACATGTGGCCACCCATAAATGGAATTATTGCTTTCCATGTAAAATATAGGATCCTATTATTATTACCAAATTCTTGAATTGTCTTTTGCCATGTTTATAGGGGTAGTTAAAGTGTATAAGCTAACTTCAAAGTTATTATTTGCATGAAGCGCACTCACTTGCATACATATTTGATATTCAGCTCTGTATCAAAAATACGTATTCTTTAATCTTAGCACATGTATAGGTTGGCCAAGCTGCCTGTTAATTTCAAATTTGATTACCTGGACATCAACAACTCCAGCAAAATGTTTAAAGTATGATTACCAATTGACATGTCTTCTCTTATCGTAGTTGTTCTCAATGATGAAATGACTGCCTTTTTCAGGTTTTTCATGGACAGCAAATTCCAACTTCTGTTGCTACAGCGCCTCATCCACCAGCAATGCGACCAAGGGTGCGGGCCAGAAGAGGACAGGCCACAGATCCACACAGTATTGCTGAGCGGGTAAGCTTTATATAACTTATGTAAGAGAACAGCAATTAGGGTAGAAACATAATCCACCATCTAAATTTGATATTGCAAAGTTTAGGGATTGAACCTTGGTGCCAAATGTCTATTTTAGATTTTATATTGTACTTCATTCTCTTTGTCCTTAAGAGTTATGACAGAATCATCCTTGTTTTTAATTTTCTGTTACAGTTGCGGCGAGAAAGAATAGCGGAAAGAATCAGGGCATTACAGGAGTTGGTTCCTAGTGTCAATAAGGTGAATCGCCTTGCTTCATTATAGAAGGATATTATAATTTTTTCTTTATAATGTATAATGCAAACGTGGACTTATATATTATACATGTGTGAGAGAGAGTAGATTGATGCCATGCTCTCCAAATTTTAAACTTATTTCAAAATTGAAAGATACCTACCCCTCAAGCTCCTAGGTGTGTTTTGTAAGTAAAACTAGGATTTCATTGCTGTGATCACAATGAGCAATCGGTATTGATAGGACTTAATGGGGTAAATGATGGCTATGTTCTTTAGATAGCTTGGGATGTTTACTATTACTTAGGATGGAATTTATTTTGCCCGTACTTAAATAATCAGCTTAGGTTCACATTCCCCTCCTCTACAATTAATAAGGTTACTGTAATTAGGAGAATGCAGGCATTTCATTGGAAGTGGGCAGTTTGTTACCCATATACAATATAAACTATACTCATTTGCAAATAGACATTGATGTAATTCATGACCTCAATAATTGTTGATATGTATCTTATGGAAGCTATTTCATTTGGAAAACACTCACTATATGTGCTGTAAATTATTCTAACTACCCTTTCTCTGTGATAGCCATAAGGTCATTAACTAACCCCATATATTAGATTTTTATTTATAATCTGTGGTTTATTTAATTTGAATAATAAAAAGATTTAAATAACCAGATAAAAATGCTGGGGAACTAAATTTAGTTTGATATGTTGTCTACATGTAGTCAATCAGCATGATAGAATTGTGATAATCGTTAGAATCATTTTAAAGCTTTATATTGGCAAAGAGGCCACAGAGAAGTCGGGTCTTGAGCTTCTAATTTGTTAAAAACAATATTAGAAGCAAGTTGTGGCCTTCCACCCTTTCTAAATTATATTTTACCTCAAATGTTCTCAGGTGACTCGAGATTTTGGGCTTTATTCCCTCATAATTTTTTGGATGTAACAATAATGTCTTTGCAATTTCCTAAGCACTTTGTAAATATTGAATGACTTGAAAGACAAATGAGGACATATCTAGGACTATTGTTAGTTGTCTCCAATAAAATTTTCCTAATTATTCACTTTCCATGATCAAATTCGGTTTTGGACTCACCAGTTCTTGTGCCCAATACAAAAATACTTGGAAAAAAAGCTTAATCTAGAAGACATTATTAGCTGTTAAGTGAGCATGATGTTGCATTGAGCATTTTGTTTGTTATTTTTACTGACATATTCATATCTCTTTTTTATGCAGACAGATAGAGCTGCCATGCTTGATGAGATTGTGGATTATGTGAAGTTCCTAAGACTCCAAGTAAAGGTAAAGTCCTTTCAGATTCTATTATTGACATAGCTGATCTCAGAAACTATAGAATCCAAATTATGCTGATATTTTTAGTAGTGTAAATGGTTATCTCCTCAGTTTAATATCTAGAAAATTAAGGTACAGATATCAGAATCTTATTCATCCACACCCTGTGTAAGCATCTTTGAAATTATGTTGCCCTAAAGTTCAACTAGCATTTATTCCTAAGAGCCCTACGCTCTTAGCTGTCAAGTTTTATGTCAGATTATATGTCTGCATCCGTACAGTTGACTTAATTCATCACAGATGTTGGAAATCTGTACTCGAGTTAAGTATTACATGCATATTCTTTCTTTTAGGTATGTAGGTATTTGCTTACAATAATGCCCCACTAGCCTTATGTACATAGACTCATAATCATGGTATAATCATGGTTTTAGTCAGTTTGCATGGTAAAGGTTCCTGGAATTAAAATTGCCCTTGTCATTTTCTTTTGTAAATGTGGGATGAGGTTTCCTGTTCTCTTCAAAGGTTGGATTTGGATACCTCGAATATGCCTTTAACTTTAAGTATTGGAGTTTTAGATATTGTTGCAGTTCAATCATGTTGGTGTGACACCATAAAGAGTACATTTTTCTTTAGTTTATCAATGGTTCTTTACCCCCCTTACTTGGGCAGGGTTTGACAACGATTGGCAGTTCTGACTTGTAAGGGGTTAGGGAAATATCACTGTCAGTTTTAGAGGCGTTTTATTATTTTTTAAACATTTCACTCATCTACTTTACAGGTTTTGAGCATGAGTAGATTGGGCGGAGCTGGTGCAGTGGCACCACTAGTAACGGACATTCCACTATCGTCAGTTGAGGTATTAAAATATAGATGTTATGGTATTTGCTAAATAGTTTATTTTATATCTCTAGTACTTTTGTCAACTGTGCTTCTCTTTGTAATTTAGGAAGAAGGAAATGAAAGTGGGAGAAACCAGCCAGCATGGGAAAAGTGGTCCAACGATGGCACAGAAAGACAGGTGGCTAAGCTTATGGAAGAAAATGTTGGGGCTGCAATGCAGTTCCTTCAATCGAAGGCACTTTGCATCATGCCCATCTCACTGGCCTCTGCCATTTACCACACGCAACCACCGGACACAACCAGTGTTGTGAAGCCTGAAACTAACCCCCCATCGTAGGCCTCGGCTAAGGTTTAACCCAATTTCCTAATGTCCCACAGAAACTCACTTAGATGCTCCTGGGTCCCATGGGTTATTTGTCCCGTTCCAACCCCCCTTATTTAGTTGGTTCGAATTGCAATCAAAGTCAGATGCCATAGTTCTTGCTTTTTAGCCTCTTCTTTATTTTTCTTTTTTTCTTTTTTAGCTTTTTTTTTTTCAAAACTGGTTTCGATGTCAATGCCCTAAAAAATGCAAGCAGGCTTTTCGTGTCTTTGCCAAGTTCAAGTAAAGGAAGAATTGTCAAAGATTACTTGATATGCTCTTCTTTTTGTATCAATGGTGGGGGGGTAGTGGGAAATGATGGAAGCACTTTCGTAGTGGGGCTCTCTCATTTTTGGTTAGTGGGCTGTGGGACCTTTGGAAAGGATAAACAGTATATATATATATATATATATATATATATATTTTTAAACCGATGTTATTTATAGGTATGAAATGCATAATGGTTGGTAGTTTGAAAATGCGGGGCATCGCTAGTAGATCAGAAAGTGGTAGTGCTACTTTTGGGTTTAGTGGGGTCCATTGGCTGGATGTTTTTCCAAAAAGCAATTAGACTTCTTTTTTTCAATTCTCCTGAATCATTATTGGTGGATATAAATCATCAGAGAGAGAGAGAGAGAGAGAGGGAGAATGGGGTGGGTTTGGCTATTCTTGCCGAAGTTGCACCAAGCAAGTGGATGAAAATACTAGAGAAGCCTCCAAAATAAAAATAAAAAATAAAAAGGCGAAGAAAAATAATTTTTGTAGGTTTTTTCTTTTTTCTTTTTCTTTTTGTGTTAAACGCATAAAGTATTTGTTGCGGGAAGCAATGTTAAAAGCTGCGGTGGAAAATTATAGTGTGTTAAATGTTAATCGTTAAATAAATTCTGGAATCAAAATATATTTTGACGAAGCCTGAGGGAGGGAACGGACCAAAATTGTATGACGAAGCCAAACTACATAAAATAAAACAAAATGTTGGAAATGGCTAATAATGCCGTTCATTGCTACTAACTACTTTTTTTTTTTTTTTTTTATAGAATTCATTTAACAAAAAAAAAAACTACTTTATTACAAAATTCTGTTGACAGAATTGATAACTAGTCGTACAATAATCAACCGTGTTTGAAAATCTTCTGTATGATATATATATATATATATATATATATTAATTTTTCACTAGAGCTGTATGACTGAAATTAGATAGTTAACTAGCTTTTGATGCCTCCGGTCCATTGAAAATCCTTTTTTTTCTTTTTCCAACTATCTCAAGTGAATTCTTATCCGTTTTTATTTTTTGATTTTAAAAAAATAAAAGTAATTATTATTTTTAATCTTTTTTAAAAAACATTTTTAAGATTTAGAATAAAAAGTAAAAATGCAATGTTTTTTATTTATTTATTTTTTCTTACTTTTTCCACTTTCTAAAAACTAAAAATTAAAATAATTATCAAATAAATTATTATTTTTTAATAAAATAAAAAAATGAAAGCCTTAAAACACCCAAAAAAAAAACCAGGGACGGTCAATTGAATATGGAATGAAATTGGGTTTATTCGGGTCATATTTTATTCATGTTTACTATGTTTAAATATAGTAATTTTTTTTATTAAATGCATATATAATAAATTAAACATTTTTAAAAAATAAACCATGTACCAAAATTTTAAATTATTAATAATTGTAAATTTAAATTAATATAATATTAAATATTCATTATAGTTAAAAAAATAAACATGTATTATAATTGTCAATTTAAAAATATTTAAAATATTATAAACTATATTAAAATTATATATCTAAACAATAAAAAAAAATAGAATAAAACATCAATATTTATATAAAATTATCTTTTAAAATATGAATATGATAGTTTTAAAAAAAAATAAAAACATTAAACAATATAAAAAATTAGCTATAATAAAATAATAAAATTAATTATTTTTTTTTATCACATTTTATCTTATGGCATTAATCGTATTCCAATTTTCGTATGAAATTAATATCCATCCGATTTGATTCTGCAGATTTAAATCTACAAAGTGCACATTTTGCTAAATCTAAATGAAACTCCGAGTCTTAGTCAGTCAAACTGTCAAAGTCAATCAAGTCATAGTGTAGCATGTGCTAAATCTGGATGAAACTCTGAGCTTAGTCAAAATCAAAGTCAAACTGTCTAAGTCAATCGAGTCCAAGGGCACGCAGAAGTGTTTTCAATCAAATATGGTTGTCTGGGTCTCCAAGTGAAATGGGTCCAATACATTTCTGAGGCCCAATCTAGAAATTACAAGCCCAAGTACAACTGATGAACCCATATTCCTAAAATGGAAATCCATCAGCCCAGAAGGCAAACAAACCCTTTCCAAATCTCGTATCCATCCAAGCTTCTTCAGTTAAGATAAGCCACCGCGCAGTTTGGCGCGCAGATAGAAGCGAAGCTGGAGGTGATGGCGTTAGAGCGTGCTGTAGCAGCGTCCTCAACAAAGCGCTCTTGGCTCTTTGTACCTCAAAACCCCCTCACCAACTCTCCGATTCCCTTTGTTTCTTCCAACTCCAAAACCAACCGAATAAGCTTCGCACAGCGCCGTTTGAAATGCTCTGTGGAGTACAGTCGAGACCATTACGACGACTACAACCAAGGGGCAGTGACTGTGGCGTACCCTAAACCGCCTGAGATACCGTGGAAGAAGGAGCTGTGCAATACGGTGCACCTCATCGGCATCGTCGGCGTTCCCGTGGAAATCAAGCATATACCTTCCTCCGGCAAGGTCCTAGCCTGGACCCGCCTCGCCGTCAAGAAATCCTCCACTAATACCTCCTGGTATTACAAGTCCACAGTTTCGTTATCGGGTTTCTTTTTGACGTATTGATATATTTATGGCTTTTGAATACTCTGCATTTATTTGGTCAACAGTGGCGTAGATTGTGTTTTTTTTTTTTGATAATTGAATTAATATCCTGTTGGTAGTGGGGGTTTATTCTTTATTGTGTAATAGCTTGAACTAGGTCCCATAGTTTGTTGCAATAAGGCTCTGAACTAGTAGATGTAGGTGTTCTGGGTATAGTTGATTTTCAAAATGTCACATTGGAAAAGAACTCCTCGGAATCTCACTGTTGAGGATGACTTTGAGATAATGTAGACGATTAGCAAGTGGAGGACGTAAAAGGGACTTTTGAGAAAAGATAGAAAGTGGAAGACTTAAAATGTGTAACTTTAGAAAGAACGTGAAAAAGAAGAGATAAGAAATGATAAAAAAAGGGTGGATTGTGGTTTTCATATAGAAAAAGTAATGATAGGAAGAAATGGAGTTCCTAATCAAGGACCAAATAATTAAGAGGAGTGAAAGGAAAGAAGAAGGTATAAATAAGATAACTCACCATAATGTATTACGAGTTTGCGGTTGCTACTTCCATCTTGAAGTGCAATTTAATGTAGCCCTTCAGGCGTGAGGTATGAGGAAATAGTAAACTTTGGTGTGGTTGAGAGAGAGATAGAGATCAATCTCATGAGACTTTTCTAATTTTGATGGTTGATGTTTTCAGGATCAGTCTGACATTTTGGGATGAACTGGCCCAGGTTGCTTTTCAACATGTACAGAAAGGGCAGCAAATATATGTTTCTGGACGGCTGGTTTCGGATACAGTTGAAAATGATGAGGGAAAACAACAGACCTACTACAAGGTTATCCTATCTGGGGTCTTATGGTATTGGTATAGGCCATCCTATACTGCCACTGGCTTCTCCTAAATTCATAATGGCTTTTCTTTATCTTCTGCAGGTGGTTGTCCAACAACTGAATTTTGTTGAAAAGAACTTCTCTTCAATGGCCTCATATGATCGTGACTCTGATACCTTCACGGCAGGCAAGTTATAGTTTATTAAGCAAAGTCTTGGTAAGAGCTGGGTTCATCAAACTCAGTTCTATATATTTATCAACTTCCTGCAGGTAGAAAACTCGGGAATAATGCTGGAAGTGGTTCAGAAACCATAGAAGAATTATGGCAAGCCTTTTTTGCAAATCCTTTGGAGTGGTGGGATAATAGGAAAACGAAGGTACTCTAATCAGTGAATTTATAAGTTGAAAATTGATGTAATATACTGTTTTGGGTTTATTATTTTGCCATTAAGATAAATGTGTATTAATATATGTATGCATGCATGATCATGCTCTGCAAAAGCTGCACTACACTTCTGCTTGATAGATGAATAATTTAAGGTGCCATTTCTTAAAGTTCAGATTATGAAGTTCCAGTGGCTAACAGATAATAACATAGAGTCGGAGAAACAAATATAATGGATGATCTTCCCTTGATGAAAGTACAGATGCGCATTAATTTTTTATATTTTGTTCATAGAATTCTTTATAAATGTTGTAATGTATATTAATTAAATGAAATGCTATAGTTAAGTTGATAAGCAGCGGATGAAATTATGTAATCAATCGAGTCAACACAACAAAGCACTACTACACATTTAACATTTCTCCTCATGTGTGCCAAGCAGACAAATTTATTTTAGACCAACATAAAAGAAACTTAATAGCTATTACATTTTTTGTTCTTAGTATATGTCTCATTCTTTTGTTGCTACAAAAATTAGACTTATTGGAATGAAATGGCTAGAAGCATTAAATAAGTTGTTTTGTTCATATATACTGCATAGTCATCTGACTTAATTCTTATTTTGTTGCTTCACGTGTGCCAATTCTTATACCCAGAGGAACCCAAAATATCCAGACTTTAAGCATAAAGATACTGGAGAAGCCCTGTGGATTGAAGGCAGGAACAATCCGCCATGGGTGAAGGCCCAACTTGCAATATTAGATGTGAGAATGGGGTCCTTTAATGATCGGGATAGCAGGATGCATGCAAATTTAATGCCTGGTGATAGTTTTTTGACTTTTTGACTGATAACTCCTTTTTGCCTACCTGTGTCAATGGGGTAATTTTTTTGTATAGTTATAAACCTAAGATTCTCAGTACCATTTTGTTTATGTTGTTTGTAGCTCTAGTGCAGAATTTATTGGTCTGCAGGTTATGATCTCTATTTCTACTTTTTTGCTATCAATTATTAGTGAAACTTGATGGACCAGCATGCAATGTTAAAAAATATATAAAAAATAATAAGCTGGGGATCATTCAATTCTTAATCACTAATGTGTAGAAGGACTACAGATCCTGAAAGATGGAATGACGAGCATGAGAGAAAATACAAGGCTCTCATAGTTTTAAGAGTCCCGTTCTTCCTACTCATTTTAGTATTTAATATTACAGTTAATGGGACAGATAGGCATCCTTATGCCCTGTCTTTGTTGATGATTTAGAAAATTAAGTTATTGCCCTCCTGTCTATTTCTACTTCGATAATTGAGGGACCTCTTTAATTCTTTCCCCTTTCGCCATTAATACAAGCATGAAGGAATAGTACTGTATGTATGAGCTAAGTTTGATTTCTGAAGCATTAGATTTTAACATGTACAACTAGAGTTGATGGAGCCAATTATCTATTTATTTTTTTCTCAACTTATCTGTATCTGAATTCGTCATCGTTTCTGCCTTTTTTTATTCGAGAGGTTATAAAAAGATCTCTCTGTAAACCACTATCTTCTTCCTTAACTACCACTTAGACCTAGTAAAATGCTACACAATAATATGGCACAATACGGTAATTTGTGGGTTTTAGGTCTGCCATATCAAATTAGGTTGATATTAGTGTCACACAATAACACACGATAAAAAAAAATAGATTAGACGGGTTGGAACATGATATCACAATAAGACACGATAAAAAAAATATTAATTATAATGCATATTTCTTTTATTAGCTACGATAAATATTTAATATAATTTTAATTCGTTATTAATTATGTTGAATTTTAGTATGTTAATATTTTTTTTTTTTAAATGTTTAGCATATAAGTTGAATATGTATTAATTTAAGTTAAAAAATAGAGCAAATATATTTAGGCTTAGTAGATATGAATTAAACACGGAATGATATGGCAATAGCACAGTTCAACACGAATGCTTAATGGTTTGGATTCGGGTGAAAAAAAATTGACATGAACACGAAATAATACGACACAAATAAGGTTCAACACAACACATTGTCAAGTCTACTACCACTCCTTCATCATTCCAATCATTTTTTCAAGATTGGATATGTTTCATATCCTTCCAACGTGTTAGAGATAAAATATAAAAAAAATGATGACCTATTTTCTATCAATTTAAACTTTTAAAATCAGTGGTGATTTAACATGGTATCAGAATCCAAATACTTAGTGGTCATATGTTCAAAATTCAATAGTTTTATCCAAAAATAAAAATATGTGTGAGGACTCAAATGAATCCAGGTCAAAAATGCACATGTAAAGATTCATACAGATCTACACGTGAAAAAGAATATTAGATATAAATATAAAACAGATGACGACTAATTTATTTGTTTAGAATCAATTGTCATTTAATACAATGTCACTTTTTGTTTGGCCGCTTTTGGTCTTACAAGCAAGAAGTAAATCGTGGTTTAACTTATTTAGCATAACATTGCAGCTGGATATAATTAAAAAAACATTGTAATTTCAGATCTTGTTTAATTGGAATCTGATATCGATATCATCAATGAATGAAAAAATCAGAAATTTACTAAAAATTAAAAGTATATTAGGTAACACCAAACGAAATAAGGTGGTGAATCTCGTATGAGATATTCGGCTGATATTTGGGACCGCTAGTAATTTTCAAGATTGAAATTTGAACAAAAAGTACAGCCTTTATACTTTTTGGAGGGATATAGATGGAGAAAGAGGAAAGAGAGAGGATCATAGTGGAGAAAAGAAATGATAGAGAGGGAATATCTTGTTTTTTTTTTTATGAAAAGAGGGAATATCTTGTTGTGTGTGTGTGTGTGTGTGTGTGTCTATATATAGTAGAAAAGAGTTGAATGCTTCCAAAAACTATTAAAAATTGATTAATATTCCGAAAGTGGATGGATCAAGAAATACAAATTCATTTATATTTAATTTTTTTTTTCTAGTTTCATTTCATTTTTATCTCAGAATCTAGAAAAGAGAGGATATCTACTTTCCCTCTTTCTAGTTTTTTTTTTTTGGGTGAATTTTCTAGTTTCTATGCTGTGTTAAATAATAACAACAATAAATTTATATTATATATATACTTTTTATTTTCTTCCTATTTTCTTTCTTTTTTTATGTTCTTCCTATTTTCTTTCTTTCAATATCAGACATGGATAAAGTTTCCATGGGCAAACAAAGAAGTAGCAAGACAAACCTCATAAAACATTTGTTCTCGATCCAAGTATATAAATTCATAATTCATCACGCATTAGATATAGCGCATGTACAAATAATATTTGTACATTAAGGCTACGTTTGTTTACGATTTCGTTTTTAGTTTTCTGTTTATGTTTTTGATTTTTTTGAAAAACCAAAAACGGAAACGTGTTTGATAACCGTTTACCGTTTTTTGTTTTTTTTTTTTCAAAAACGTTTTAAAATTTTTAAAAAAAAACAGAAAACTTTTTTTTTCCGTTTTCATTTTGCGTTTTCGTTTACTCTGTTATCTTTCGCAGCCTTAATACCACTTCTGTCCAGATCCAACTTCACTCGACCCGCCGGCTTTTGATCGTCGATCTTCCCCGAACGGCAACTTCACCATCTTCGATTTTGTGAGGTATGCTTGCTCTCTTTGCTGCGAAACTCTTTTTTGTTTGTTTTGGTTTTGGTTTTGGTTCCAGATCTGTTGTTTTGGTTTTGGTTCCAGATCTTTTGGTTTTGGTTTTGGCTCCAGATCGGTTCTGGCATGAGCTAATATGTTTATGCAAAAGCTTGCAAGGCAATATCTTATTGGTTTTGGAAATGCACGTGAACTTGTTACAAAGCTTAAGCACTTTCGGAGCTCTTTTTTTGTTTTTTTTGTTTGTGATGAATGAGCACTTTTGGAACTTCCCAAAGAGAAATTTTTTTTCCCCGAGAAATTCAAATGGCTGATGTGACACGGAGATGTGTGCAAATTGGGAATTTCTTATATTACTAGTGGAATTTCTTATATTATCTTTGTCTATTACCATTGAGACACTCAATTATACTCCAGTTGGTAGTTTGTTCTTTCTTACTGTTTCTTCTTGGATCTTGAGAGCTCGGCACTGGTTTAGAGGTCCTGTTACCAACATTGATGCATAACGTTCTGTATACTTTTAAAAATTTCATTCATAAAAACAGCAGTAGAATATGAAAAAAATTTTTTTTCCATTTTTCTTGAATCTAGAGGGCTCAGCTGGTTTAGAGGTTCTATGATCAGCATTAATGCATGAACTTCTGTATATATACAATGTTGTTGTCATTCTTATAAGCATTAATAGAATAATTTTTTTTTTTGTAATTAATCAGATCAGGAAAGTGACAATTATAGCATGTCATAGAATTTGGTGATGTGGAAGTTTGTTGTTTTATCTTTGTTGTGGATAATTTGGATTGAAAGAAACAACAGAATTTTTGAAGACAAAGTGATGAGCAGTGCAGGAGGGTTGTTTTCTGTTTTCAAATAAATCCAAATTTACTAATTAGACTGATAGGATAACTCTGTTTGGTTTTCTATTTTCTAGCTAGATTGGTTTAGAAGTTTGTGGACCAATCTCTGCTATATAACTTTGTACTTGTCTGATTTAAATAGAAAAACAAAAACAATTATTCTCTTCTTAAAAACAATATTTTTGAAGACAGAGATGAGCAGTGAAGATCTCTTTGAGAATGCTAAATATTTAGCATCTTTGTGGGTCTCTACAGATAAAGCTTTCAAAAATTTGCCATCTTTTTTATTGTTCTGAATTGGAAAGATGTCATGGGTAGCTGATATGTTCTTAATTTTTATTATTGTCTTAATTTTCTGTTTTTTGTTTTTGTCTGCATTTATGTTTTCAAGGATTTTTCATCTTTCTCTTTACTATTTGTATTGATTTTTTATCAATAAAAGGTTGTTTCTTATATATATAGGATGGGTGTCTAGAAATTTATGGGCTTTAATTGCATCTATTAAGCATTTTTGTCTGATTTTGTATGATGTCTTACCTGTTTATATTTATTTGCAGCTGTGTGGCATTTTCGAGTGAAGACTGGGAGATAGCAGACTCAACTTTGCAATTTTGGTACTTTTTCCACTGTCTAATATCTGTGCTTTTAAACTTTATCTACTATAGCCTCTATTATTTAGGAAGACCCAAATTTGCAATTTCTCATTTTATATCTGTGGTGCTCTAAAGGCTATCCTTTATCTTGCGATTTCTCTTATCGGTGAATGTTATGTATCCAAGATTCTTCCATTCCTATGATTGGAGGAATTATATATATATATATATATATATATATTTTTTTTTTTTTCTTTTTTCTGTTTGTGTTTTTGTGATAAGAGTCTTACTATCTGTTCAAGTTAGTGGTATCAATCAGCAGAAAAGCTTTTAGTACCACTTGATTGGTAGCTTGATTAATATTATATAATCTAATGGGAATTTGCTTCTTTTCGAAGAGCATTTATAAGATATTATCCTCCTAAGTTTTAGTATTGGAAATATTGGAATAAGTAATTGTAGGAACCCTTTAGAGGAAGATTCCTTGTTAGGCAGGGTTACTCAAAAGTGAATATGGGCTTAATTCAAACGGTTGGATTTCTAATATTGTGAGTCGTTGGAAATTAATCTTTTAAGGCTTATCCTTGTTACTTTAGTCTTAACTAAACTGAATGTGGGAAGAGGTAGTATGGTCAGATTTTGTGAAGATTCTTGGAAGTTGGATGCTTCTTTTCTTTATTATTTCATAGTTACTAATGTCATTGAATGCGCATATCTAGCATAGACTAGTTGGTGTATCTATTTTATCTACAAATGATGGTTGTGCAAATCGTTCAGTGGAAAATGATAAAGATGAAGAACTTATGAATCAATGTTTTGAAATTTTGAATTCATTGGATGATATTGATGGAGATTGTTATTCAAAAGCTATGAAGTTGTTGCATGATGATGTGTCCTGGAGAAAGTTGTTTTTACGCATGCCTGATAAGAGGAAGATAGATTTCATCCGTAGTTTGTAATTTTATTTGTGGTTGTGTTTGACATATTTTGTTAAAAAATTTATGATTATATTTTTGGAACAATAGGTTATGTTTATTGTTTTTGTTGATCTTTGAGAACAATATGTTTTGCTTGATAGTTAAATATTGAACAATATTTGAATGTCATTTTTATATGTGATTTTATTTATGTTTTTTTTTTTCGCTTAAATATATGTGCATTTAACAGGTGTATATGGATTTTGATGACATTGAGTTGAGTTTGTTTGAAGACGACGATGATGAGCTTATTTTTACTTTTCTATGTTTAGTTTGCAATGAGTATGCTCGGATAGAACCTTTAAGGCAACCATGTAGAACTTCTCTACTTAAAGGTCACGATTATGTACTAGAGTTACTCAATGGTCATGAAAGTAGATGCTACGATTGTTTTAGAATGGACAAAAATGTGTTTATAGCATTTTGCGAAGAGTTAAAAAGTAAGACAAATATGAGAAACTCTAGGTTTGTGACAGTTCAAGAACAAGTTGCAATTTTTTTATTAACCATATCTCATAATGAGAGGAATCGTCTGGCAGCTGAAAGGTTTCAACATTCAGGACAAACTATTTCAAAATATTTCAATCGCGTTCTAAAAAAGATCTGCATGCTTGGGATAGAACTTATTTGCCCTTCTAATTCTGATGTTGTTCCTCCTGAGATTAGATTCAATCCAAAATATTATCCATTTTTCAAGGTAATTTTTCAATATTGCAATGTTATATAATGCAATTTTAAGTTTTTTTTTTTTGTAAAATTATGAATCTAATTATGTTATATATATTTTTTTATTTTTTTTTATGTTAAAGAATTGTATTGGTGCTATTGATGGAACTCATGTTGATGCACGCATTCCACAAGATCGACAAATTCCATTTCGTGGTAGAAAATCAAATACTACATGGAATGTAATGTGTGCTTGTTCATTTGATATGCGTTTCACATTTGTTATGTCTGGCTGGGAAGGAACTGCTAATGACTCTCGAGTATTACTAGAGTGTATTTCTAATCCCGATAATAAATTTCCGTTGCCAACAGAAGGTATTTATTAAAATATTTATATTTATTTTACAATTTTATTTTAAATATCGTTTAACTTTATATTTATACAATGTGTTTTTTGAATAGATAAGTATTATGTTGTTGATTCGGGATATCCAAATATGCCTGGATTTTTATCACCTTACCGAGGAGAAAGATATCACCTACGTGACTTTAGGGGTCGACGACGACAACCTCAAGGTAAAGAAGAACTGTTTAACTATCGGCATTCATCTCTACGGAATGTCATTGAGCGATGTTTTGGAGTGCTAAAAGCTCGATTTCCAATTTTAAAACAAATCCCTCCATATCCCATGCGCACACAGACGTATATACCTACAGCATGTTGTACGATTCACAACTTCATTAAACTACATGCTCATCAAGATACATTATTCCATGAGTTTAATGATGAATTATTGATTATTAATGATGATAATGTACAAAATGTGGAAAACAGTACACAAATGTCAATCAATGTTAGCCACAACGAAGCTATGCTCATGGCTCAAGTAAGGGATCGAATTGCAAATCGACTTTGGACCACCTTTCAACATTAGATTATATTTTATTAATTTTTATGATACTTTAAAATGATTGTAAAATTTAAATTATATGTTCTTTGACATATATTTACAATTATTTGTAGTTTTATTTTTATTTTTTAAAGAATTTATAATTGATTATTTTAATTTTTTTTTATTAATCAATCTGTATTTGATATTTTGGATATTAGTTTTTGAATTTTTAATGTGAATTTTATATGTAAAATTTAATTTTGAATTTTTAGTATAGATTTTATAAATAACATTATACAAAATAAAAATAAAAATAAAAAACCAAAAACAAAAATTGAATGTGTTAACAAACGAGCACTAAGCATTTTTGTATGAATAATATATTTACATATACGTATTGTTGGGACAAAAAATAACAACTTTATCCTCTGTACAATTGAATCTCAACTTTCCATTTCCTTTTCTTTTACTCAAAATTTTATTTTTCCTATACGCGGGTAATGGTATCGCTTTTCCAAGGTGCTTAAAAAGCAAAATACGAATGGGGCTCAAGCTATCCAAAAGGAATAAGAAAACAATTTGCAGTGCAATGATCGTCTTTGTGTTGGTAAATATCTGTACCACAAGCAGCTTAGAGAAAATTCTTCTTGGAGAACCCAAGCAGCTAAGAAGTTAACTCCCTCTTGAGTTATCTTTCTCTTCCGACATGTTTGCTCTGTGGGAATCTATAGACAGCTCAATCCTCTTGCTTCTGATCCTTTCATGATTCTCAGCCTTTTGCAAGAGCAAACAAACATTCTGCATACAAATTAATAATTATGGATCTTGTGAGTTTAATTTGGATATATAAACTAAGCATCCTTTTTTTTTTTTTTAAATATAATATAGTACTATATATATATATATATATAAGTGAAATTAATTAGAGATCTAGAGAGAAAAAACTTACTCCCATGGAACATCTCCAACTAGCATCCAGTCTCCGTCTTTGTCTTCATAGGTAGGAGCATAATCAGATCCACTGTACCCTTCTCTTTCACAATAATTGCCTGAATCCCAAGAAAAATATTATTAGTTCTAATACTATAAATATAGCCCATAATATATAAGAGTCAATTAGATCACAACCATTGATCATGAAATACATATATATGAATATGTATTATATATGAGAGATCAATTTCTTACCAACGGTGAGCTTGAACATATCCTCCAAGGCCTTGAGGAGCTCTGAGTAGCTTTTATAAACCTTAAGATCAATCTTCCTGAGATAAGGAGCTCCATCAACGCTCACTTTCACGTAAACTCCACCAATGTCACCCTCAATGTTCTTTTTCACTTGCATATTGTTTTTCCGGTGAGATCGAATCGGCGGCCACCCAACAACTTGTGTTCTGCCATAACCCATAACAAATTAATTCTACGAACTCGATAAAAACATATATATTTATATTCGTTTTATATAATTTATTTTACTAGGTGTAGTCGCGCAGCATAATATAAAACGACTGCACCTAGTAAAATAGAAATAATAAAACGCAGTTGGCCAGCATAATCTGGACGAATAGACCCAGTAGAAAGCGTCAAAGATGATTATATATAAGAACTTACTTGTTAGGAGGGGCATCGTCCCGGTCACAGTTTGTTCCAGGACCCAATAAGCTTGATTTGGCATTGGACGTCCGAGAATTCTCAGACACCTCCGGAGAAGCTCTCTTGTTGGACCTAGCACTTCTAGAAGGTGCTTGTTTCTCAGGCTCTTCGCTTCCGGGCAATCCCAATCTCAGCTCTGTGGCCTTCAAGTTAAGATCATCCCCAGGAAAACTCACACACGATTTTTCCATTTTTTGATTAAGCTTGAAGAAAATATGATACAAAATAAAATAAAATAAATTGAACTATTATTTATTCTCTCTGCGATTCTTGTATATTTCCTCTCTGAGAAAGTGGATCCAAATTAATTTTGTGATGGTGATGAGAAAAAATAAAAACCCTGGAAAGTTTTATAGGGGATGAATAATATGAGGGATACAGAGGGGGACAACATCTAGGTGAGTTATTCTGATGGGTGCATGAGTTTCATACACGAGGAATGATAACGCCCCAGGCTGTCTCGCACGCGTCAGTTCAATGGCCAATCAGAAATTGACAAGATGGCTTTTTTCATGCAAAAATGTGGACCCTACTCCGCGCTCTGGACTGGTACTGTTTATTTGAGTGGGGGGAGATTTTGATTATTTTGGTCCGGACTGTTTACCAGATATGGTTGCTGGTCAGAGGAGGAACACCGTGGAAATTGGTGTCCAATGGAAGGGGGACAAAGAAGAGACAACCACAGCCGATGGAATTGAAGACCGTGGACCAGAAATGGACGGTTCAGATGGATTTCAAGGTTGGTTTTGGGAGAGTGAATCCAGGAACAAAAAAAAAAAAACAGCCCATGTGAATGAGGGACCCACGTGGACCTGGTTGATCACTTGATTGGCCAAGCACAGTCATGTGTGTTAGAGAATTAGTGGGACCTGAAATGAAGTTTTTCGACTGGCATATAGGCACATGACAAGTGGTATGTCATGTGGCTTGCATGGCCTCTTGGTCAGGTCACCGATATATCAACGATGAGAAAATTAAAGTTACCCATAAAAGAAGGCGTATGTAATTTTTTTTTTCATTTTTATTAATTTAATATTATATAAACTTAATCATTTACAATGCAGTGATAAAATAAAGCATGTCAAAATTACAAAATTTTATTAAATGATAGTTCATCAATTATCTGTTATACTACATGATCATAAATTTTGCTTATTATCATATATGTTCTTCCCTCTCTTCCACTATTTTTATGAGTTTGAGTTGCTGGACTTTAGACGTTACAAACCATAATCTTGATTTTGTGTTGTGAATTGTCCCTCTGTCATAAAAAAATTTATTTGTTAGAATAAAGAAGATTAATAGTATGAGATAACAGAATATCTTGGTCTAGTCCAAATTCAAATGCAAAGAGTACTTCCTAAACTCGGAAGAGTTTTCGATTGGAGATATCAATTATAATCCAAGTTAATGTCTCCTTTTGCTGACAAAATTTGTAAAGAATAAATAAAAATGGATAAGAGATCACTTGGAACTCAAACTGCATTTAAAAAAATCTAAACGAACCCAAATTAATCAATAACATTGTAATGGAAGTATAATATATATATATATATATATTTCAATATATAACTACTTTACAATAAAAGAACTAAAAATGGATGCAAAAAATGAGTTTAAATAGCCAGACTATAACAAGTGAAACACGAGCTCTGGTTTTAAGGAAATATATAACAGAGAGTTTGACCGCCATTAAAGTGATCTCAACTACTCGAAACGAATTCAAACTTGGCATCTGGTTGGCTGTACATTCAGCAGGGTTACACTGATTCGACTTGTAACCACTCAGCAAAACCTATCGCCATCAGTTCTTCAATTATTGTCATCCTGATCACCACTAATATTTTCACAATACCTGTCAACTTTGATTTTTCTTTTTCCCAAATATTTATTATAATCTAAAAAGATGTTGATTAATTTAAAATTATTTTTCTTTTAATGTTGAAACAAACATTAATTTTTTAAAATATTATGTGAGCGTATATAAGACCTTATTTTTTGGAAATTATTAATGGTATTTCTCTTCGTCCATGCATGCAAAAATAACTTGTAGGGAATCGCAACTAAATTTTTTGATATATAATTTGGTTCTGCATTTCATCTTGACTTTATATAAACCTATTGTGCATTATTGTTAATTAATAATTAACACAAATTATAAATATAATTGTCTCATACGTTCTTATATATGTTGAAAAAGTAGTTTCCCTCTGAATAATTGTTGATTATCTCTCAATGTTGAGCCTAATCTCAACTAGATTTTTCTTGTATTTCGTACCACAATACACTCCAAACAAGCTAATTTTAAACAAATAGACTTGTGTACAATCAGCAGTATTTGACGTACGTACCTGATATTTTCTGTGTGGCTATAAAGAAATGGTATTTTATTTTTCCTAAAATTTGTGGGAAATAAACAAAAAAATTATTATTTTAATTAAAAAATATTAGTGATTCGAATACTCAAATGAATATCCTACATTAATATTATTGATAACCATCACACGAAGTATCGTACATATACCAAAATGTAAATAGATCATACAGGTATCAAATATCAATGCTATTAATTTGGAAAGAGAAGAAAGGATACTTGTATATATAAGACATGCATATCTAAAAGAGTAATTTAGTAGTATATATTAGAAAATCAAAAGCATGCAAATGGGGGAGATTTGCATTCATTGAAAGTGGCAATTGCCAGGCAAGCAATGCGAGTAATCCTAACAAAATAGACCCAGATAATAGTAGGTCATGTTTCATTGAATCCCATATCCGATTCAAACACATAAGGGTATATTATCAAATACATATATAGAACCAACTCATAAACGATAGGCATTAAAAAAGGAAAGCAAAAGAAAAAGACAAATACGAGTGTCACAATTGACGCATCTTTCTTTGTAATAAAACCACAAGCATTCTTTTTTTTCTTTCTTTTTTTTTTTTTATGAACCCCAGCTCACTCATTTTGGGTAAGGACCACAGACATATATTGGTCCACCATCTCTATTTGCCTTATTACATACATTTTATGAAACCCTAGCTAGCTAGGATACCATTCATTTTCATATTCTCCCCTAATTCCAATTTCTAGCCTGCTCATGGTCTGTCATGCCCCACTTCTTCAACGTGTGGACTCTCCCCCCCCAATTTTTTTCTATGAAAATACTCTGTTATATTTGAAATCAATAATTACAGTGAATTGAAAAAAATTGATGCACAAAAATGCAAAATAACCGCTGTGAAAATCAGCTTCAAACTTGACCAAAAACCTTGCAGATTAGCAAAACACATGGTGGGTTTTGAACTTTATGAGTGGGCAGAACTATAAATGGTTCGGACGTTGTTGTAGTAAATACGAGTGAGGTGGGTCAGTTTTCGGTTTTTGTTGACCTCAATCAATGAGATTAGGCCCACGAAGTGACTTGATAAGCCTGCTTTTAGCTTTACGCTATAATAAATGCGAAGATAGGTGAAAGGAAGCTACCTCTTCTTCCTCTATTCTTTCTTTTCGTACCAATGTACACACACGTGTGGGTAACATTTTAAATGCTGATGTTGAAATGTGGGCCTCTACCCCACACGTGGGATGTAAAGTTTGGACTTTTTGAACTTTACGATACGGGGAAGAGAAACAAAGCCCAGACCCCAGAACCAGATTAAAAGCTGTCCCCACCTAGCTCTTGTCCTTGTTCTTGTCTATTCCAGCCCATCTCCGTTCTATTCCTTCCTATCATTAATTTCCTGTTAAAAAATTCTACGCAAAAGGAGGAATTATGTATTTAATTTAAAATTAGTATATAAATTTAAGAGTATTCAAGTTCACAGGTTTATACAAATTAAAAAATATTTAATTTAAATTTTAATAAATTTTATAAATATTTATTAAAAATTTAAATGTATTTAATTAAAAATTTATAAAAAAAAATTAAATTTAAAAATATTTAAAAGATATATAATAATAAATCGTCTCACCAAAATAATCAAAATCTCTCCTGCTCAAAATATGAAGGTATTTAAAAAATTTTTAAAAATAATAGATTTTGATAGGTTTTATTGGATTTAAAAAGAAATTATGGATTAAAAAGTTTAAATACAATCTATTTTTTTTTTTTTAATTTCATTGGATTCTTATGATAATATATAAAATATTTATAAAATTCTATTACTAATCTTTTTTAAAATTTATAACTCTATTTAAATTCGTTAAACACTAAATTGAATACATTTCAATAAAATTTTAATTCTCTCTCACACATACAAAGAAAAAAACTCTTGGGTTATTTCAATTTGATCATATTAGATGTTATTTTAACTAAATATTGTATTTTTTAACAAGAATTTTGTGGATTCTGTATATGAAGATTTATCCATTGGATTGATTTATTGGATAAAAATATAGATCTAAGTTATCTGTTAGAAAACTTAGAGAAATTTTATTACCAAAAAAAAAAAGTTATCTGTTAGAGAAATTTTCTTTTCTTTTTCTTTTTCTTTTTCTTTTTAAGAAAAAAAGAAGAAGAAGGGAAAATGGTGTACGGGAGGAGGAGGGATTTCGAACTTAAAAGTTGGGGCCCAATGTGGGGCTGATTAAGTTGTTTTAATGGGCCTTTTAATAAAGGAGTATAGCCCAACAAGAAGGCCACGATAAGTTATGTTCCACATGCCAGTTCCGTGCAAGCCATTGTTGAATGGGAACACCTTATTCATACGAGTGGGACAGCATATATCTGACAGCCGAAAACACACACAGCTTTTGCCTCTCAATTGTGGATTCAATGAGATATGGAAAATGGTCAAAAGAAAGCATAACGTAATTTAGAGGTTATGAATATTATTGGTTTTGTTAATTAATAATTGATTAATATATAAGACGTGAGTTTCGAGACAAAAGTAGCTATATAGATTATATGCTACATTTAAAGCAAAATATATATAGAAAGGTATTCACATTGTATATTGCTTTCTCTGCAAAATGGTAGAGAATCGAATCGTTTTGAAAATTATTTGATGATGTTAAATGTTTGGCTCATTTGAAAATCTTATATGAAAATTGCTAAATTTCAAATCCATATGCCTATTAATGTCCGTATCAATTGCATCATGTGTAACATGCTCAAACACAATCCCACTATACATGGAGCTTGCTTATAGCATGTTCTACATATTATGTTCATGTGCTTTATTGGTAAGACTAATTCAGAAAATGGGAAAAAAAAAAGAATGAAAGACATTTGAGAAATTTGTGAAAAAGATGGTGGAGAAAACAAGAATACTTGTTTTCCGTTTTACATATGAAAGTTCGAGGTATATACGTTATTTTCGTTAATTTGTTATGTAAAAAGTTAATTATCTTAATTAACACAAATTCATCATCATGGAGATATGACTTTAAAAAAGTAAGAGCTTATATATTTTGAAACTTGAAAAGTGAGTAGTAATTAATAAAAGAGTTTATTATAGTTGAATTTTCATTTTTCATACAAATTTAAAGTAATGGAATATAGCTTTTAATTTTTTTAAGTATTTTTTTTAACATTTTTTTTTATATGTAGGCTTGATTTTTTTTAAATTCATTTAGATCTGTTAATTTTAAACTCGAATATAAAATTAAATTTTTATTTTTTTCATAAATTTAAATTAATAAAAAATAAATTTTAATTTATTTTACGAACTTTCTCTCACAATTATCAATATTTAACATTATTATTATTGTAACTCGACCTTTTCTTTTTCTTTCTTTTTTTGGGTAAGGGTGTTCCCTAATCTCTGAGCCATAAACGAACATCTGACCGGAATTTTTATTTTCTATTTTGTTGAGTTTGCTACTGCAACGTAACCACCGTCCCATGTATTAATTATCAGTATTCTTCTGAGAAGCAATGATTGAATAATCATTCCACCACCCAAAATGTTAAAGAGAGAGAATTTGGCGATTAAAACATGATAATGATAATGAATTCGAGAGCATTTTTCTTTTTAATTTTGTTTTTGGATATGCGATGGGGTTTGGGGTGAGCACGTGTCAATTAATTACAGGAGCAATCTTAGCACTTAAAATTGTAGATCTTCATTGGAGAAGAAGATATGATATAGGCTAAGCATTTGACTCGGCCTGCCATCTCAAAGCTAGAGAAAAAGAGAGTAGAAGCAAGAGTTTTGTTTTTTCAAGAGAGAAACAAAAAGCACTTTTTTTTGGTAAATAAAAAAGAAAGAAAAAAATAAAATTAAAAAAAGACTTTTTAGGTAGTTAGGTAGAGACGTAGAGTACATAATAATGTAGAGCGTAAAAGAAAATTAAAAAGAAAAATTTCAGATAAAAAAAATGTGGAGGAGGGGTCAGTGGGATGCCCTGCAGCGGTGCACATGGGAATGGGTTAGACACAGGGGTGACAGAGCCAACAAGCTCACATGGGTCACTTCGTGGGGCCCTCATCCGCCTAGTGAATCTCAGCACATGCTTTTCTCCACCCTTGGGTCCCACTTTCTCCTTCCCCCTCAACCAACCATCTCACTTCTTTCTCTCCCTCGTTTTATTTTTGACTTTATTTATTTGTTCTATTATTATTACTTCCTCTTCCTTTCACTTCGCATCCCTCGTCAACCTATTTCTATATAATTTTTATTTTCTCTCAAATTATATATTTACCAAAAAAAGTAGCAGAAACCCCAATTCCAAACCTAATGCGTTTCTTCAACCTTAGTCAAAGTTTAAGCAAACCAAATCAAAATTATTTAGCATGTATTTTCTCTCTCTCTCTCTCTCTCTCTTGAATAATTACCAAGAACTAGCTATGACAAACTGCTTTCACAATTCACAATATGGGGACGATCAATCATTTATGTATCTATACTGCAAAAAGTTGGACCATGCACTAAACCATCAATTTAGGTTTACCTCTCTCTCTCTCTCTCTCTCTCTATATATATATATATATATATACATACCAAATATGTGGATGATTTGGTAAAGGTGCATGGTTCATTACTTCCCCGTTCATAGTGAGAAATCTAGCTTCAATTTAATTCTATCAATATTCTAAACCAAAAGGGTTACCCCAAATATTTTGTGGAGGCTTATTGCGAAAGGTGAACGTGGCCACCATGTGTGCTTTACAATTTTGGGGTAACATCACACAAATCACCACGTATGTATATACATTAACACCATGCATATACATACATGTACATATAGACATATGTCCTAACTGTACAAAACAGTTAAGTGTGGCTCTCTCAAATAATTGCACCACTTAATTGCTGCTTTTTTCTTCCTGCGAATTCTTCTGGTAAGCAATTTATAGCACGTACTAAGGGCACAGCTAGACATTTGCTATTAGTATCTTTTCTTTCACTTGATGGATTGCAAACTCCCAAATAAAAGGTCAACAACAAGAAATCCATAACTTTCTGGTAAATTGTAGGAAAATCAGCAAGGATTAATTAGAAAGATGATATATAAATTAATGATTGTGTGAAAATTAAAGACAGAAAAATACATGGAAGTAGAAAGAGAATGAAATGCAAATTTGATAGGCATTAAACATTGTGTGCTTGTGTATACATGTATCATGCATGTAGTTTAACTCATAGAATAGCACTGATATATATATATATATATATATATATATATATATATATATATCTTAGCGAAGCATGCACATTGTATAACTACGTACCGACATGGGTTTTGTGCCACAGAACATGAAAATATGAGATAATTGGCTGTGAATAAGAGACAGGTCCACCTCTAAAATAAATCCGCACATAGTGTTTGATAACTACTCCTTCCCATGTTTAATTTTGACAATAATATTATTCCCATTAGCTATCATATATTTAAGACGCCAAATGCATGATTTTAGAAACACACATAACAAATATCATCATTATATCCATCAACCGCTTATTCACTACTTTTTACATAAATAGATGGTTAGAATCTGTTTATTAGTTATCAGAGACAAGTCGAATTCATATATTCTCAAAGATTCCCACTTGGCAAATTCTCAAGTCCTGAAATTTACTGATCCAGTACAGCTCATGAACTTCTACCTTTAATCTATCTGAAAAACTTAGTTTGAGGGTCAAAGTATAGCATGTTGGTTTTGATTATGTTATCATGATCATTCCTTCTTAATATTTTATACCTATATATGAAATCCAATCCTGCTACGCTAAATCCAATCTATAAAATATAAAATCAAAATAAAGTTATGAAACATTTTATCTTTAAAAATTAACAGTACCCATGAACAAAATGGGGGGAGGAGAGAGATTATTCTAACCAAAAAATATATATAAAGGCAAATGTTACTGGATTCTAAGAAGGGAAAGAAAACTCCCGTTCTGTGAAAGTGAAAGTTCTGCATATATAGTTTAAAAATTCAATTTTCTTTTTAAGGTTAGACAAATAATGACGGAATTAATTTCCATCTGCCACCAGGTTAATTATTTTGCGCACTTTTGGCTTCACCATTTACACATCGAGTATATAAAAGTGAAACTTGAAATCAAATATTTTGTGTAATGTAGATTACTAAATAATTAAGAGTATCTTTATTGGAATGTGAATTGTTAAAAAGTTTAAATGCATTTTAGTACATTCTAAAATTGAATTTGTTCACTTAGAGGCTCTACAATTAATTTGTGCATTTGATAGCTTCTAAATTGAAAAAAGTTGGACATTTGTCCAATTTAGTTAAAATTGACAAATTCTATCAACTTAAAATTAACATATGACCTTTAAAATTATTTTTTTCATTTTTTATTGTACCAAAAATTTTAAAAAAAATATTAAATTCATTTATAGTTTTTTTTTTCTTTTNATGAAATTCATTTATAGTTTTTTTTTAAATTTTGTTTTAATTTTTGGTAAAATTAAAAATTAAAAAATTAATTTTAAAAGTTATATGTTAATTTTAAGTTGATAGAATAATAGAATTTGTCAATTTTAACTAAACTGAACAAATGTGTAACTTTTTTTTATCAATGTCAACTACATTGAATAAATATACAACTTTTTTTCAATTTAAAATATAATAATTATACAAATTAATTATAAAGAACTTTAAATGATCGAATTTAATTTTAAAAAGTATTAAACCATTAATTTGTATTTTACAATGTGTGAGACAGTCATTTCTCTCTGGCTGCAATATTATAGTCAGCATTTTGGCATTTAGTCTTTTGCATGTAACTGCACTCCACACCACTTTGGGTTCTGTGCTTTTCCTTCTTCTTCTTCCTCATCATCTCATTCACCGAGCAGTCAATGTTATGATTTCGAGTTGTTTGTCTAGCATTGGCTCCTTTCTAACATTTGCAGAGACGACTCTTTGAAGATCACAGACATAATTCGGGAGGAGAATTACTTGGAAGACAGAAGACAGCTTTATCATCTTGCATGGCAATTAGAAAAGGAGTTATAAATATGCTTATAAATAGTTGAGTTTTCTAACTTTGGACTGAAAAACAACTACAGAGAAAATCCTTAAAAGAAAAAAAACGGAAACCAAACAAAGCCAAACGCAAATCCTTTCAACTGGGCATGCATGATTTTCTCAGTTTTATATCCTTTAAAAGGACTTAAATTAGTCTCATCGTATGATAAATTTGAAAACATATTGGTGTTAAATTAATGATTTACGGGAGAAGAGATCAACAATGATCGATATATATCCCATTGGAATACATATATGGACACTTTGTATATGGTTATGGAATGATTGAAAAGTAACGAAGTACTTTTGTTGATGGAAAAAGTGTACAAAAATTACACCTTTAATTTATTTAATTAGATATATAGGTACACCAGCTTCATTATTTCATATGAAAACATATTGATTTTCATATTAATGGTGGTGGACGTACATCAACAACAAGATCCATAGCAAACCCCAACAAGGCAACCACATCCAGGAGCGCAAGCCATCCAATCGTCGAGACACATACTACCTGAACAGCGACTACCAGTCCCCTTCACAGCTTTCACCATTACGTCAATCAGTTCAACTGCTCCTCTTTCTGCGTTAATACTACTCTTCATCTCTATCATCCCCTCATCGACATCGACTCGCCGGCTGCTTGCGAAGGAGGCCATAAGCACCATGGCGGCCACTACCACAAGGATTGACATTATCTTACTCATCTCCATTTCTTTGATTAATATTTCTCTAAGATTTTCTCTTGCCAGTATATATGTTCTTCTATATGCTTACCTCTTCAGTACTCTACTCCTATTTATACACATATTTTGGACTACAGGTGTCCCACCTAAGGAACAAGTGTCCGGATAGACCCATGCATGCACACCAAGTCATCTATTAATTACCTACATATTAACTATATATTTTCTAAATATTCATTTATTATTTAATTATAATAATTTTATTAATTTTAAAAAGAAAGAAATACATATTTCAAAAAAATTTAAGTGTTCGAACCGACGACCTCTCCATTATAAATAGTACAAGTGACAAACCAACTAAATCAACTTTATTTTGATCATTTATTATTTATGTACCATAAATGATTAATCTTTTCTATTTTGCAACCTAAACTTTTACAATTTTATTGAAACAGTGAAATCAAAATAACAAATTTTGAGCCACACCTGAAAGAGCTTGTTTAAGAGTGACGTAGGATCAATATTCAGAAACTAATAACCAAGCCCTAAGAAAAGTTTGAGGAAACTATCAGAAATCATCTTGAGCTTATTTCATTCAATAGATTGAAGGAAAGAGTCGTAGACTCGATTACAAATCACAAAATCCAGGCTAACCTCTCAACAATGAAAAGAGTACTTATGCTAACACAAAAGAAGGAACGGGCATCGATTCTCAAAACAGACTCAAGTAATGACAAAAATAGCGGTACATCCATAAGTCATGCACAATTGGTTACAACGGTGACATTTCAAAATAAAGAAAATAAAAGAAACTACGTCGTTCATTTATTTTAAGCAAAAGTTTTTGGTTAAGTTTTTAACCAGTTATTTAAATTCAAGAAAAATATTGACAACATCGAATGTACACACATAGAGGAAAAATCCACATGTATCGGCTGTGCTCATCAATGAATTGCAAATAATATCAAAAACCATTGGTAGACTATGGGAGCTGGTCCCCACACATGGGTATGCACAACTTCAAATGGTTTTGAAGCACAGTGAGAAGAATGTGGAAAAATAATTTTTCTATTCTTGTTAAATTCACACAGAGCAAAAATCAAAATCTGAAAATGAAGAAACAACAATGTCATTCAACTTAACAATTTTTTTGACCACAGGTAAAGATGGAAGTCCCAATCTACCATAGAGGATATTTACATTTTCTGTTGTTTTTTGGCTGACTACTAGACTTAGAAAGACTAGAAAAACACATAACATTAAGGATTTTCGTCTATGACTAAACTTATTGGGACTCAACTCAGTAAATGTGCTTTTAGGTGAAAAGTTTGGTGTGAACCTTGAAACAGTGACCACATTATGCAGCTGATAGAGCCCTCTATGTAGTCTTTCTTCCAGCAAAGGTTTCCCCGATTTGTCTTACATAGCATGAGAAAAAAAAAAACAAACAAAATGGTGTGTTACATCATTATCCTTGATTGTTTTAGCAACACTAACAAGTTCTTTGGCTATTTTAGGAACTATCAGTACATCATTGAAAAAAAAGCTTTTATGTAATGATGGTAAAACATTATTGCCTACATGACAGGTTTGCATACATTTTCCATTTTCGATTACAAGTTTTCCTTTGCTTTTGTAGTCATTTAGGCTTCTCATGTTTTTAAGTTCAGAGGAAACATAGTGTGTATCTCCGGAATCAATGTACCCCGATAGCCGTCATGGTGTTCAAAGCACTGGGATCCTGTGAGCTTTGAGAATTGCTGGATTTCTGTGCTTTATAGTTTGTGTCGTAACGAAAGAAGCAAGTTGTTGTTATGCGGCCAATGCGAGTGCACACCTGGCAGATTGAGCAATGGTTGCTACATTAAAAAAGTGGCTGGTGCACGACCTCTTGCAGATGGGGAGTTGTATGGATTGTTCCTTCTCTGATGTTAGCCTTCTATACTCAGACTATCTGAGGCAGACGAGACCTCATTCATGAGTGCATTGTGCTGCTGCTGGATTTGTATTTCCTAGTTCAGCAATAGAGATTGTATTTATGACATTTATTGTCGCAGAATCATATTCAGGTCCAAGTTCTGAAAGGACATATAAGATCGGATCTTCTTTAGATATGAGGCTTCATGCTGTTGCTAACATATCTGCAATGTTTTTCATTTGAATAAGAAAATTGGTCATGCGTGTGGCTCATTTTCTTGTGGTTTGCAACTGTAACCTGAGTTGCATCGTACGTGCCCTTGATTCAGAGTCATCGGTGAGTTCCATTTTTGTGGTGGACATTCAGTTGCACTGGTAATGAAACGCTCGAATGGCTAGTATAACTTGAGACCTTCATAAAATATAGCTAGAACGGTAAAGCTTTAGTGCTAGAGTATAATTAAAGACAGTCGAGAATGGGTTTGTTCGTTGAGGATTGCTATTGATTAAAGAGCTTTGAGTGGAAAAGGAAGCCATGGAGGCTTGTCTCCGAGTATGGTTCTAATACCATAAAACAAAGTAAAATAATATTTTATGACGCTGAAGGTGGCTGCAATACCTTAAATGAGAAGATGCCTCATCTCTCTCCAATCATTAGTATATATAGGCAAAACTTAGTTTGGTTATTACAAGAATATCGTAAGAAATAAAACAACAAATATACAGCCATATGGATAATTATTATAAAAGATAAGATGAGCTCATGAGGAAAATATCTCCTAGGAAAGTTTCAGAACCTTTCAAATTGACTTGGGCTTAGTCTCATATTGCAGAATTCTATAATAAACATAAACGACAGTTTTTATATAAAAAAAAAAAATTTCAGCGGTTTTTAAATAAATTTATACAAAATTATATTAAATATATTATAATTACAAAACTCTTATACAAAATTACTTTTTAATCAAAAAGTTTCATATACAATTTTTCACACAATATGTGCACAATATATGCAGGGGTAGTTCATACATATCATCGAGTTTAATACATATCATCGAGTTTCATACATATCATCAGGTTTAATATATATCACCAGATAATTCATACAATTTTCGATTATATACACAATATACAAATTAACAACCATATAAACATTCAATATACAAACTTTTCAATACACGGATTCAAACAACGGTTTTGTAATGAAACTGTCGTTTTTACCCAAATAATAATATTTTTTTTAATTTTTTTAATTTTTTTTATACCTAATGGGTAAAAAAAACGGTTTTATAATGAAACCGTGGTTTTTACTGAAATAAGACGACGATTCCATTACAAAACCATCGTCTTTATTCCAAATGGCACCGTTTTGTGTAAACACGACGGTTTTGTCCTTTGAAACCGTCGTATATAGCCTACAATCAATACACGTGGCATCCACATGTTTTTTGACATTATCAACGACAGTTTTTGTGGGAAACCGTCATTTGTAACATAGACTAAAAATGACGATCTCCACGGGAACCGTCGTAGATAGCTTACAATCACGTGTCTTGGGGCATTATAAACGACGGTTTCAGTGTGTAACTGTCGTTTATAACCTACAACAACAACGACGGTTTAGGATAAGCCGTCGTTTTTATTTTTTTTATACGACGGATCGTCGTTGTTATAGTTTTCAAGAGTTAATAACTGTTGTTTTAATATATCAACGTCAGTTACTCCAAAAACAGATGTTTATATTGAATTCTAATCGTTGTCTATGATCTCTTTTTCTAGTAGTGTGCAATCCTTTTTTTTTTTGAGATCTTTGTGGCAAAACCTCTTAATATTTGTCCATAAGTGAATAATATTAGTTCATAAATGAGTCATATGTTCATAATGAATAATATTGATCTATAAATGAGTAACATAAATGTTACATCATATATTACTTACTTATTGTGAGCCTTTACAATGCAACCTTCCTTTTTGATTGGGGAAACCTTTCAATATTGATCTATAAGTGAGCAATATTGGTCTATACATGAGTAACATGTAACATTGATTATAGACTATTGTTGCTCATTTATAAACTAATGTTATACATTTATATATCAATGTTGAAAAATTTCGCCAATAAAACCCCTAAAAAGAAGATTGCACTCAATAAATTTTTTTATTTATTGATCAATATTATATATTTATGTTGCATTTTTATAAATTTTCAGAAATATAATTGACCCTACCTTCTAGTTTTAACCTGTTAACAGAGGAAAATAAAAAATAAAACCCAAGTTCATAAAGGAGCCATAGTCGACAGTGAATGCGCATGTGAGCATCATCACCTGATCCGATGACAGAATCCCACAAGACAAGTTGGCCCACCTCGTAAGGCCTTATTTAGCTATTTTTCAATTATAACTTCACGCAGGTGCAGAGTTATGCACAATGATGTCTAAGTCAACCTCTTCAATGACCTCTATCCTAGAATTATCAGATCTGATATGCTTACTTTATGCTCTTCCATGCGAACGTGACGAGTCATGCTTTATTTCTGCGTTTGAGATTTGATATTAGAAATGGTATGTGTCGTAATGTATTTTTATTGTATTATTTTATATTTGTATTAAAAATTTTTTCATCCAAATCATTTAAGCATTTTTGTTAAATAGTATTTGTGTCGTGTCGTTCTGTATTTATGTCATGTTTACTAGTCTTAAATAATTTTATTTATTTATTTTATTTAAATTAATACATATTCAAATGTTATGCTAAACATCTTAAAAAAATATTAACATACTAAAATTTTACATAATTAATAACTGTAAATTCAAAATATGTAAAATATTTTGAATTAAAACTATACTAATATTCATCGTAGCTAAAGAAAAGAACAAGCATTTCAATTGTCAATTTAAAAATATTATAAACCAAGCTAAAATTATACATCCAATATAAGTAATATAAAAAATAAAATATAAAATAAAATATCAATATATAAATAGATATAAAAATTTAATTTTCAATGAAATTAAATATGAATTTTGTATTTTTCTAAAAAATAATAATAATAATGTAACAAATTAGCTATAAAAAATAATTAAATTAATATTTTTTTATCGTACATATCGTGTTAACGTATTTCAATCTGTTTTAAACTGTTTTTTTATCATATGACACTAATATCAATATGACCGATATTGCAAATTGAAATTCTCAAATTATCATATTGTATTATCGTATCATGTAATATTTTACCAAATCTATCTTATATGTTTTTGTTTGTGCACAGGGGGATTTATGCATTATTTTACTACTAATCTGATTATTAATTACAATTTAAATTTCAAAATAGTACGGATATATACATTATAGAATCACTCTTTTTATTTCTTAAATGCTACAAATAAGATGTGCTAGTACATAATGACGTTTTCCGTTTTAATCCAAATCCAGATCTCACAGACAAAGCTGCACATTTTCTTATTGGTTAATTAATTTTACTAAAAATTATATTAATTTAAAAAATAATTTTGTTCATCCAAGCTGATATTCGTGAGACCAAAGTGCTTATACTAATATTTTTTTTTTTTTTTGGGTAAAGCAACGTAAAATTGCCAAAAGGCAGCCCACCAAAGAAAGTACAAAGTGGCTTCCCTGCGAATAAAAGAATTAAAAGCATTGGGAAGCCTAGTCATAGACGAAGAATTAAAGACCAATATGATTTACAAGCAAAAGTGAATTAGCAGCTCTATCTGCCAGTTTGTTTGCTACGTCAGAGCCGGCACCTGATGTCGAGAGCTCCAGACCTGAGGATCCTCATCTGCTAAAGATTAAATATACTAATAATAAAAGCAATAAAGGCCAAGAAAGTATGGCAGGTTGCAGCGGAAAAGGTGAGGAGAATGTCTCCCATCAAACATTCTATATATAATGTAAACCAATGAATATTACAGGTATTATGTTTCTTATAACTAGCTGGCAGATAAGGTATGTATTTACAGCTGTGAGAAAATATAAATATCTAAAGAACTTTCTAGATTAGTGTAGGCAATTTTCCTTTGCATGGGCTTGTTCATGTGAGTGTTTTCCTTATGGACTTGTGATGTTCTTGATCATTGTTGGGGAGCTGTGGGCTTGATGATGCTGTGTTAATATCTCCCCTTAAGCTAAGGTGTGGCTGACACATGTTTAGCTTGATACGCAAAGTTTGAAACCGTAACACAGAGAGGAGCTTGGTGAAGATATCAACAATTTGGTCAGTAGTGGGAACATATCGGATTTCCAAATTACGGCACAGGAGGTGGTCACGAATAAAGTGGAGGTCCAACTCAATATGTTTTATTCTATTATGGAAGATAGGATTGAGAGCAAGAGCAATGACACCCATGTTATCGCACCATAGAATTGAGCTGGAGGTAAGAATGATTTTTAATTCTCAGAGGAGATGTTGTGTCTAGAGGAGCATAGAAGTGGCGAGAGCAATAGCATGATATTCACTTTTGTTGCTAAAGCGGGCAACTATTTTTTGCTTGCGTGCACTCCATGAGATTATATTGCACCCTAGGAACGCTGCATAATCGCTTGTGGATCATCTGTCATCGAGATTAGCCCCCCAATTAGCATCGGAGAAACCAGTAAGGTTGAGGGATCGAGATGGCTAAAAGTGAAGACCATAGTGAAGAGTGCTCTGAATGTATCAAAGTAGCTGTTTACATGCTTGCCAATGGGGAACACGGGGATGTTGAAGGAACTGGCTGAGCTTGTTAATGGGATAGAAGAGCTTAGGTCGATAAAGGTAAGATATTGAAGAGCTCCAATGGTGCTCCGGTACAGTATTGGGTCTAGGAAAAAGTCGCCAAAAATGTCTGAGAGGTTGGATGTAGTGACCATTTGTGAAGGATAGCTTTTGGAGGTGGTCATGTTGGCTTTGGCCAAAAGATCAGACGCATATTTGGTCTGGTTAAGGTAGAGACCTGAGGAATCACGGTACATTTCTATGCCGAGGAAGTAATGCAGAGAACCAAGATTTTTTAGAGCAAAAGTATTGGGCAAATCAGCTTGAAGTTGGTGGAGCAAGGGTAGATCGTTTCCTGTGAGCACAATGTCGTCGACATAGACAAAAAGGAGAATAATGGTGCCGCCGGTTGATCGAAGATAAAAGAAAAGTGAATTATTTGCCCAGGAGTTGTGGAAGCCCCACCGAAGAAGGAAGGTGCGTAGCTTGTCATACCATGCTTTTGGGGCTTGGCAAAGACCATAGAGAGCCTTGTTCAAGAGACATACATGATTTGGCCGAGAAGGATTAACAAATCCTGGAGGTTGGTGCATGATGACTGGCTGAGAGAGAACTCCATTTAGGAAGGCATTGTTGATGTCGAGGTGGTGAAGAGGTCAGTCATAGGAGACAGCAATGGTGAAGATAACTTGGACAGTTGCTGGTTTGATTACTGGACTGAAGACGTTTGTGAAGTCGACACCAGGCGTTTGATGGAAACCCTTGGCGATGAGGCGTGCCTTGTGACATTCTATGGATCCATATGGTCTTTGCTTAAGTTTGAAGACCCATTTACAGCCAACGACATTCATGGAAGGTGTGTAAGGAATAAGGGACCATACATGATTGGAGAGGAGGGCTTTGTATTTGGTGACCATGGCTTCATTCCATAAACGGTGTTGGAGAGCTTCTTTGATAGTTTTTGGTTTAGTCGTGGAGAGGGTGGTGTGAAGAACACGTGGTTTGAAAATGCCATGTTGGGACCGAGTGGTCATAGGGTGTTGGGTTGGTTGGGAAGGAAAAAGGAGTGCCACATGAATATTTATGGGAAAGGGAGAGTGAGATCCACTTATAGAAATTAATTTTGACGAAGTGTGAGAAGAATTCGTACCTGGGATTGCTCTGTGGGCAGAGGTGAGGTGCATGAAGTGCACCCCATTGAATTGGTGGTAGCTGCAGTGTAGGATGGATGGGGAACCATAGGAGGTGTGGATGGATGGGGTAGGAATAGCTGGAAAGGTTTACACACACACAGGTTTGGAGAAGAATGACGTGTACGGGAATTCAATTTTATTAAATGATACATGGCGTGTGGTGTAAATTTTTCCTTAGGGACTAAGGCACCGGTACCCTTTGTGGCTGTTACTACACCCAATAAATAGACATTTTGTGTGTGAAATGAAAATTTATAAGGTTGATGTGGTTGGATATAGGGAAAGCAGGAGTAGCCAAAGACGTGAAGGGATGAGTAATCAGTTTTGAGATGAAATAGGGTGGTGAGTGGTGTTTGGTTTGTTAAGGTTAGTGTAGGAAGACGATTGATGAGGTACACGGCTATGGAGAAAGCTTCCCACTAGAATGATAAGAGAAAAGAAGCATGAGCAAGGAGGCAGAGACCTATCCCTGTGATGTGTCGGTGTTTACGTTCAGCTCGCTCATTTTGTTCATGAACATAGGGACAAGGATGGCGGAATTGAATGCCAAAACGTTTGAGAATGGGCAGGAGTGGTCGATATTCCCCTCCCCAATCTGATTGAAGAGTTTGGATGGTGTGGCCAATTAAGTTTTCAGCAAGTTTTTTAAATTCTAAAAATATTTATGTAACTTCATATTTTTGTTTGAGAGGAAAGATCCATGTATATCAATTGAATTCATCTAGGAAGTGAATATAGTAACGATCGCCATCTGTGGAGGCTATTAGAGAGGGTCCCCAAACATCAATGTGAATGCTTTGGAGTGGTTTTGTGGCATAGTTTGTTGATTGCTTGAAGAGCAATTTATTATTTTTGCCATATTGACAAGAGCAACAAAACTGAAATTTAGATAAGCCAGAAATTTTCATTGATGCCATACGAGAAGTAGAATGTAAAACACCTAGTGAAGGATGACCTAAATGGTTGTGGAGGATGTTTACATTCATGGCTTTGGGATGTCTATTTACAGACTTGGAGGAATTGTTAAAAGAAACATTAAACATTAAAGAGTTTGGTGGTGTCGCAAGTCGAGAGCTGTGGGAGTGAGGCAGTTTGGTGTCATCAAGCCGATAGAGTCCATTATGCACCTTCCCTGCCATTAGAGCTTTCCCCGTGCTTTTGTCCTTTACAACACAAGAAGAGGCATCAAATTCCATTAGTACAGAGTTGTCATGAGTAAACTTGGAAACACCGACTAAGTTTTTGGAAATTTAAGGAACAACAAGGACATTATTTAATTTAAAATAGTGAGAAGTGGCGGTGAGAGGAAGAGTGGTTGTACCAATTTTGGTAATTTCATACCTTTTCCATTACCAATAAGGAGTTTGTCGTTACCTTTGTACTCCATCAGTTGCTCAGGGTGGTCAAGGGTGGAGGAGACATTGTGAGTAGCTCTGAAGTCTATGTACCATGTAAAATCACTAACATCAGCTGCACTGGCATTGAGCACTTGCATTTGGTTGTGCTCATTGGATGGGTGGGAAGGTTGGTGCCGAGTTTGGCCATTTCCTTTGCATCAGTAAAAACAGGTTGTGGCCATGTGTCTAGCTTGGGCACAAATCTGGCATATTGGACTCTGTCATCCACGGCCTCCCCTACTGCGGCCTCTTCCACAAAGGAGTGTGGGACGTCATTGTCTTGTCCATTTGGTTGGATGTGGGGAGGACCTAACCGTCGATAGCTGTTGTTTCTAATGCTGAGATTAGCAGTGGCATTGGTGACTTCATTCATTATCAGACTGTGTTGTTGTTCGATTCTTTGTTTTTGGATAAGCATGAGGAATTGTATTTCTTCAAAGCTTAATGTGTCTTGTCTGGCAGTGACGGTTATGGCCACAGAGTCATATTCGGGTCCCAGGCTAGAAAGGATGTAGAGAATGAGGTCATCCTTTATTACTATTTGGCCAGCAGAGGAAAGATTATCAACAATATTTTTCAATAGTAAGAGATAGTCAGCCATACCTGTGGCACCATTTCATGTGGTTTGTAGCGAAGATCATAGTTTCAAGATCATTGCTCTGGATTGTGAAAAGAAGACCCTCTGTAAAGCCTGGCAGACTACTCGAGATATTGTTTGTCCCACAACATGGCCAAGGATTCCCTAAGTCATTGAGAATAGCAGCCAACTAAGTAGAAGTTGGTTTTGTCATTGCCAGATGGTGTAGTCGGGGTTAGGAGTCCTAACCGATGATTCTTCATCTCCATATTCTATCAATTCTAGTAGGCAAAGAGAGGCTCTGCTTATAAAACCTTCAAGTTTGTGACCTCTAATGGCGGGGATTACTTTTGAGCACCATAGGATATAGATGTTTCTGTCTAATTTTAGGGGCAATGTATAGTTGAAGCTGCCTAAGAAAGGGGTTGAGTGATTTGTAAGGCCATAAAGTAGTGAGCTTTGGGAAGACACCATGGACAGTTAGTCACTATGGCTTTGATACCATAAAGATTAAATATAATACTAATAAAAGCAATAAAGGCCAAGAAAGTAAAGCAGGTTGCGATGCAAAAGGTGAGGAGAATGTCTCCCACCAAACATTCTATATATAATGTAAACCTAGGGATATTACAGGTATTATGTTTCTTATAACCAGCTAGCAGATAAGGTATGTATTTACAGCGATGAGAAAATACAAATATCTAATGAACTTTCTAGATTAGTGTAGGCAATTCTCCTTTGCATGGGCATGTTCACGTGACTGTTTCCCTTCTGGGCTTGTAATGTTTTTTATCATTGTTGGGGAGCTGTGGGCTTGATGATGTTGTGTTAATATGCCTTGACCATCTCCACGATCTTCTTGGCGTCACATCTCCATACAACTGGTTTGTAGCTTAGCTTGGCTATTCCACCAAAGCCCAAGCCCATTCCAAGGCTTGAAGTTCAGCAAGCTCTGCTAGAAGACCTGTCATATACTTGGTAGCCAGGTGAATGATAGTTCCCTTCTCATCTCTAGCAACCATGCATGGCTAGGACATTCTTTCCGTTATGTGCAGCTGCATCAATATTCACCATTAACCACCCCATCTCCGGTCTAGTCCAACTAGATTCTCTCACCTCTAGCTTTTTAGCATTCACTTTCCTTTTGGATAGGAACTCATCCACCCTAAGTTCCTATTTTCTTACCTCCTCCAAAATGTATGTCTTGCTCTGATGGATTTTTTGCTTTTCTTGCAGCCCAAACAACTTCAAGAAAATGAAGTAAGACCATGGTAGCCTTTTTTTTTCCACCAGAGTACCAAGAACCTTTCCATCCCTACATAGACAACATGAAATCAAATACTCAACCAAGCTAAAGTGCCACTCATTCCACCTAATGCCCGATCTACTGGCAAAGGATACAACCCTAGTAAAATGATATTCAAAGAAAATATGCATAGCCGTTTCCTATGAAGCACCACAAAAATACCAGTATTTATCTCCTTTTTGTAGTCAGCTTCGGATGACCTCCTTTGTAGGAAGAATATTCAACAGTATACTCCACAGAAACACTTTGCTTCTCTCATGTATATTGGCTTCCCAAATGGCCTTCTACAGGTTATTTTCTCTTGGTAAAATATGTTTGGCTTGCCACCAAATTGTGACAACCCTTGACTGAGAACTTGCCCCAATGATATGCTGTCCATAATAACTTTTCATGGCAACTAACAGTAGGTCAGGACAACTTTTGAATTTCCTCCACTTCTCTCAAAGGGAACACTTCAGCTAACTCCTCCAATCTCCACCTGTTTGAATTGGCATCTCGAAACTCATCCAATGTACAAGCATTCCTGAGGGACAACTGTTCTCGCATCTCTGGAACCCTATTCAACCTCCAAGTTGTCCACAAATCCACTAATATTTGATAGACCATCCATTCCTCATACTATAGCACGGCCCTCTTTGAATGGCATCTTTTGTGCTCACAATGCTTCTCCAAACCTCTAAGTCCACTATTTTGAATTTGGACACTATGCCAAAAGTGTGGATCCACGATACTAAATGTGCGATAGAGGAAAAAACTTACCTGACGAAAAACTTATTCTCGACACAAAATTATTGAGTCTCCGTTATTGTAACAAAAAAATGACAACAACGCCGCAAAATTGTTTCTTCGCGACACAAGAAGTTAAAATCTTGCTAAATAATGAAGTGTGAAACATAATTAGCGACACCAAAAATACATTTACAGACAAATATTCTGCATTTGTCGTGAAAACTCTACACATTAAAAATCATTCGCCACGCAAGAAGATAAAGTGTTGCAAAATATTTAGGTGTGAAACATAATTAGTGACACTAAACAAACTGGTGTCATGAATTAGTCTAAAATAGCAATGCCTATTTCGCTAATAACACCAAATTAGCGACAGAAAAAGCTTTTGTGTAGCTAATAACAAGTGGTGTTATAATTACTGACAAATAAGTTGCTAATTATGTTGAGAACATCCAAATTAGCAACACATAAGATGTGTGTTGCTAATTGGTGGATAATAGTGACATAGGTGTTGCTAATTATATCTAAATTAGGGACACCATTTGCTATTAGCGACACAAATCAGTGATACAGAAGACATGTGTCTCTAATTTGTGGGAAAAGGTGATGCAGGTATCGCCAATGAGGGGTTCAAGGCAACTTGCATCACTAATGAGGTCAAATTAGCAATTGTTATTAAGAAAACAAAACAAGGCAGCAAAAGTAAATAAGCAAAAGTTTCAAAAGATTGATGAAACAAAGATTATGATTTCACAACTATTAATCATATTAAGCCTTAACACGTGAAAAACTCATTAGTTAACCCCTCATAACCTAAAGAGACCAAGAGTTGATCCCTCAATGTATCTTGATCTAGCAAGCACAAGATAGTTTAATCGTCCACAATCTAAACTACCAAATTCAAGCCTTAAGACATGCAAACTGAATAAGCTCTTATCAAGGTGTCACTAGGCATGATGATATTCCTATCTACCATATATTTTATTGCAAACAATATTATATCCCTTATCCCTAAGTGAATACAATATTAAGTCAATTACCTTTTCATGAAAGCATTAAGAACAACAATGAAACATTAACTATCAATATGAATTAAAACCAACATGCATTAAAAACTAAATAGTTATAATAAGATCCCACTCAAGTAAAACCCATTCAAATGAACCCCTTTGGAGACCCCCTTACATGATTGACACTTGGCAAAAAAATAATTGAAAAGAAAAAAAAACCAGTGAAACCGGTTGCAAGAGGAGAAAAATGGGGGGAAAAATTAGTTTGGGCGGCAAAATGGTTGTGTTGCCAGGAAGATGTCGTTTGTCTAGTAAAAAATTACTTCATATGGACAAAACTTACAATTTATGGAAACAAGTTACTAATTTTGGAACAAATTATGTATTATGGAAAAAATTACTGAAAATGGAAGAAATTACTAATTATGAACAAAAGTTACATATTTTGGAAAAAATTACACCGTATGACAAAATTACTAAATATGGAAGAAATTACTAAGTATGGAAGAAAGTTATTTATTTTGGCAAAAATTTGCCTGTATGACAGAATTACTAAATATGAAAAGAAATTACTAAGTATGGAAGAAAGCTACTTATTTTGGCAAAAATTACACTGTATGACAACGTAAGACAAAATTACTGAAAATGGAAGAAACTTACTAAGTATGGAAGAAAGTTACATATTTTGGAAAAAATTACACCGTAAGACAAAATTATTAAATATGGAAGAAAATTACTAAGTATGGAAGAAAGTTACATATTTTAGAAAAAATTACACTGTATGACAAAATTACTAAATATGGAAGGAAATTACTTAATATGGAAGAAAGTTACATATTTTGGAAAAAATTACTGAAAATGGTGTAATTTTTACCAAAATATGTAACTTTCTTCCATACTTAGTAATTTCCTTCCATATTTAGTAATTTTATCTTACGGTGTAATTTTTTCCAAAATATGACACTTTCTTCCATACTTAGTAATTTTCTTCCATATTTAGTAATTTTGTCTTACGTTGTCATACGGTGTAATTTTTGCCAAAACAAGTAACTTTTTTCCATACTTAGTAATTTCTTCCATATTTAGTAATTTGTCATAGGGTGTAATTTTTTTCCAAAATATATAACTTTCTTCCATACTAAGTAATTTCCTTCCATATTTAGTAATTTTGTCATACGGTGTAATTTTTTTCAAAATATGTAACTTTCTTCCATACTTAGTAATTTTCTTCCATATTTAGTAATTTTGTCTTACGTTGTCATACGGTGTAATTTTTGCCAAAATAAGTAACTTTCTACTATACTTAGTAATTTTTTCCATATTTAGTAATTTTGTCATACTGTGTAATTTTTTCCAGAATATGTAACTTTATTCCATACTAAGTAATTTCCTTCCATATTTAGTACTTTTGGAAAAAAATTACACCGTAAGAGAAAATTACTAAATATAGAAGGAAATTACTAAGTATGGAAGAAAGTTACGTATTTTGGCAAAAATTACACCGTAAGATAAAATTACTGAAAATGTAAGAAAATTATTAAGTATGGAAGAAAATTACGTATTTGGAAAAAATTACACCGTAAGATAAAATTACTAAATATGGAAGCAAATCAATAATAAATATGGTAGAAAATTGGATATTTGGATAAAACTTTCAATTTTTTAACTTTGAACAAATTAGGAACACAATTTTTATTTGTACTTAATTAAATCTATAAATTGTAAATCAATAATTGGATATCGTTATATACCAAATGACGTGGCATATAAACTGCAAAAATTGTATTGGTTTATTATTTTATTCACTTTTTAATATTTAGTTTATATGAATAAGCTATATTTTAACATGTGATATTTGCTAACTAAATGTGGCTTACATTTTAGTATTTCTACCATTTGAAATTTAAATTTGGGAATACTTTGGAATCAATATGTTCATGATTTATATATCAACATATTGTATGCGAAGTGGAAATATGCATAACTTTAAGGGAATTATATCTAATAATATATAGTGAGAATATTTCAAAAGACTTAATGAAAATATTTGTTTTCATTCCAAAGTTGAACTGCAATTATATTTTTAAATAACTATAGCACTATACTTTATATCATATTCAAAAATTTACATTTACCTCCCTTTTATTGAATGTCTTGAGTGGTACTTAAGAAGTAAATGCAAACATACAAATATGTATATTCATATTTGATTTTATTGGATAGGACATTAAGCTGTGAAAGGTCGTATGTTACTTTAACAAAAAAAAGAAGAAGATGTATGTCACTAATTCTAACAACAAGCTTACTTATCACTAATTATGTTTACATGTTTAACCTAATAATCACTTTAGAAGGGATAGATAAATTAGTAGTAATGACTATTACCTAAGTCAAAGGTGTCCAATTAGATAAGTTGTTTAACACCTTTGTAATATTAAACTTGATTACAAGTTAGACATCAAAAGGAAACAAAACACTGGAAAATAATTGAGCTATATTTGTTTAGGGTTGTGGTTGTGTTGAAGGATCAAATGCCCCCCAAATCTGTTGCAGTTGCTCGGCTTGTTGCTCCAATTGAGACTCCATCAAAGCTTGCTGTTCAACCATTGTCCTCTGACCCCGCAACCAGACTAGCACACATGGCCTCAATGCTCTAGAAGGACTCATCGACAGAGAATGCAGAAGAATAAGGGCCCTGAATAGGTGGGAAAGCGTCACTCGGATCTTTGCCTGTAGCAGGTATGTCCACGGAATCCTCACCAATACCACCATTCAGAGTGATTTTCGTCCATCTACCATGCTCCTTAACAAACTCGTGACAAGTGAGAGTAGCCTCGGTAACCACATCAGTAGTCCGAGTGATGCTCACATCCTCACCAGATACATCCACTTGAAAATGATCAAAAACTTTCGTCAACAAAAGTGGATAAGGCAACGACTTATCCAACCGATGAACTCTCATTGTTTGATGCATTTGTTGGAGAATGATGAAAGCTAGAGGTACTCTGGGAACACCTTGCAGCCAATTCAGCATCTTATCTAAGAAATAGAAGTCCAAAAGTCGGATCTCATTCAAACTGCTTACTCACGAAATAACATTCGCACTATACAGGTGAACTAATTCCCACTGACGAATTCTCAAATTGACAGTGTCATTAACTGTATCAGAGAAATATTTACCAGTTTTGGGCATTCCTGGAGTCAGTGTGTAACTCAAATGGGTCATAGCTTCCTATAGCGTGAATTGGGGATCAGCTTTGACACGATCCTTAACCATAAAAAATTGGGTCCCCTCATCACTGACCCCCAAAATCGATTCAAGAATAGGCCGAGTCAGATGAATCCGTCGACCCTTTTACATACGAAGTAACCGTTTCAGCGCCCGGTTTGTCTTTCCCTTCTACATTGGCATAAAACTCCAATACCAACTGATGATAGTAACAATTTGGTAATTGAAGTACACCACCCCATCCAATCCAATCGAAAGCATCGGTCAAATTGAGAAGCGAATCAATATCGCCACTAACAAATTTTTTAACCAAAATGGCATTACGTTTCCTCTGTTCACACCACTTAGCATTTGCTCGAGAAGTGAAACGTGATACTTTGGATTTTGTAACAGGCATTTCTGTCTCATCCGATGGCCATTGAGATCCCCGAGATGAAGATGAAGCTGAGGGTTAGGCTTTAGCTCTAGATGATGCACGTGTCCAGATGGTCCCGACATTGATATCAGATTTATCAGCATCACAACGTTGTTTTCCAGTTCGTCCTATTGTATGTCGAACACTGCAGTCCTACATAACATTAATATTTAAATGTTTAAATCACCAATACATCCATAAACTATACATTTGGAGTAATGTCAGCATAATCAATATCTTTTACAATCAGAAGCACTTCCATAATCTCTACTTTTGTTGTAATGTACATGCTTTATGCATCCCATTTCCCCAACAGAATCCAATAAGATAATAAAACATTCATACACTAATTATTAATCACCCACAACACTTAAACACAACCAAACAAACGGCTAAGAAATCTCATAGACTCGTAAACACATTATAGGGAAAATAATGTAGTCAAACATACTGTTCTCATAGACTCGTCAACCTTACCTACGAAGAATTGTTAAACCCTACTGTAACTGATTAATGATAAAAAAAATTATTGGCAATCGTTTACCATTCAATTAAACTTAAATATTTGAACAATGCAATGCAGCATTCGATCATTCAACCACCATTCAAATAAGAGAATCATTAGAATAGGAAATAATGGGGTGAATGATTGATATCTATGCTTCAAACAACCACTTCGAAAATAACCATTTGATCCAGGTTCATATGTATATATCTATAATGTTTTAACAATGAATGGGTTTTCATCATTTTCCATAAGCATTTTGTTTCGCATTGCATAAAAAATACAACAACAAATAACTCAAATCAGTAGATGCTGCAAAACCTTACCACTAATCGCTGAATATGTACTCTGGAAGGACTGGCGTGACACGTCTGCGCGGATGGGGCTGGCCATGCATGGCTGTATATGCGGCTGAGGTCCTTGCTAACTGACAGAAATTTTTGGTCTGGCCAACTAACAGGTAAAATTCGGCGCCGTTTGGCCTAAGGACCGCTTATGCTTGCTAGAGTCGGTCTTTGGGTGGGAGTGAGATTGGGGAGATGGGAGAGGCGGGAAGGCGCCTGGTCTTTTTTTATTTTTGGGGCTGCAATGTTGGGGCATAAATTCCACTTCCTTTATCTAAATTTGGGCGGGTTTTATGGTTATTCGGGTGGGCCAATTGGTTAGAATATCAGAAAATTTCACATCAAGAAATTTTTTATTTTTTTTTGCATTTACGATGTCTTTGGTTTAAAAATGGCAAAGTTTTCCAGGCAATAAACCAGGCGCAGTGGCAGGCTCTTGGCGTTTGAATGCTTAATTTTTATTTTATATATTTTTTTTTGCATTTACGGTGTCTTTGGTATAAAATGGCAGAGTCTTTAAGGCGGTAAGCCAGGAGCAGTGGTAGGCACCTAGCATTTGAATGCTTAATTTTTTTTTTTAATGTATGGTGTCATTTGGTATACAATTGGAAGATACCTCCAGGTGGTAAGCTAGGCGCAGTGGCAAGCGCCTGGAAACTGCAATTTGTGGTTTTTTTTTTTACGACAAATAGCCTGTTTGACATGATTTGGTGTAGGACTTTAGTTGCGTTACCATTCAAGCATACATATCTTCGATTTGGTTCCAATCAAAACATACAAAACTGTCAAATACATAGACCATTAACTGAAAATATAGGTTCATCTATTGATGAACAATATACTAATTCCTATTGCTACAATACTACAACAAATACCACAAATCTTCCATATACTTGATGTTTCGCTATTGACTGCATGTTTTGTCCATTGGCATTGCTGAACATATTGTACGTACTCCTTCTCAGCTTCGTCCAGATTCTTATATGACTTGTATATGTTCCCCTTCCATCCATGAACTTGCTCATGACATTGAGGCCATGAATGATATATTCCTTGTTTGCATCCTCGGAAAACGACATACACTTTTTTACCGACTATATTTCTGCCATAACAATTTCAAATTTTCAGTCAAATACACAAAATTCACATGAACTTCATTCTGAACTTTTCTTTAAATGGGAGACAAATGTGACAAACCAAATTCGTTTGAACAGGGTTAAAGAAGTTATTGCCATCTGGAGCAGTTCCTAACTACTGCATATCAATTAAACCGACATTAATGTAACTACTGAATTTCAACCTACCCTGTCTATTAATTTATGCTTTTTGTTTTGCAATACCAGTGTACCTATATTTTGACCTTTGACCTTTCCTCATTAGGCTCTAGACACTAGACAACTCCTTCTTCGTCGAATTCTGCATTTGTCAATTTTTAACAAACAGAGAGAGCTCCAGTTACATAGTCAACGGTCGAAGAATCGGCCTACATATATCGAGGTAAATATTTCAAAAGATTTACTCACAACAATACGGGAAATATCTTTCTTATTCCTGGGCTTTTCTAGACGTTTTGAAGCATCAACACCAAACCCACAGTGTTAGTTTAGGAAAAAAAAAAAAAAAAAAAAAAAAGCCAGAAGCGTTAATAAATGAAATATCCATGTCTCATAACCAAATTTTCAAAAACAAAATATTTCACAAAGTAATTAAGTATGAGCCACAAATGACATACCAGGTGTCAAAAAATACTAGAAAAGTGGGGCCCACAAAATTTGCTGGAGAGAGAGCTTGTGATTGTTACAGTCTTCAAAAAATTTTTTTTGTGTGTAAATGTTATTTGAAGAGACGGTGGACTTATCTATAACTGCAGGATTGGGATTGTTCTCAAGTGAAGAGATGCCCATATGGACAATATTTCAGCCATACTGGGGCCACATGGTTCTATATAAGACAACCAATTTATTTCTTTTGAATTGTTTATTTGACTGTATTTGTTTCAAATATTCTATCCAAAAATTTGACAAAACCACTTTTGGTTGCGACCTATTGCATTTGACCAAATTGAAATTTGGATCTTATATGACACAGTTTCTCCCACCAATTTGTCTTTCGCACCAAATTCACTTTCCCACCCATTATATTCACACTTAATTTGTGGTTCATGTTTTCATTTTGCAATTTTCATGGGTAACATGGCATTTACCCAGGTACATGACAAAAAATGCCAAAATGTGTAAAATATAAATTTATTCAGCCATATGTGCAATAAATAATCATTTGTTTGAAGTATTACATTTTTTCAAATGTGTGCACTTAAAATTATAACAATCTGAATATCAACCCACTTGAAACTTGACTAATGGAACCTTTTCTTGCAGGTTATATGGCCGACTCACCGAGAAGTTCATTTCCAACTAAAGGCAATACAGGAAGACAAAATGATTTGTTCGCACATGGGAAACTATATAGTTCATTTTAGCGTAGTTTTTAATACTCTAGATGAAGCAACTGACTTCTACATGACATACGCAAACATAGTTGGTTTTGGTATACGTAGATTCCACATGAAGAAATATACAAATGGTGAGATATATAAATGGTGTATGGGTGTGTGCTAAAAAGGGGTATAGAAGTTCAATTTGGTCTAACAACAGTAACGGGACACGCGAAGCGAAGGCAATAACTTGGGAACGGTGCAAAGCTACATTTGGCGTCGTTAAGAATTGCATGACCTGCAAATGGAATGTCTCTAAATTTGTGGCAGAACAATCACATCCTCTTCTCGCAATGCATGAGACACACTGTCTTCGTTCTAATCGGTCTGTTGATGGATCCTATTTAACCCAAGCTCAGGAGATGCACAGTGTTGGCATTGGAACAAGTAAAATAATGGACTACATGGTTTAGCAATCGGGTGGATTCGAACATGTTGGATTTCAGTGCACTGATTTGCATAACCAGTTCATGAGAACATGCAACGTTGGCATAAACTTGACTGATTCTGAGACTTTGATTGCACACTTCATGACAAAGAGGGAGTTGGACCCCAAAACTTTTTTCAGGTACACTGTAGATGTTGACATGCGTCTATGCAATATTTTTTGGTCCGACTCACTAGGACATTTCAATTACAGTATATTCGGTGATGTAGTGGCATTCGACGCAACGTACAAAACCAACACGTATGGAAAACCTTTGGTCATTTTAGTTGGTGTCAACAATCACTATCAGACCATCATATTTGGTATGGCTTTGATTGGTGACAAAACAGTTGAAACATACACATGGTTGCTTCAAACTTTTTTGGCTGCAATGAATAATAAGCAGCCAGTATCCGTCAAACCGATGGAGACAAAGCAATGCAAAAGGCTATTTCAATTGTTTTCTCAAGCTCTAACCATCAGTTATGCACTTGGCATTTAGAGAGAAATGCTATAGAAAATTTGCACGACGTGCAAATGGTTAGGACATTCACAACTCTTATGCTTGGCGAATACACCGCGTCAGAGTTTGATAGCCTTTGGAAACGCATGGTCGAAGAATTTGATGCTTATAGTAATTCGTGGCAGAAAACGATGCATGAAACAAGAGACCTTTGGGCAGAATCATTCATGAAAGGCAAATTTTTTGCTGGCATGCATAGCACACAGAGATGCGAGAGCATGAATGCGTTTATTAACAAATACAGTAAGGGTCAACACAAACTATATCAATTCATAATTGCTATTGATAGGGCCATTTCAAGACTGAGGAACCAAGAGGTCATGGATGATGTTGCGTCCAAATACAGCTCCCCAATCCTAAGTACGCATATCCAAGTAATTGAGAAGCACGCATCTGAAGTTTACACGCGGAAAATTTTTAAGATGGTTAGGGTGCTGAAGCTGGAACAGGGAGGTCTTAACATGATTGACTGCATGGACTACGGGGATAAGCGTGTGTGCACCGTTACAAAGTTCATGCATCCTGAACTAAGCTGGTTGGTACCGTACGATTATAACCATGATCACATAAAATGCGCATGCAACCTTTTCGACGCCACTGGCATTCCTTGCAATCACACATTCTTCATTATTAAACAAGAAAATCTCCGAGCCATTCCCAATTCCTTACTACTAAAAAGGTGGAGAAACAATGCAAAATTGGGGACAAACTGTGATGATCAAGTGCAAGAGAAAACAAATGACATGACATCAACCATTAGGTACGGCGCCTTGGTAGCCCACTGTAGCAAAGTTTGCCGTTATGGCTCAAAGTCAGAACAAGGATATAGAAAGGCGACTGAAGACGTAACGCGTCTAGCTATACGTCTTCAAGAATTGGCAACCGTGCATGACCAAACAGAGTTGAGGATGGGGCATAGTCGAGGTAAAAGACATGTTATACAAGATCTAGTGGTTACCAAAACGAAAAGAAGCGTTTCGGGGGGAACCAACAAGGCGAAAGAAAGAAAATGTGGTTCATGCAAGAAATTGGGGCACAACAAGCAACATGTACAAAACGGTTTAAGGAACCACTTGATTAGTCAGCCAAAATGGAGAGTGAGATTGGCATCCAATATTCATACACTATAGATTTTATTCACGAATATGAAGAAAATAATTTCGGAAGCCAAGAAAGTAGTGTTGTTGACCTTAGCCCCCCAAAATATGGCCTGAACACATTGGATTTTAGTAATGGCGACCCACAAATGGCACCCACGCATATGCAATGGTGGTTTCCAGGTATACATACATATATAGAAATGATTTCATTATATTTAAGTATGTGCAAGCGGTACTTTGTTTAACCATTCTAAATTTTGATAAGGGATTTTTGATTGCATATTTTGCTCTAGCCATAAAAGGCATAGAGTAATGGCAGGCGCCTGGTCCGGCAAAATTTTTTTTAAAATTTTTTCACATGTTTGTTGTATATGGCAACTTACAGCAGAACGGACCTGGTGTTATACTAGGCGCAATGGAAGGCGCCTGGTCTGGCAAAAATTGTTTTTTTTTTTAATTTTTCACATGTTTGTTGTATATGGCAAATTACGGCAGAACAAACCAGGCGTCATACCAGGCGCAATGGCAGGTGCCAGGTCCGGCTACAATTATTTTTTTTTTGGATTAGGCAAGCAATTTTTCGTATCGGACAAAGCGGAACAGGTGCTATACAAGGCACAAAGTCATGCGCCTAGTTCGGCTAAACAAAAAAATTGGATGTTTGATAATAATTTTTTGTAAATGTATTGTATCTTATATTTTAGGCATGCAGTAAGACCTAGCAATAGGCTGGTTGGAAGTATTTTCCTTCTATGCGTCTATTCATTAATGGTAATGGCTCATGATGACGAAGGTTTTTTTTGCACAAACATGGCTAAATTATTAGGACTCACGGTGTAATGTTTAAATATGTATTTTACTTCAGAATCTGAATATTCTTGGTAAAGGTTTTGGTAAACTATGCCATAAATTTTGTAACATACAACCTGTGAAGAAAATTTGGTTATATGACACAGTTTAGTTATTTCAGCTGAATTGCTAACAGAAATGGTATGGCAAAGTTGTCCAGCGTGATTTATGGAGGATCAATAAAGTCATTTTGAAATTAATCTTGCAGGTTAATGATAGCACTATTGGTGGCTGGATAAAACATAGAAAATGTTTACAAAATCTAAATTTTATAGAGCAGTTCCTACAAGATATATATATACAAGGTTAAAAAATCAGAAAATGCAAAAATATGACGATTACAAAAATGTTCTAAGAACCCTAAAAGAAATAATGGATTCATACATGTTTCCTTCTACATTTCTTTCTCCCTCTCACTGATGGCAACTTGGTTTTGGTAGGATGGGGTGAATAAATGCAGTTCCCTACCCCTCTGTAATGAGCATTGAAGGTTTGAATCAATTGACCCAACCTCATATTGTGGGGTTCAAACATGAGATCCATAGCCGTGAAACACCGCTCAAGCTAAGAGTCAAACTACGGGAAAAACAATAAATCAGATCGATGAAACTATAATCAGGTCCCTCATTTTGAGACAGTAGAATAGGAAAAATATATATAAAATACACATGGAAACAATTTAAACTAAAGTGGCAGAAAAAATTACACTTGATAAGGAAAAATCGAATGACTCCATAAACTTCACGAAAAATAGCTTGCAATCAAACCCGTTATCTTGAGTGGTGCATTTTATGAGTTTACGAAGGGAGAATGAGTCAAACGAATACTGTTTTTTGTACACTCTTGCTATCTCTTCTGCCAAGACGTGATCTAACGCCTTTAACTACGTTACACCAAGATTTAAGTTTCGTAAAAGATAAAAACATAATATAGTTCAACATGTTTAAATCACAAACCCATACAAAGCAATATCAACACAATTCAACGCAGACCATACAAAACAATTTCGTTGAACACGAATAAACTAAATACGAAAAAATTTAGCAGTTATACTGTCACATACAAAAGGATGCTCCTATTATATCATAAAACCATGGTACTGAAATCAACATATGCACCAATTTCTTAAACTAAAATGAATTAGCTATATTTTGATGGTGCCGGAGACAAGTTCCAAAAACAAATGCAAACTTACCATCGAACGAGCTGCACTTTCCCGCTTGCATCTTTCCCTTGGACTTGGTATAGAATCTCAAATCTCACAGACCATATCTCTGACATACACAACTATAAGATACCAGTGCCCATTATTGTCATTCATGGGAATGTAAATCTACACAACAAAAATATTTTGGAAAAAAATGTTAGTTTGTAACATATTTACAAATCAATTGTATATATATGAGTGTGGGGTTCGTATACTTATGGATGGATAGAATATGAAAGGAAAATTTTGTTACAACTTTTGCCAGCAATGAAACACGTTATTAAATTCATCAATTGCATCTAACCTTTTCACAGTAGTCAAGCTTCCCACTGAATTTGTTGATGAATTTCCATGTGTTTACGAACACTATAATGTCATCGGTAGTGTTTGCACGATCAAGTACCTTTTGTTGCACAAGTAGAAGTAGCACTATAACATTACATTTAATGCGAGGCAACAAATACGACAAAAGAAGAGTGACATGGAACATGTTGAACATTCCACGTACACCGACATTTCAGACTAAAATATAGTTCCTTACTTGAAAAGTTGGCACCATAAACCACTGCTTCGACTCTTGTGGAAGGTATTTCAACCTTTCACGATATGTGAATGCTTCCACGGCTAAGTCAATTACCTAAACAGCCACGTTTAAATAGAACAATAAAAAATATAGTAATTATGGCAAACGTACCACGTTTATGAAGAATCATATTTACTACGCAAGTAAAAATGGTAGCTTACAGTGGTTTTAAAACACTCACCAGGCGCTAGACATAGGATATCAGATCGGGTAAAATAAAGATGTTGCGTTTGAACAATTATCTCACTGCAATACAAATGCAATGCGAATATTAAGTCAGTAAAGAAAAGTGGAAAATTGGTGATATACAAACAATACGAACAGTGAAGTTTAAAAATAGCATTACTCGATGTATCATAACAAATGAAACCATACATGTCATCGAGATTTGTATCAAATGCGTACTGCAATAGCTTCATGCTTGATTCTGGAAGTGAGTTATGCATGCAAAACGGACCAGCATTGATGATATGACCCTCCATAATGCCACCCTATGTACAAAAATAGTAAATCAACAGTGGAAATCAATTTTATCTTTACTTTACGATTATGTTTAAGGAAGTATCCTTTATGGACCTCACTGTGTGTGAGGCGAGCAACGATACTACTCAATTGGTGGCTAAACTACTCTCCAAAATTAGACGATGAATTATTTGGCACAGAATCAGCCGTCTTGGCATTCTTCAGCTCCTCATTATCGGTGGAAATATCTTGGATTGCTCGAGTTTTAGATTGGTATCATGAAGGAGTGACTTTCACCTAGGAAGGGGAAGCATGGGCCGGCGATGCAAGGACTATGCCACTAGCTTCTCCAACATGGGGGTATCGCGTAATGGTTTCTTGAGCAAACCAACAGACTTCACTAAATTTGCTATGTCAGACGTCACCCCAGTTTTAAGAGTTGCGAGCTCATCCTTGACCTCCTTTTTGAAACTAGACAGCTCCTTCGTCAATATTTCCACATTCTTGGTGAGAATACTGAGTTTATGAGAAGCATCAATTGTAGATTGACTATCGACAGGAATCTTAACGGTTACGTCAATAATCGGGACCCGGGTGGACTTGTCTTCGGCCTATTCTGCCTCGTCAGCCTGTCAACAAAATCGATAATTATGGTTACAGTACAATAACATGGACAAGGCATTTAGAAGTTACTTTACGTACACTAAATATGAATTGGTAGGGAGCTGACCGGATTTGCAGATTGAGATCGCAAAGTATTAAATAGCTTTTTCAATTTCTTAGTCTCCTTATCGCCCCAAGCATAAACTGCCGGTATGTTTCGAGAAACTATATGTTTTCCCACCCATGCAACATCTATATAAAAAAGCTACCAAAACAAGAAAAAATGTTCACACATAGTAATTAAGTAAATTACAAAGTTAAAGGATTTCAAAAAATAAAGATTGATGTTTTTGGATTTACCTAAAGCACCAGCAAACATCCACATATGTATTGTGACTTGGAATTCTTGTACTTCTGGATGCCCTCGTATAGAAGGTTTGAAGTCCATGTTGCCCATTTTTTCCCTCTTATCAAATTCCCACTAAGGACTCGGCTGAGGTCCTTGCTGGGTATGTACACAGAAGTCGTGGGACTCAATATCATCCCCATCAAGACCATAGTGAAGATAACTATGAAGTCATCCCTAGTCGCCTCTTTCTTGGCCAATATCTGGTGCAGTGCAGCGATGGGGATAGGTTCTTTGCCCAAAGTGTATTTGGCCCTCAGCTTGTCCAATGCAGCCGTGTCATAGGAACCATCAATCACGCTTCCATCATCTGGCAGCCCTCATCAGCCTCTCAACATCTGCTGGAAGGTGTGGCTGTCCCATGTACATCTAAGGTGTGGCTGAAAGGATTGAAATGGTCCACCAACCAGAGCACCAAGGATCTATCCACCAGGGCTAATCTACGCCTAATTAGTCATCTGAACCCTAAGTCTTCAACAGCCTTTTTCTCATCCTCTGTGAAACCATGAGCCACAGACCACACGTGTTCAAGGACGCATCATGAGTAAAATGTCCAGATGTCCTCGATTTCACCGCAATAACGCGTCTTCTCCTTACTGTTGAGGTCTTTCCATTTTCTATCCAACTCCTTAATAGCCTGCAAATTTTTTTTCTAAATCAACGTCCAATATACATTTTCCTTAATAAAAGTAATACAAATACGAAAGTGAAAATCAGACTAACATGTTTGGTTGGCCGCTGTCATTGTGCTTCATCTTTTCGCGTTCGCTCGTTTTGTAAAAAAACAAGGATAAAGACCTTTGCTTTGCCATTTTAAGGAATGCATTAGTAATTTCACCATACTTTTAAATCAAAGCCATTATACTTACAGATAATTAAACCAGCCGTTGCTTTTTCATTTTCAATTCCCTTTAATGTTTGATGGGCGTGGCTCGGACGGTTCTGGCTCTGACGGCCCTGCCTCGGACTGGCGTGGCTCGGACGGGCCTCCTAATACGTGTTTGTTTTTTGAAGACTACTAAATTTACGCATAGCCAATTATTCACGTAAGTGAATATCGTAATCACAAAGTATATTTATTAACAGAGATAGCCAAGGAAAACATACCATGATGCTTAGCGAACAGACTACGGTTTCATGTACACCCTTTCGATCTTCAAAATCAAACCCAAATTCTCACCAGATGCCTAAAGCAAATACACTCGCATACCAATAAACAAAATAATGAGCTAAATTAATACATTGAAAGGGTGTTTTCGAATTTTGTAGAATATGATTCCTTTCAACCATATCCTACTACAAATTATCTTTGAGCCTAACAATAGTCCATACACTGTAGTTTAAACAAACCCTAACAACAAAACTTTAATAACCTTGAAAATGAAACCTTCAAAAAGTAGATAAAATATCAATAGTAAAAGTTTAATATTTAATTACGCTTGGCAAATTCAATGCACAAGCAGATCATGACATAAACAAAATATATATAAAATCAGTGCACATACTTAATAAAACAGCTGGATTTGTATAAACTATGTAAAAATTTCAGATAATACTGGCAAAGCAATTGTAAATAATATCATCTTTCAGTAAAATACAAACACAACAATTAAATTATTCCACTAGCTTATAAATGAATATCCAATTATATTCTCTTTCCCAAACTAGTTTTTCTCTGCTTTGTTTAATGATATATCAAAATTTAACATTTTTAGACCAAATTTGTGAGTTGGAAAATCTCTATACATAATATAAGCTTCTAAACATAATCTTTAGCATCTAATCAATGTAGAATAGATAAATATGTCAACTCCCTCATTTTTGCCAAATACGTTGATGCAAGAACAACATAAATTATGATGCAAGAAAAAAATGTAAATACTTGTTATTTTTGTGAAACCCATTTGAACAAAGTCATCGTCTTCATCACCATCATATCACAATCACCATGGAAACAATTAATTCAATCAATATTCTCAAAGCAAGAGAGAAAAAATCAAAACACTCAATGTTGCAAGTAAATGCAATAGAGAGAGTCTGACGAAATATTTCTAGTACAAAAATGTGGTTCATTCAATGATGGGCTACTTCAGCCTAATTTTTAGGTTTTCACATATGAAATTTAAAATCCTTCATATATAGGCTTCATGCATTTATATTTTTACAAATGGAGGTTTCAGGCTAACATATATATATATATATGATGAACTGCATAAATTTTGATGCAATAACTGCATTCCAAATACTTAAATACCCCAACAATTGAACAAATAATATAAAACACATAATAGGATAATCTTAAATAACAGTAGATTAATATTAATTAAAAAAAAAATATGTATAAGTCATGGCTTTACTATAGCCTAAAACGACATTATCATATTGGAATGTCCCCGTGGTGGGACAATCCAAAACGAAGCCACCAATTCTTCTTCAAAACTAATTTTGATTTTGAATTTTTCTATTCCAATATTAATATATATACATATATATAGTTTTTTTTTTTTTACTAATACCTGCTTAAAAACTAAGAAAAATGAATTAATAAATATTAAACAAGGCAAAATAGAATTAAAAGTGAAGAAAAACTCCGTTAGAAAATTGATTGGGTTATTTTTGTGGAACTGGTTTGAAAAATGGCTGGGAAATATTGCTTACCATTTCAAAAGCAGCGGAGGAGGGCCGACAAAAAAACAGACCAGTCTTGGTCAGGGGAGAACAACAGTGCCGGACAATGGCCCATGGATTTACATAAAAGTCGGCGTGAGGAAGAAAACAGGGTAGAGGGAGGAAGCCGCCGTGGTCGGTGTAGAAAAACGGACGATGGCACGTCGGGGGAGAACTCGAGGGAGCAGTTAGGGGAGAGAGCTCCGGTTGTGAAATGACATTGATGAATTTTTGATTTATTATTTTAGGGCAAAATATTGTGATGGTATAATTGAGAAAACATAAAAATGGGGGCTATATTCGTAAGTGCACAATTAATTTTATTTTATTTTTCAAAATTTTTGACCGGTGAACTCTCATTGCTGGTTGCTCCCAATAGGGGTTCATGTTGGAGACCTTTGTTGGGTTTCACTTGAGAAAAATCCATTTTTAATAGGGCTACATTATAATCCTTATAAAAACTTAGCTACTCATGTTCTTAGAAATAGCCATCAATAAATCAAAGGGAAACATATTATGAATAACAAAAATATGAAGAAAAGAAAAAGCAAATCCAATATCTTAGTGGCTATCAAATTCCCCTCTATTCCTCCTCCAATTGCTTCTCCAAATATGCTCCAAGAACAAGGTTAAACTCCTCCAATAGTGCTGGCCAAATTTCCTTTGCTCTAGAAACCTTGTGTAGCCGAAATCTTTTTGCTATTAACCTCTAAAAAGAACTGAAAATAATGTAAAAAAAATTGATACTCCAGACCTTACACCTCTGACTTTCTATCTATCTTTTTCTCTTTTTCTCTAAAGCTCCAAGGTGCAGGGTACTTATAAGAAAATTTTACTGGTTGAGATAGAAAAGACTCTAGAGTTAAAACCTCACCCTAAGTCTATTTTTCCAACATAATATGAGAGAAAATATAAAACAATAATCAAATCCCCCTATATTCTCTCATGTGGCAGGCCCTATGGGGTTAAATAGGTCATTGATGCCCTCAAAAGGATGTCACATTCCCACATAGATAAGAAAGTAATTTATATCTCTTTAGGAATCACATTTATTTCCAACTCTAATTCATTCTCTAATTAATATTCCAATTAATATTATTGGAATAATATGATCGTCCCAAGTGGCATATGATGTAAAAATAATAACACACTTGGCTGGAGAGTGACGATGTGGCAATCCCCAATCATCCATGCATACATGGCATCCGAGTTGGCAAAGACACTTCTCTCGATATCCTCAATGTTCGCCAAACAAATTCCAAATGAACTCTGAATTTACTGATTCTAATTGCAAATTAACATCATTTCTATGTCTTAGCTTTCCAGGAATATCTTTATTGCACAAAATGGACCCTGGTAAGGCACTCAAATACCAATTTTCCCAAAAGAGTGTAAGTCTACTGCAACTGCTAAAAATGTTTATCTTCAAAATCAAACTGATATTGATTGCAATGTTCATCCAATTGCAATGAAACGTTACATAATTAAACCTTAATGAATCATGAATCATTAGCAACTAGAATCACACAAAATCTTCATATGTAGCTCCAGATATGACTTTTTTAGTAAAGATCACGCAAAAATACAGCAATTTCCAGCATTTGTCTTCTTTCTCTTAAAATAGAAAAATACAACAATTGAAGTATTTTTCATTAACAATTAACTCAAAACTAGATAAAATTCAACATAAAATATGGCATAAAAATTGTAACTAACTTTTTATGTCTATCAGCGAAACATGTAGTTTGTGTCACTAATTTAGAAAAAGACGATGCCAATGTCACCAATGAGGGGTAAAAGGCGACACCTATGTTGCTAATAAGGGAAAATTAGCGACACATGTAGTTTGTGTCGCTAATTCAGAAAAAGGCAATGTAGGTGTCGCCAATGAAGGATAAAAGGTGACAAATGTGTCGTTAATGAGGGAAAAGTAATGACACATGCAGTTTGTGTCGCTAATTTAGACAAACATGATGACTCGGTATTTAATTCATACATATTAAAAATTAATTCACACCTATCACAATTATTTCGTAGCTACCAAAAGAATCATTTCACACTTACAAGTCTCTATCTATAAATACGTAAATTCTCTCTATCACAATCCATGCTTCATTTTCAATTCTCTTTCCTAAATACGTACCTCTATTTTGAAAGAGTATCAGCTATTATTCTAATTTATTTAGCTGATATTCTTTTAAAGTATAAGGAAAGAATGAAATATTCATCCGAAAATGAAAAAATTCCCAACTATGCATAGATATTTTTATGTTTTTTTCCTCTTTGATTTAGTTGATACTCTTTTAAAATAGAAGCAAAGATTAAAATATTATTGACCATTGCGCTCTTTTATTTGATCGACCCACTACAAATTGTCGACCTATGTGCCTCAGGTAGTTTGCCTACCAAAAGATCAAAGGTTTCATTCTTAGTACAATAGATGTGGGTCGAAGCTGGATTGCAAAATCAATAATCTTTAGCAAACTAGGATTGAAGAGAAGCTTGATCGATGGGAGCAGGTATGAAGAGCGAGTTAAATTATAGGAGCAAATAAATATGCTGAATAGATTGTTTGTTATGTATAATGCAAAAAAATTTCAACTTTGCATAGATATTATTTATGGTTTTTCTCTTAGATTTATCTGATACTGTTTCAAAATAGAAGCGAATGATGAAATATTTTTTTATATTTATTCTCTTTGAGGTGATCGACCCATTATAAATCGAAGATCTATGTGCCTTGGTCATTTCCTCTCCTAAAGATCAATTATTTCATTGTTAGTACACTAGATGCGTGTCACAAGCTAGTGTCAGAAAATGGCAATCAAAACATGGACAAGGCTTACCATCATCTGCTCACTTGATCATTTTCTATTTGCCGAGATTGATGAAGAATTTATGTATACATGTTCAGTTCTAAGAGACTGTTTGTTATATAATGTCAATAAAATAATAATATTTTATATACTTTATCGGAGAATTTTTTGTAGCATTATTCAATATATAAATATGTATATTCTTTTGTAGCATATAGATCATAAGCCTTTATTTACCAAAAAAATATAATAAATAATATTTAATATATAATATCATTCAATAAACAAGAATTTTATATATGTTCAATAAACAATAACATTTACTAAACAAGATTTAATAAAATAATTTACTACAATATTATTCTGTAAACTAAATTAGATTGACATTCAAAATATTACAGTATCTAAATCAGTTTATTTATAACATCGAAGTAATGTTAATAAAGTTCATTAATTTGAAACATGTACACATCATGAACAAAAAATAGATTTTTCAGTTTTTTTCTTATTTATATATTTACAGGACACATTTACAAACAATAGCGATGCCAAATAGTGGTCAACAACAACACAGTACATTTGTGTGGCTAATTTGAGGTCAATAGCAACGCATACATCGCTTATAACTATAAATTAGCCACAAAGTTTGTTTTGTGTCGCTAATTGGTGGTCAATAGCAACTCATGTGTCGCTAATACCTATAAATTAGCCAGTTTGTTTTGTGTCGCTAATTTGGACGATGCATGCCTTGCTAATTAATTTGCACTTATTAAAATTTAATTTGCACATACCATTATCTATTTCTAAATATACATACCTCTTCACTTCCACAATCCACCATTCATTTTCAATTCTCTCTTTTACATATATATCTTTCTTGCCCTCTATTTTGAAAGAGTATCAACTATTATTCTAAATTATTTAGCTGATATTCTTCGAAAATAAAAGGAAAGAATAAGTATTCTTATGTTTTTTTCTCTTCGATTTAGCTTATACTCTTTAAAAATAAAAGCGAAAGTTGAAATATTCTTGACCATTACACTTTTTATTTTATCGATCCACTACTAATCATCTATCTACATGCCTCACGTAGTCCATCTGTCTAAAGATCAAATATTTCATTCTCAGTACAGTAGATGCAGATCAAAGTTTGATATTAGACAATGGCAAGTAAACCTACTTGATTCTCATTTTTATTTGTTATGTAATGTCAAAAAATTATCAACTTTTCATAGGATATTCTTTATGGTTTTTCTCTTAGATCTAGCTTATACTCTTTCAAAATAGAAGCAAATGATGATTTTTTTTTATTTTACACTCTTTGAGGTAATCGACCCACTACAAATCGAAGATTTATGTGCCTCAATCATTACCCCTTCTAAAGATAAATTATTTCATTGAAAATTATAATTAATTCACACCTATGTATTTAAAAATTTTACTGATAGACAGCGCATTAGGGCCATTCAAAATTTAAGTAATAGGTGACGCATTAGGACCATTCAAAAATTTAAATAATAGGCGACACATTGAAATTAGGACCATTTAAAAATGCATACAAATTAGTGTAATTAGGACCATGAAAATGTATACAAAGTTTAATTAGGACCATTTGAAAAAGTTTTCAAAATGTAATAGACAATGATGTTATTTTGCATTGAAATTATCAGTTGTGATTGTAAACTGTCTTAGTGATTGTGTTGTGTGTTGTAGATAAATGGATATATACAAGGATATTGTTCTTCCTACCGATGAGCCTTCATCCTCTAATAATGCTGTCAGCGCCAACATTCCAATCCTTAAGCGGAAAGGTCGGGGACCTACAATGTTGCAAGGATTTAGAAAAGAGGCTGAATGCGATGCGAAGCAGTTGTAGTTACAATACAATGAGCATGTAGCTCCTCTAAACAAGGTTGTTGTGCATATGAACAACTTGTAGGGCTCACTACTCATTCTACGATACAGATTTCCATTAAAGTTGGAACGGCGTTTCTCCTGCGTTGAAAGAAAATCTATGGTGTGCAATCAAGGTATTCAATTGTAAACGATCTTTTTTCTATAACTGATAGACATAAAATGTTAATGTTGTTATGCAACTTTTGATATTGAATTTAAGCTATTTTATGATTAATTATTGATGAAAAATACTTAAAAACTGTATTTTTTGATTTTTCAAGAAAAGAAAGGCAAAGGCTTGAATTACCGTATTTCTATGCAACCTTTACTGAGAAAATCATATCTGGAGCCACAGTTAGAATTTTTGTGCGATTCTAGTTTCTAATGATTTCTGATTAAATATGCTTCAATTATACAAAGTTTCATAGCAAATGGTTTAGCCAATCAGTGCCAGTTTGTTTTAAAAATTCAACAAATTCATCAGTTGCGGCAGATTTACACTGTCTTGGAAAAATGAGGATTTGAGTATCTTCCTTATGTCCAAATTGTGCAATAAATATATTTCTGGAAAGATAAGACACATACCTAAAGTTTGCAACAAAAATCACTGGATTCGGAGTTCATTGGTCATCCAAAGTGTACTTGGAATCTGCCTGACGGTCATTGAAGATAAAAAAGGAAAGTTTTATGCTTACTAGGACTACCATTGTGATTGGACTACCATATCACCACATATCAGCCATGTATCCAAATTTTTCACATCACATGACACATGGAAGGTCATAATATTCTAATTATCTTAATTAGAATAATATTTGGGATAAAAGGAAGGGATATTAGAGATTGATTATGATTCCTAAGAAGATAAGGAAAGTATCTCTATCCCTAGTGTGAACATGAGGCACAAAATACCTCTATGTCCTCAGGATGGCCGGCCATATAGAGAACTTATGAGAGTTTGAGATTATGTAATATTGTAACTCCTATATTCTCTAGGTTTTAGAGACACCTTAGGGTTAAACATCACCTAAACCTTCCCTATAAATACCATGCATTATTGGAAGACAGAACACAACTCACAGCCCACACAGCTGCACATTCTCACAGTTCTCACGGTTGGACATTTTCCACAATCCCTCACACAAGTCACTAAGCCCTCATGGCTACAGCAACCTTGTTCCCTCTCCAGCCGCACCTTTCCTTTTCTTTTCTTCCCCATTCTCACAGCAACATAGGTTTTTAGTAGATTTTATAATCAGTTTTTAAGAGAGCAAAGTTGTGTTACACAAAGAGAAGTCCAAGGAGATTCGGCCAACCTTTGGAGGAATCAACTTGACGCTTTGATCATTGTTTGAAAAAACCAGGAAGAACGGATTGAAGAATCAATTTCCAGCAGTCATAAACCGGATTTGTTTTCTTTTCTCTCATATTCTTTGTTATTTAAATGATGTTGTCTCTTATTTATTTCATGGATAATTTTGAGATGATGTGTAACTAACTTTTCTATAAGGATTGTGATGTAACCCTATTACAAGTATTTAGTTTTTAATGCATATTTAGTTTGATTCATGTTTAAAGGTTAATATCTCATTGTAGTTGTTAATGCTTTCCATGAAAAGGTGGATTGATTTAGTATTTATATTGACTTAGGGATAAGGAATAAAAATAAGGATGGGCAATGAAATACATGTTTATAGGAATATTGCATGCCTTAGTGACAACTTTAACAAGGTCTTATTGGGTTTGCATGTCTTAATACTTAAATTTCCATATTTACATTAGGGATAATTAAATACATTGTGCTTGCTAGATTAGAATGCATTGAAGAATTAACTTCTAGTCATGTGTGGTTAAAGGGGGGTTAACCTATGAATCTATTTTGCATCAGAACTAAATATGAGTAATAGTGGTGAAATCATGATCCTTGTTCTTTAAAATCTATGAAATCTTACTTGCTGCCTTGTTTTCGTTTTTAATATTGCTTTGTTTTTAAATCCATGCTTGGTTACAAAACAACAATCTTTCAAAAACTCTCTTTTAATTTTCAAAGTTTAATTTACAGTTTATTTAATTTCAATAACTAGAGACATTATTCCTCGTGGGATCGATATTGGAATTCTCTTAGAACTCCACTTTATTACTTGTTATTCGTGCACTTGCGAGTTAATTATACAACAACAATAACCTAAACCCAAACTTAATTAGTGATATTTAAAATATTTTATAGAAATATTCAGCCAATGATGACTTGAGCAGAGAGCAGACTCTTAAAGATTGTGTTGGGAAATAGAAGAGGTTTAAGCATTGGTTGTATGAGAAGTATGTGAGCCCATACTTGACAACACCTGAGACCTTTAGGTACCAAACTACTCAAAGTATTCTTCATCACATAAGAACAGTGAGATGCATTTATTAACCAAAGGCTTGGTGAAGATTTTAAGGTAAAAACATTATATAGTTTTGCATGTTTTCATTGTGCAACTGTCAAATACTATATATAACTAAGCATAAAGTATATTTTTTAAAAATTACAAAACTTAAATGTGAATCGATCTACAAAAAGATAAGGGAACAAATATCTCTATCGACTTAGCAATAAGGGATATACGCAGTTAGAGGTAGACTTGGTACGTACTATATATTTATTAATTTGTAGTTTTTTAATTGATAATTATTTACATATTTATATGTCTAAATTTGCAGCAAGCTAAAATAGGCACTATTAATCGATAGAGCGAGAAAAGCTTTGGATACACGCCAAAACAAAGAAATATGGACCACTATACAACTCTGAAGTTGAGTCCATTGTCGAAAACAATATGAGTTCTAAACCCCAAATTAATGGTCATATATTATATTTTATATGTATTGTCTATAATTAATTCCAAAATTAAATTTGTAGAATGCTCTAATGAAAAATCTCAATCAAGGCATTCTTGATGCTTCTCCTCCGAGTGATGTATTTACACAAGCCCTCAGGTCCGATGAGTATCTCGATTGGCCTCGAGGAAAGGGAAAAGGCTTCATGGTCAAGAATTATTTCAAAACATCATGGCAAAGAACACAAAAAAATAAGAATCAAGCTAATGTAGATGGAATGATCTAAACCCAAAATGAGAGGATAGAAAAATTGGAGCTTGTATTGAGTAGTTTGTTCGATGTTGTCCAGAAGAAATGAGTACTGGACAATATCAGTGATCTTGCCGCTGCATTCATTCTTGACCTACCACCGCAAACACCTACACAAGCTTTGCATGAAGAGGCAGGTTCTTACAGTCATCAGGTCGATAATGTTATCCATTTAGGGACTCTGCCTATTCTCCCTACATCAGTGGTTCCACTTAATGATTCTACACCTATACAATATGATGTACGTGTACCATTGTTAAATCCTTACTATATATTCATATTATTTATAATTACAACTAGGTTACGGTTTCTAACATGTGTTTGATATTCAGGACAATTTACGTGAGCTTGTAGAAAGGACAAGAGATAACATTGTGGCAACTGGCATTTTGACAGTGGTAGTGCAATTTGTCATGGTGTAGAATTAGGAATAGAGAATGTTAGAGTCTATGTGGATTTAATGATTGATATGGCTGCATTGTTACATGTACAATCATTCGGCATAGTCTATGTACATGAGGCAAAAGGGTCATTTGTGAAGTGACCTCAAAAACTTGTTATTCTTCCATTTGATGGGGTGTATAATAATTCAAATTGAAAATTGTTTGCATTAATATTTTTTGTTTTTTGTGATACTAACATGTATTTTATTTTTGTTTTAGGAATATGGGAAGAGGAAAAACTTGAAGAGCAAAGAGGTGGTTGCAATTAGATCAAATATCTCACATAGGTCCCAAAGGCCTATACCAGTACCGGTCGAGTCGGCATATGTTGATGCTAATGTTGACAATGCTGGATCAGTAGAACTTAGCCCTACACTACTAGAGTTGTTAAGGCGCATCGACCCCTATGACACTTATGAGTTATGGTTGACCTATTTACCACCACTTATTATGGGCTATGAAATATGGATATCTATTTAGAAGAAAGATATCCAAGATTTTTGTTACATGCAAAAATTGCAACAATCTTGCATTTTGTTCTATATAAGGTACGTAACTCAAACTTTATTACATTCATTACTCATAGTTTTATTACATAAAATTACTTATGCTACTTGTAAATAATAATTCGCTACGTAGGCATTTGCATTCCCCACAAATTGGCAAAAAACTAGGGAAGTATTGTTTTATACTTCCTAATGATATTGCCAATGTAGAAAGGAAAAATCTCGATGAGCGAGAACTAAAAATTTTGATGCAATGGAACGATGCATCAAGGGGTCAACTATGGTTTTTTCCATGCTAGTCAAGGTACATAAGGTTTTCTAATAATAATAATATTATTTGAGTTTTACTAATTATGTACGCATAAACATAATTTCATTTTGTTTATATATTTTTGTAGTTCCCATTGGATGTTAGGTGTTGTTGACCGACTTTAAGAGTTTGTTGGATAGGTAAGTTTGTATAAATAACTATGCATGATTATTAATTAAACTTAATAATTAATATTTGATATTATTTGTGTTGATATATATATATATACTGTATGCGTAATGTACATACATGACGTACTTGTCTCGTATATCCGACAGCCATAAAAAAGTTAAGTAAGAAAAGCTTAGGTTGGGAAAAACAAAGGTACATATATAGTACATATTGGTATATATAAATATATATTCATACAGGAGCTCTCAAGACCCCGACAGTCAGGGTTTATAGCGTCCCTGACTGTAGGGCTTTTGCAATTTCAAAGGAAACCGGGGCAGTCAACAATTTCAACTATTTTGAATTTCATTTTTGCTTCTCCACGTGCAGACCATGTGACCCCAAATATTCCCACACCAGTCCCCGACTTTCCCATCTGCATTCGAAAAGGCACCAAAGCTTCCTTCCCCAGCCGAGAATATCCTCCTCCCCAACACGCACACCTAATGTTCTCTGTCCTCGACGAATCTCCTCTGTCCCCAGCACAGCCTCACCCCTGAAGATCGGCTCCTCTTTCCCTAGCCGCGCACAGAGCCTCGACCCTGACGATCGGCGAATCTCCCTCCCCGATCCCATGCCACCCAACTGAAAATTGACCCCAACAATCGAGGCTGCTTGGAATCCCTGTTTAACCGGGTTGGTCATTTTATTTTTCTCCACTTTGGTTCTATAAATGAAAACCACAAAAATAGTTGAGAGTAAATTCTTATGTTTTTGTCTCTATTTTATTTTTCTGCATTGTCGTAGGTTTAAAGGTTGTTGCTGGATTATTTAGATCTTAAGTTTGTAGCATTAACAGGGTTCAAAGTTTGTAGCATTTGAATTCTATATATTCAAAATCTGTAGCATTTGATATATATATATATATATTCCTAACTTGAGAGTAAAAACAAAAGGGTTCAAAGTTTCAATTCTTTGAAAACATAAAAGAGTTCATGTTTTTGAAACAGTACATTCTTTGTTTAATTTTTTTCTTTATTTTTATTCTATTATATTTTTGTTCGTATAGAACGGGGTGGCTCTGGCTTTTTTGTTCATATGAGTTTCGGGTACATTTTCATTCTCTTCTCTTTGTTACGCAGTTGCTTGGCATAAATGTTCTATTAGTTAGGCTGCACATACTGAGAATTAATATTTTGGGAAAAAAATAATGTGTGTGAAATTTCATCTTTTCCAATATCATAATTTTCATTTGAGTGTCCATTTTGATCTCGTTGTTTCTCATATCTATATAGTAATTGGCTGATTTTCAAAAATTAAGAAACCGGTGACCTTTTGAACAAAATATTAGTGTTTTGCACCAATGCCTTCTTCAGTTTCAATATTTTTTTATACTTTAATTTAAGTGACAGTAAATTTTTATGTTTTTGTCTCTGTTTTATTTTTCTGCATTGCCGTAGGTTTATAGAGAATTGGGATTCAGGATTAGAGTAAAGCATTATGAAAATTTTAAGTGACAGCATTATGTTTAAGGGTTGTTGCTGGTTTATGTAGATCTTAAGAGTTATAAGAGGTAGTTATGTTTGGAGGAAATCTAATTAGCAGGTGGATGGCATGAAGTAGGAGAAAAGGACTAGGTTAAGAAAAATATATATATATATATATTCCAGCATACAAAATTGGATTGCCTATTATCTGTTTGTGCAAATGCCAGTGTTACTTTTTTTCTGCTTTCATCATACATGATAATATATATGATATGTCACAAACTTTTTATATAGGAGGAGTTAATAAAGTAAACAAACCATTTAAGCTATATTATTATTGTTTTGTTGTTGGTGATAAATATTTGGCTATGTTTGTTAACCAATGAGTTCACATGCATGAATGATAATACCATAGCATTTTCATTTCTAAATGGCACCGACATGGTTGAGCATTGCTGTGCATCTGGATGAGTAATGAGATTGACATGCTTTATTATCTATATTATTTTGTCAATCTACTGAAGAATTAATTCTATGGGTTATACATAAATCACTTTGCTTCGTATTTTTTGAAATTAGACCACTTTCTTTGTCTAATAATTTGTTTTATGTTCATATTGTCGTATGCTTCTGCTTTGTAGCAATGTCGACATCTAGTGTACATGAAAGCTCTTGGCGCTTAAAATGTCAATGCGGTAGTAACATGAAATTACACATCTCTCGTAGCTTAAACGTTTAATGTCAGATGTACTGAGAAAGATTTAATGAACTATGTAAATAGAGTGAGAGATGAGCAAAAGTATATTGATGTAGAATTGTTTATAGAGGATTTTTTCTTCTGAGAGAGAAAAAAATCCAGCATTTTACTTTAGTTTTGAACTTGATGATAAAAATCGACTTGTCAGATTCTTTTGGGTAGATCTGTTTGTAAGGAGATCATATCATTGTTTGGTGATGAAGTTGTGTTTGACACAACTTATAACACTAACATATATGATATGATATTTGCCTATTTAGCAGGAGTGAACAATCATGGTCAAATGATCATTTTCGGATATGCTTTCTTGAGTGGTGAGAAAAGTGAATCTTTCATTTGGCTATTCAATCAGCTTTTGGATGCTATGCCAAGGGGTGCACCTCAGGTTATTGTTATGGATCAAGATCATGGAATGACTAAGGCCATTGCTCAAGTTTTTCCATCAACTTATCATCGATTCTGCATGTGGCACATTTTGATGAAATTTTTTGAAAAATTAGATGACGTACTTTATCAGGACAACTATATGTTGTTTAAAAATGTCATTTTCAACTCTGAGACTGCTGAAGAGTTTGAAGGATGTTGGGCGGCATTGATACACAAAGTAGGCCTACAAGATAATTAATGGTTGCATCAACTGTATGAAATCAGTAGCAAGTGGATTCCTACATACTTTAATCGTATATTCAGTACAGGGCTCATGAGCAGTCAAAGAGCAGAAAATTCACATGCATTTTTCAAAAGGTATATCTCAAACAAAAACTCATTGATGGACTTTATTATACGCTTTAATAGAGCTATTAATCATCAAAGACATGATGAGTTAGTTGCATATCATATTGATGTGAATGAGACCCCAAAGTTGAAATCCATGTGTCTAATGGAGACACAAATGGTGAAAATTTGCACGAAGAGACATTTTTTAATGTTTCAAGATGAGATGTTTGAAAGTGCTGCGTATTTCTTAAGTAGTACATTTGAAAATGATGTGTTTGAAGTCCATACAGTGCAAAAGGCAACTGGATGTAGTTCATCAAAGAGTAGACATATTACATATGATAAGTATACGACTATTTGTCATGCAGTTGTAGGTAATTCGACTTCAAAGGAATACCATGCAAACATATGTTGTCATTTTTTCGTGTCAAACAAATCATGTTTTTACCAACAGAGTACATACTGCATCGGTGGACAAAAAGTGTAAAATTTTGTGACATGTGGGATATTGGTGATCGAGAAATGAATGATGACGGTGATATGTCATTGGTGACAAGGCATCAAAGTTTATCTCGATCTAGTTCTACTTTAATTGATGATGGATCTCTCACTACTGAGGGTACTAAATTCCTTTTGAATGAATTTGAATTGTTACGTGTTAAAGTTAAGGATATTAATGGTACCACCATTGGAATGCCTGAATCAAGTAGCAAGAGAACAAAAGATGTTCAAAGTATTAACAATCCAATGCATGTGAGATCAAAATGTTGTGGGAGAAGATTGAAATCTTCAAAAGAATTAACAATTTCAAAATCAAGACTTTGTCGGGAATGTGGACTTCGTGGGCAACAACATGACAAAAGAAATTGTCCTCGGTTACAAGAAAGGTACATTTATAATTATAGATTTCGTTTCCATTTAAGTTCAAATTGAAACATATGAGGGAGTTTATAAAAACTGATTTTGATTATGGCATTTTTATTCATCCATTTTTATCATCCAGATCCACAATGTATGATCAAGACATCAATGAGCATGAATCAAGTGAAGATGACGAATCAGTTTCTCAAGTTGGTAAATTTTATACCTAAATTTCAAATTAATCTTTAATCGTATGATTATTGCTATTAGTTTTTTTATCATTCCAAGAGTACATCATTGTTATTGATTTGTAGGATCAAATTTATATGGACGAACTAAAAAATTGTAGTTGTCGATGATATAACTGAATTTTGCAAGAAATGTGAAATTTCATGCCTATGTTTGTGGTTCACCATGCATTTTAATTTTAATTCTTTTACTTTTTAATTTCTGGTTCAATATTCTTATGTTTGTGATATAGGTCCTAAACTTGGTGATGATTCATTGTAACAAGTTCATGCATGGATGGATAACTGTAAGTGTTTTAAGAGACTGCGTATTTCTTAACTTTGGATGAAAGAAATTTTGTGTTGTCCATTTTAATTTGTGAGAATTTATACTAATTTAATTACTTTTGTGCATTTTGTTAAGTGTATAATAGACAACACATTGGTTGATGCATTTTGTGTTGTCTATTTTAAGTAGTGAGACCTCTTGTGTTGTCTACTTTAATGAATGAGACATTTTGTGTTGTTTTATTTTAATGAATGAGACATTTTGTGTGTGTGTGGGAGTTTTTTTTTTTTATTGTGTTTATTTTTTTTTTGTGCATTTTGTTAAGTGTATAATAAACTTGTGTTGTTCATCTATAATTGTAATAGTTGAGCGGTGGAAGAATAACAAAATAACTTGGATTCTTTTTTTTTTTTTGTTTTTTTCCTCTCTGTGTGTGTGTGTGTTGATTTCAAAATCATATTGGTTTCAACTTTTGAGGCGTGGATGGTAGGGTTTCATTTTTGCTTTGCCACGCCATTTATGGTAGAGAATGACTTCAAAGTTAAAAAAGGTACCCCATGGATGACTTTGGAATTTGAACGAGTTGATTAAACTGACCTGTTCATAAGGATATTTTTTTTAGTGAATATGACTTGTTCATATCGTATCTAGAATAGTACCTCTTTCTAAAATTTATAATTCTTTTCTTTTATTTTTTATTACTCATAAGTAAAGGGATTTCATAAAGATGTCAAGCTATTAATTAAAGAATTTATAAAAAATAAAAACTATTAATTGAAGAAGCTCTTGCTATCCATTACAATGCAAGTGTTAAAGTTTATAATAAACAAATGCTACATAATTTTCAAAAAATAACAAATTGATATTATAGCTATAACAATTATACTTAGTAATTTCCAGTCATAGTCTCTTTTTTCCTATCTCATGAGATGTTCTACAACGCATTGATGCTGCTGCATTAGGTTGTTGACTTTGGATGTCGATTCTTGCACATTATAATTTAGTCTCGTCACTTCTTGAATCAGATATTCTGTTTTATCCATATTCCCATGTTCTATTTCATTATCCCATACAAACATTCCACAATAAACACCATCCTGCAAAACACTTTTATAGTCAATAAAAAAATAATTTATATAATAAACTCCATCCTGCAAAACACAAAATATAATTTGGTAAATTTACCTTAGAATTATTGCATATCCAAAATTTTCGATTTGGATTTTTTTCACCACAAGAGATGTGTAATTTCATATTACTTCCGTATTGACATTTTAAGCCCCAAGAGCTTTCATGTGCACTGGATGTCGACATTGCTGCAAAGCAGAAGCATACGACAATATGAACATCAAACATAATACCAAGCAAAGTAGATTGACAAAGAAAATGGTCTAATTTCAAAAAATACCAAGCAAAGTGATTTATGTATAACCCATAGAATTAATTCTTTAGTAGATTGACAAAATAATATAGATAATAAAGCATGTCAATCTCATTAATCATCCAGATGCACAACAATGCCCAACCATGTCGGTGCCATTTAGAAATGAAAATGCTATGGTATTATCATTCATGCATGTGAACTCATTGGTTAACAAACATAGCCAAATATTTATCACCAACAACAAAACAATAATAATATAGCTTAAACGTTTTGTTTACTTTATTCAACTCCTTCTATATAAAAAGTTTGTGACATATCATATATATGTATCATGTATGATGAAAGCATAAAAAAAGTAACACCGGCATTTGCACAAACAGATAATAGGCAATCCAATTTTGTATGCTGGAATATATATATATATATAATTTTTTTTTTCTTAACCTAGTCCTTTTCTCCTACCTCATGCCATTGACATGTTAATCAGATTTCCTCCAAACATAACTACCTCTTATAACTCTTAAGATATAATTAATCCAACAACAACCCTTAAACATATTGCTGTCACTTAAAATTTTCATACAGCGTTACTCTAATCCTGAATCCCAATTCTCTATAAACCTACAGCAATGCAGAAAAATAAAACAGATAGAAAAACATAAGAATTTACTGTCACTTAAATTAAAGTATAAAAAAATATTGAAACTGAAGAAGGCATTGGTGCAAAACACTAATATTTTGTTCAAAAGGTCACTAGTTTCTTAATTTTAGCTCAGTATTACAAATATAGGACCAAAAGTATTGAAAATCAGCCAATTACTATGCAGATATGAGAAACAGCGAGATCAAAATGGACACTTAAATGAAATTTATGATATTGGAAAAGATGAAATTTCACACACATTATTTTTTTCCCAAAATATTAATTCTCAGTATGTGTAGCCTAACTAACAAAACATTTATGCCAAATAACTACGCAACACAGAGAAGAGAATGAAAATGTACCCAGAAACTCTGAACAAAAAAACCAGAGCCACCCCGTTCCATACGAACAAAAATATAATAGAATAAAAATAAAGAAAAAAATTAAACAAAGCATGTTCTGTTTCGGAAACATGAACTCTTTCAAGTTTTAAAAGGATTGAAACTTTGAACCCTTTTTTTTTTTTTACTCTCAAGTTAGGAATATATATATATATATATATCAAATGCTACTGATTTTGAATATATTGAATTCAGATGCTACAAAATTTGAACCTTGTAAATGCTACAAACTTAAGATCTAAATAATCCAGCAACAACCCTTAAACCTACGGCAATGCAGAAAAATAAAACAGAGACAAAAACATAAGAATTTACTCTCAACTATTTTTGTGGTTTTCATTTACAGAACCAAAGTGGAGAAAAATAAAATAACCAACCCGGTTAAATAGGGATTCCAAGTAGCCCCGACTGTTGGGGTCGATTTTCAGTTGGGCAGCCAGGACCGGGGAGGGAGATTTGCCGATCGTCGGGGTCGAGGCTCTGTGCGAGGCTGAGGAGGGAGGAGCAGATCTTCGGGGGTGAGGCTCGGCGTGGCTGTGTTGAGGACGTAGGAGATTTGGCGTGCATGCTGGGGAGGGAGGAGCTTCATCGGGGACAAAGGAGATTCATCGGGGACGGAGGACATTCGGCATGCATGTTGGGGAGGAGGAGATTCTCGGCTAGGGAATGAAGCTCTGGTGCCTCTTCGAATGCATATGGGATTGTCGAGGACTGGTGTGGGAATATTTGGGGTCACGTGGTTTGCACGTAGAGAAGCATAAATGAAATTCAAAATAGCCGAAATTGTTGACTGCCTCGGTTTCCTTTGAAATTGCAAATGCCCCACAGTCGGGGACGCTATAAACCCTGACTATCGGGGTCCTTAGAGCTCCTATATATTCATATATCTAAGTATTATTTAATGTATGCATTGTTAAATGACTACTTAGCTATTTAAAATAATAATTTAACATTTTGTATAAATTTTGTATAAACGGTAAAATAACCAGGAAATACCGAATGTGGGGATTATGTGATGATGATCATGCGGGACATCATAATCAATAATATTATTCGATAAAACTTAGCGAAAATGGTAATAATTATTAACACATTTTTATATTTAATAAGAATTGATAATTATTAGTTGATTCTTATTTGAATTGCTTGTTTGGTCTGTGTGTATAGTTTCAAGATGTGATTTGAACCCAACAATACATAGATAGCTTTTGAGCAGACTGAACAGCTGCTTTGTTCCCCTTTATAACTCCAAAGTAAGATAGCATATTCCAATTTATATATATTTTTGGGTAACAAAAAACAATATTGTTGTATTTATGGAAATATATTATTATATGTGATTTTGTTGTACTTATTATTTTTATATATTTGCATTTCTTTCACATTTTTTAATTTTTTTTATCAATAATTGATTCTCATTTTTTAATAAATTAATCATTTTCAATAAATTATTCATTATTTTTGTAAAAGTAGATAAAATTTAAATTTATTTAACTTTAATTAATAAATTTATAATTTTAAATTAATTTTATAAAATATATTAGGTAAATCAAATCAGATTTTAAGATATAATCAATTTATTGAGAGCCTAAATTATAATGCAAATTCATTTTTTTATTAATTTGAACTATTAAATTAAAAAAATCATTTATTTGTTACTAAAATTAAATTTGAATTATTTAGAGACATATTTTAAAGGATTTCCTGCAACAAATTTTATTGCGGTTTCAATAAAAAATGGCCTAAATAATGAATTTATCATGACAAAAATTTGTTACGAATTGTATATCAATTGGCGATGCACTGTGTTGCCAATTGATTTAATATTAGTGACAATTTTTTATGGCCAAAAGTGCATCAATTGGAGACGCACTGCATTGCCAAATGAGGTGCTTTTCGAGACGGAAATTCATTGCCTAAAACAGACAAGCTTGACAATTTTTTTCCGTCGTCGTTTTGTAAAATTTGCGATACTTTTTTATATGAAGCAAATGTTTTTTTACTTTCAGAGGTAGTCAATTCTGTGACACAATAATTTGCGTCGCTGTTTACAATTTACGACACGATTTTTGCATATACTATTAGCATTTTTATGGTAGTGGCAGCCGTAAAAGGAACAGAAATTGAGATTTTTTCTTTCATTAAAGAAATCCACAAGCTCTCTCTCTCTACTAGCCAGTTTCCAACCTAATTTATCAAGAAATGTTGTGTTTAGGTTCTTGAATTTTCTAAAGCCTAACAACCTTACGTAGGCAAATAGAATCCCACAATTTGATGGCCAAAAAGCGTTGTGAGTTCCTTGACCATGGCTTCCATTCCCTGATAAACTTTTGTTGAAACTCGAAAGGTGGACATGGCATAAACAGGGATGGCTTGAGCCACTGTCTTTATTAGAGTTGTCTTCTCGCTCTAGAAAGCAATAAGCTCTGCCATTCCTCCATTCTAGCTTGTAAATTTTCCTCGAGTCTATCAAACTCCTTGGCTTTTTTTCTTCCAAAGATAAGTGAATTTCCAAAATATAGTGTATTCTTTTTTATCTCCTTTTAAGTCTAGAATCTTTTCGATTTCTCTTCGTCAAAGTATTAAAGTTCTCCTTTAACCCTAGATATATTGTATTCCAATTCACATTTATACTTTCCTAGTTACAAAATCATTAAACATTCATCAAAGTATTACCTAAATAGATTTTTTTTCCTTCCTTTTTTTTCTTTTATGAATGTTGTATGTACCTAATATGAACAAAATTGAAATTGGGGTCCACCTACAATACAACTATGTAAAAATGGTTGTACTACAATTACTGTCCATAAATGAAGTAATGTTGTCCATAAATGAAGTAACATTATCCACAAATGAAGTAACATTATCTACAAATGAAGTAACATATTAATATTACTTCATTAAAAATTTTGTTATTTCAATTATGGATAATATTACTTGATTATGAATTTTGATGATATTATTTCATTTTATAAATAATGTTATTTTATTTTATAAATAATATTATCTTATTTATAAATAATATTAATTTATTTATAGATAATAATTATTTTTACAAGACTGTATTTTAAAAAATGTCTGAAATTGGACTTAATTACAGAAAAGCTCGATTTAGTACATATATATTAAAAAGAAGAAGAATGAAACAGAAATTGAGGAAACCCAAATAACACGCCAAAAAACACAGTTCTCCCTCTCTCTCTCTCTCTCTCTCTCTCAATCTTTTCCTTCAAGCTTGTAACAGAGTGCGCTGCTAGTTTTGAAAAACTTGGGTTTCTTTGAAAGGTAAAGGTGGGTTTGGTAGCAAAATCCATCAGTCTATCAATGGTTTCGTTGAAAGCAGGTTCAAGACCACCATGGGTGGGATTAGGAGCAGCTGTATGGTTGCAGATAGCTTCAGGAAATGCCTACACATTTCCTCTTTACTCTCACACCCTCAAGTCTGTTCTGGGTTTCAACCAGCACCAGCTTACGATTCTTGGTGTTGCCAATGATATTGGTGAAAACGTCGGCCTCCTTCCTGGGATTGCTTCCAACAAGTTTCCGCCTTGGTTGATTCTTCTGATTGGCGGTGTCGCTTGCTTTTTGGGTTATGGTGTTCTTTGGCTTGCTGTGAGTCGTACAGTTCTCTCTATGCCTTATTGGTTGGTAAGATACATAATTTTTTATTTTTTTTACTTATGGTTTTTATAAGTGAAATTTAAGCATACCCTTTTCCCTGTTTTGATTCGGAATGATCTTTGCATGTAGATTTTCTTTTTATTTCTGGAATTGCTCTTTGCCGTTTTTCCCGCTTTTTGAAAGAATTAAGTTGCATTGGATTGCATTGATAATGGTTTATTTATTGTCTTTTAATGAACGATAATTTTTTGTAAATTTAAACTTGATCTGGCCTTGCTGTTTGTGGAACTCAGAGGTACTATCAACTGAGCAAATATGAAGTAATATGACTAACAAATTAAACTTTGCACTTCCTTAATCACATTTGTACATTGTGAATAACCAACGTGCTGAATACATTGTTAGTTCTTGAAATAATCTTTATATTGAGTCCCATATAACTTAGTTGATTTATGGCATAGCTCTTGGTAGGATTTGCACATTCTGCCTTGTGGATTTGATATGAATGGTTTAAATAAATCAAATTTTCAGTTGCTTCACCTAACTTATTTCTTTTATGATTTTATCTGGAAATTTAAGTGAGGTATAGTCTTCACTATTATCCTTGAACTTTTGCCATCATTAAAATGTTTATGTATTCCTTTTGAATTAGGGAATATTCAAGCTAGCTTAGACCCACAATTTTCAAAAGTGAACCAACATTGTCCCCAATATGGGTTATTGGAACTCAATATTCATAATAACAGGGCTTTAATCAAAAAATTTAAGCCGCCAAGTTGTGCTTCACTTAAAGTTAGAAAATAATTTTATTTTTTGTGCTAAAAAATGAACAAGTTGCAAGGCACTTGGCAAAAAACTGAAGAAATTTAACATTAACAGTCAGGAATATCTGCATCTCTGAAAGCTTCATTCTTCTTTAGATTTAGTAATATCTCGCTCATTTTATGTATCTTTCTCTGTGTGTGGGTGTGCATGCTTGTGAGTGTGGACACATCAGCAGAGAGATATGCCCCTTCCTGTTCAAAAAGCTTCCTCAGTCAAATCCTCTTTCGATTGGGAAAGTACCTAGTATAATTCTCCACTCATTTTAATTAAACCGAGAAGGAAATTCATGACATTCATATTTAGATAATTTGTATATAAAGTGGCAGATTAATTTCCTACAAAAAAATGGCCTTCTGATCTAAGAAACTTATGAGCAGCTCTTTTTGGTAATAATTTTCATGAGGTATAGCTCTTAAGAAAATGATAAAGCTTTGGTAAATATTGTTTTTACTTCAAATCTGGCAAATTTCCAAGTTCAATATCTAAGTTCATCTTTCTTATTTATGCTATTGCAGTTATGGGCTGCTCTTTGTGTTGCCACAAATAGCAGTGCTTGGTTAAGCACAGCAGTCATTGTAACCAACATGAGAAACTTCCCTCTTAGTCGAGGCACTGTTGCTGGTATTCTCAAAGGTTATGGGGGCCTCAGTGCTGCTGTGTTTACAGAAATCTACAGTGTACTGCTTCGTAATTCTTCCTCTAAGCTTCTTCTATTCCTTGCAGTTGGGATTCCTGTCCTTTGTTTTGTCTTGATGTATCTTGTTAGGCCATGTACTCCAGCTTCTGGTGAGGACTCCGCTGAGCGTGGCCATTTTCTTTTCATCCAAGCTGCAAGCGTTGTGCTTGGCTTATATATGCTGACAACTACAATATTGGATGATGTTCTTTCTTTGAGTGTTCCACTTACCAGTGCTATTGTTGTTATAATGATTGTATTTCTTATGGCCCCACTTCTAATCCCTATAAAAATGACATTGTATCCCGCTCAAGCCACCATATCAGGGACATTTGATCAAAAAGCTGGGTCTTCAGATGGTTTGATTCAAGAAGACTATGCAACCAAAACAGAACCTTTGCTGATGCCGTCGTCATCATCATCAACAAACATAGGAAGCTTTTATGAAAACAACGATATTTCTGAGGTGGATATGCTTCTTGCTGAGGGTGAAGGGGCAGTGAAGAGGAAAAGAAGGCCCAAAAGAGGGGAAGATTTTAAATTTGGTGAAGCTGTTGTCAAGGCTGATTTCTGGCTTTTATTCTCAGTTTACTTTGTAGGGGTTGGTTCTGGGGTTACAGTTATCAATAATCTAGCCCAAATTGGGATTGCACAAGGTTTGCATGATACCACAATCCTACTGTCTCTCTTCAGCTTTTGCAACTTTGTGGGTCGTCTTGGTGGAGGTATTGTTTCTGAACATTTTGTCAGGTCAGTAACATTTTATTGTCCTTTGCTAATCCATAAAGTAATTTGACTTAAGCAGGCTATTGTAACTTAGGGTGTAGGTTATAAACCATATATTTTATTAAACTGCAGAATTTCTGAACCTTAATGCAAATCATCTACATATGGGATGATAAGTAGAATAGAGTAAATTAATTGTTATCAATGAGTGAAGACAGAGCAAAAACAAATTTATATATATATATAAGACTTTTGGGATGAAACAGAGCAAAAACAAATTTATTTTTAGTGGACTAGCTAATCTTTAGAGAGCAAAATTAATTGGCTTTGGGATCTAATTTGAAATCTATTCTTTTGCAGATCAAAAGCAATTCCTAGGACTGTTTGGATGACATGCACTCAAATAATTATGATAGTTGCATACCTTCTGTTTGCTTCTGCAAATGGTGGTACCTTATATGCTGCAATTGCTTTACTTGGTACCTGCTACGGTGTTCAATTTTCTGTCATGATCCCAACAGTCTCTGAGCTTTTCGGTTTGAAGCATTTTGGCATATTTTACAATTTCATGTCATTAGGGAATCCACTAGGTGCATTGCTTTTTTCTGGTCTCCTAGCAGGGTATGTATATGACAACGAGGCAGCGAAGCAGCAGGCACTAGATATTTCCAGTTCAAGTACCTCCTGCTTGGGTCCAAATTGCTTCAGGCTCACATTTCTGGTTCTGGCTGCTGTCTGCGGTGTAGGCACCATCTTGACCATTATTCTGACTTACAGGATAAGGCCTGTTTACCAAATGCTTTATGCCGGGGGTTCCTTTAGGCTGCCTCAAAGTGCAAACCATTCAGGTTAACTTGGTGTGGTGTGGATATTCAATTATCTTTTTCGGAGAGTCATCTTACTGAAGCACATCTTCCTGATCAACTACATGGCCTGCTCTAATAAGTTTTTTGTTTCTTGCATTCTCATCAATGATGTGTTTCTGAGCTGCAAGCAATCAACTTATGTAAACATCATTAGGATCTAGTCTATCAGTCTATATGCGTAATTTTTTTTTTTTTTTTTGGTAAATAGTCTATGCGTATTGTTGTAATAGTAAAATAATATATTTCAACAATTACAGATACATATGTGGTGGTTGTAGTATGTGGCTAATATCAGTGGTGGATCCAATGGGTCAGTCTATCCATTTTGTTGTAATAGTAAAAATATATTTTTGAACAATTTATTGATGAGGTCAATAGAGTAATTGGAGGAACTAGTAATTAGTTTTAATAATTTTAGAGTTATGAGAGTAATATTAGGACCTTAAATACGCACTTATACTTCTATATATTTTTGGAAGCATTAATTATTTTTTGATAAATTTTAGGCACCCAGATTAAAGCAGAAGATGACCCTGCAAACCGGAGTGATAAGTATTATCTGTAAAAATATTTTTAGGCTATTCATGATTTGAATTTCATGCATTTTTATTCCCCACAAAACTTGAATTTTTCAGTGTTATATATGTGTATATATATTATTAGGGGTGGGCAAAACCGAACCAAACCGTTCAAACCGAACCAAACCGTTGCTTTTGGTTCGGTTTGGTTTGGTTTGTAGAAGAAAATGATTTGGTTTGGTTTACTATGTTAAAAAACCGTTATTAATGGTTTGGTTTGCGGTTTGGATAATTTTTGGACCAGACCAAACCGCAAACCGCACTTAATATTATATACATTTATAATATTTTTTATTATTAATAATATATATAACTAATATATATTTTTAATTTGGAGTTTGGATTGTAATACTTTGTTTTAATTTAGATTTTGAATTGTAATATTTTTAATTTGAATTTAATATTGTAGTATTAAAATTAGTTTAAATTTTGAACTACAAAATTAAATTTTAGTCTTGTAGTTATTTTGGACTGTAAAATTAAATGTCGCAGTCTAAACCGTTAAACCAAACCGGACCAAACCGTTTATGAATGGTTTGGTTTGGTTTGGTTTGAATGGTCCTAATGGTTTGGTTTGGTTTGTTGTTAAGCTAAACCGCCATTTATAGTTTGGCCTGAATTTTTATAAAAAATCAGACCAAATCAGACCGCGCCCACCCCTATATATTATTGATTATGTACTTTTATATTCTTATATATGTAAATATTTTAATATAAATTAAGTTGATATTTGTTTCAAGGAAAATATGTTTTTGAATAAAGTATTTTTATTAAAGAAAGTGGAATTTTTAAAAAGTTGAATTTTCTAAATATAAAATCTTATGAATTTTTGAAATGTGAAATTCTATATTTATGAATAACTATTAATTCTTTAACTGTGAATTTACGGTTTTCAGTATTAATTTTATTTTACAATATTTCTAAAAATACTTAGTTTTTATATATTTTTATAAATATTTAGTTTTTATTGTCATTTTATTTAGACTTTAGCTTTGAATATTAAATTATTTTTGAGATGTGAAATGGAGTTTTGCAAAATATGTTTTAAAAAGAGAACTTTTCGAAAGGAGAGAGAGTGAAGTTTTGAGAGTAAAAGAACTTACATTTAAATTCTTTCAATCGTGCATTCTCCTTCACCGTCGAAAAATATGTGTGCCTATAAGATAAAATACAAAATTTAGAGATCTTTGGAGGCGTGTTCTGGCTCTGGCCAAAAACAGTCAAGTCAAAAAGAAAATTTTGACTCTCAATGAAAAATAAAAGAGAGAGAGAGAAAAAGCATGCATGTAAAATAATGTGTGATATCTTATGTGCCCCTTGAGATAGCCTAAGGCCTTATTTATATGCTAAAATTATAATTTCAGGAGGGATAAAATATAATAAAAATATATTACTGAGGTATAATAAAAATAAACTACTATAATTAGAATATTACAATCATGAATTATAATTATACAATAGTCAAACTGGACCACTACTGAATTCTAATTTTTAAATATTATAATTAAGGTGATTTAGATATACTTTTTTTTTTATCATATATATATATATATGGAAATGCTAAGAGATCCGAATTCGGGTTCCTTAGCGAGGCGAAATAACGCGTGTAAACAGAGGACTAAGGCTTGGTCAAAATCTTGGAAAATGCACCGTTTCATTTTCATTTTAGGGTCAGTCAAAATTTTTGTTCTGGCATGTTGACTTTCAATCTCACCCAAATGTAATGCATCTCAGTCAAAATTTCCCAAAATTTTTAGGGCTCGGGCTTGGGAGGAGAAGCTCAAATTAGGGTTTGCCAGCCACCAGTCGGAAGGAATGAGCAACCGGTGGACGAAGGGAAGGAGCAACCGACGGCAAAAGGAAGGAGCGATCGGCGACTAATACGGGAGCACGAGCTTCCTCAGCACCAGTTGGCGAAGGTTGCTCTTTTTCTTTCTTTCTTTCTTTCTTTTTGTTTTTGCATTATATATTAGTGTTCGTATCTGCTGGTGCTTGTATTCTACAGAGAGTTATTTTGAAATAAAATGGTAAAGTTGGAGATGCAGAGAGAATGTTCATACAAGTAAGTTACATCGTCTCTACTTGTGAATGCTGTGTTGTTTGGCTTTATATAAATATAAATATAAAGGTGTTGTTATGCTTGCACAGGCACAATTTTTTTTTTGGGGGGGGGGGGGGGGGGNGGGGGGGGGGGGGGGGGGCAGGACAGGGCATTTATATTCTATTTTATTGGTTTATATATCTCTTGAAAGCCAAGATTGAGTGTAGTTTGTGCTTTATTTCAACAGATTGTGGTGAAGGTTTTTGTACATTTAGTGTCTGTACGTAGCATGGGAATACTGATGTACAAGTAAAATTGATGCCATTATAAATGCTCTACAAAATGCTTAATCAGTTTGGAAATTTGAAAATTTGAAGCATATAGAGGTTCATTACATTTGGTGTTCTTTATTTTGTAGAGGTTAGTCAGTTTTATAAGCCTTTTTTCTGGTTATTTTATTGTCCATTCATAGCATAAAGATCTTACCTTTTAAGATTTTGACAGTAAACTATCATTTGAATGAAACAGATTGACATCAAACTCCCAGAGGACTTACCCTTAAAAGAGGCACATGTTATTGGGGAGACCCTACAAATAAAGATTGAAAAACTACCAGAAGTTGAGCGGGCATTTGTTCATCTTGACTTTGAGTGCTAGCATAAACTAGAGCATTCTGTTTTTCAAAGGCTTCCAAACAATCATTATTTAAACTTGCAATATCATTGTTGCTTGCTAAAGAACTAGAACAGTTCTCTCTCTATCACTCATGTATTGTGATTTATTTACAGACTTGCAAATATATATATAATGTATACAAGAATATAAATTTACAAGTCAATCAAACAATTTTTTGCCAAAAAGGTGTATTTGAATTATATATTTTACTAGAATTTATATAATTTCAAATCGCATAAAAGCATACATAACTTCGGTGGAAAAAGAACAACATCTTTATGATGTAATGTATATATCATTGTATATATCATCTTCCTTTAAGATAAAATGTAATAGAAAATAAAAAAATAATGAAAAGGGTTAGTCAGAAATGCATGTTTAGCTCAATCTCTTTCAAAAACAACAAAATTCAATGTGCTTTAAGCAACTCAATCCGCTGCTTGAATACTTGGTTTATTTCTCCTCGACAGAATCTAAACCCTGTAGAGATAGACTTGTCTCAATGAACAAGATTGGACTTCTGGAGTTGTGGCATACACAAAGCTACTGCTAAAGAAAAAGATTCACCAACCACTGCTGACATACTCTGTAACCAAATATCTAGATGGGGCAGACAGTTATAAATTGAGCTTTGAATCTTTAATCTGAGGCTGAAAGTGATGAAGCTGAGGCAGCTTCGAGCACGCTATACTCTTGCTGATCAACTTCAAAGCTTGGTCCGATAAGAGACTCTCATACAACACATCTGGAAACAATTCAATGCTTAGGTTCTTTTTAGTAGCAAACCAAATAAGTTTACAGTGTTCACATTCACATTTGGAGTTTGCTTTTAGTTTATGCTCCTTTTTATTTATTTTTTATTTTTTTGTTAGAGTGATGATAGCAATCTCAAATATTTGGTATTTAGAGTCTAATATAAGTTATGAAAGGAAAAAACGAAATGGGATATAATTTCACAGTAACATCAATTTGGGAGTTCTGCAAGGAAATCCCCTGGTTTTATGAAAAAGCAGAAAATGGGTAATGTTCCAAATTACATATGTCCAAAAGCCATTGTGAATGTATTTTAACACTGGAAATCATGCCTTGACACTTCCTTTATGCTTAACCCAATTTTTTCAGCCTTCTTCTAAGCTTTCTCGAATCGTGCCTTGTCCTTTTTCTTCCTATTATTATTACTTAAAACGCATAAAATTCTCTTCTTCCGGCTGAAAAAGCAGAAAAAACAGAACCAACCCCATAAACCTCTTCATCAACCATCTAAGGCTCAGCAGATTGAGTAGCCTTTTTCCATGTCTTTCTGCCCCAATTTTCCTGATTATTCCAAAAATCCCTAAACCTTAATTTTCGGATTAACCTGGTAAATTGGGGGAAATTGGAGAAAAAATCCCTAAAACTTATATTTCAATAGATTGAACATACCTCCAGCAAAGTGCTTCTCTATCGCCGTCCACCGACTGAGGAGTTAGCTGAATGCCGCCGCCGGTGCAGAGGAAGCCGTCGACTGAGGAGGAAGCCCGCAGGGCAGAGGAAACTTCGGCGTTGCCTTCTCGCCGATGGCTTCTAGCTTCGTCGCCGCCCATTAGTTGAACGGGAAAGCCACTAAGCCCGGAGTAAGGACGACTGGCGGCGCGACTGGCGGTGGCTGTGGAGCTGGCTGGAGTAACCTCTGGTTTGATGTCTTCGGGGTATGCGCGAAGCTTGGCTGCTGCGAAGGTAGCTGGTATGCGCGAAGCTTGGCTGCTGGGATATTCTAAAAATTAGGCCAATCCGCACCATTTTAATACAATTTTGACTGATGCCTCAATTTTGACGTTTCCATTTCCGTGTTTTCATTTGTCCGTGAATTCGGGTTCCTCAATCTAGCACCATAGTGGTGTTGTATATATATAAGTGGTGAAATTATCTCACACAGTTAATCTTTATTTTCTAAGTTGTGTGAACAAGTTGGAAAGTAGATAAATTTGATGTTATTCATCGATAGCCTTCATTCCATCTAAACTGAGTCTAACTTACAGATTAATCTAACATTTGCTTTCATGTTAGCTAGCTAAACATTACATTTGCAATGACCAATATTATCTTCACTTTAGCTATGCTTTACAGCTATGCTCTTTAATTAAAGTGCATGTACACTGATCTGGATGAAGCACTACACAACAATAATCGGTTAAATAGCATTCACGCTTACTAGTTGAAGTGCTACACGGCAATGTTTGATTAGATTTAATGTGTAACATCTATATTCGTAGCTAGAACCAACCATAATTGGCTGGATAAAGCATTCAATTTTTATTTGTAGTAGTTCTATCACGAGCTTTGCATTTTGTAGTTGAGTCTGCATAAAATCTTATAGAAAAATACATGTTCAATTCCAGAAGATATGTATTCATACATATTGATACGTATGTTTTAATAGAAACATGAGATTATTACATGCATTGAAATAAATATAAAATATAACATTGAAAGATTTATACTTAGCTTTTGATTTTTTTATCCCTAGCCACCAATCTTTCTCGTGCGTTTTATCAAACGCATCGGAAGCATTATCTTGCTTATTGAATATTGGCACCATCCAAATCATTATTAACCAAACCACTTTCCTGACCAATTTCTTCCTACCACAACTTTCATCAGTAATAACGAGGTTTTTATTTTGTTTTGAATGTCTTGCAATATATATACAAATATACATATACATAATAATATATCTAAAAAGAAAATGATTTGAAGTTTGCAGTAAACCCCTCTCATGCGAATGTCACATAATATTATATTGTTTGGTTAAAACATAGTGGGTTTGTGAACGGTTTTCTTTAGAGGCTCTCGTTGTTAGCAATATTTAGGTGCCAAATACTCCATCGATCGTTGGTTTCCCTGTTTAGAAAAAGTTGTATAGATTTTGGAATCAAGATAATCAATGAGAAGTAACAGCCAATTATATAAAGCCTACCCAGAAGTAACATGCCTCTGTTTATCTGATGATGGTATCTTCGGCATGGCATTCTTTGTAAATCCGGCTGACTTCGTGCATAAGTTTATTGTGCACTTGGATACTGATAACATCCTTCGTTTCGATTCTCAGCCTGCTGCAATCTCTACACTTGCCAACACCGATGATCAAAAGCTGAAAACTTCAAAACTAAACGTGTTATATATATATATTTATAAGACATATTTATCAGTGCTCCTTAACAAAAATATTTTTTATTTTATTTTATTTTTTTTTTCAAAACATTTTTTTAACTTTTCATTTTATAGTATTTAGAGCTGTTGAATTAAAAAAATTGTTATACAAAACACAACAATTGAGTATGTTTTGATGTTTTAGTTATATTTTTTTGGTTATTTTTTTATTTTTTTGATATTAAAATTTATAGCATTTAAAAGTATTTGATAAAAATAACAAATAAAAAAATGCATTTGTTGAGCTTCATAAGCTCTCTAACAAATTTTATAGTAAAACTCTATATATTTATAGAGTAACTCTATGATAAAATATTTTTATTTTATTAAAATGAAAAATTATCATTAAAAATTTATCACTAAAAATAAATTATCAATGATAATATTTTTAAATTTATCATTAAAAATATATTTTTTGTAATAATTTTTATTTTAGAATATTTATATATATACAGTGATTGATCTTATACAAGCCTACAATCCTATATATATGTACTATATGGTCGTGTTTGTTACGTTGGAGATGGGGACCGGATTGGATTGAGAAATCATGTCCTCTCCTTATCAAGTGTTTGGCAAGCGTTGGACTGGGATTTCTCAATCCAATCCTCGAATCCGGTTAGCCAACTTAAGAGAGAGGCCGAATCCTTCTCACAGACACGGGATAACAGCAAGCGGACTCGGATAGCTTTCCCTCTCCAGCCGCGTCCTCAACTCTCTCCAACAAAGCTCCCCTTCTCCAGAAAAGCTCCCCCTATCCACAGCTCCCCTTTTCAAGAAAAGCTCCCCCTCTCCAAATCCGATCCCCCTCTCCACAGCTTCCCCTCTCCAGACCAGCTCCCCCTCTCCAGACCCAATATCACTTGTCATCTCCAGTAGATCCACAAAGGAACCCAAATCCACTCCCCCTCTCCACAACTCTTCTCCCCTGTCCTCTCTAGTAGGTTGACGAAGGAACCCAGTGCTGCTCCCCGTTTCCACAGCTCGTCTCCCCTGTCCTATCCAACAGATTCACGAAGGAATCTGATTTTGTCCTTAAGGTTAGTCGTTTCGGATTTAGAATCGGTGAAAACCAATTTTGCTGGATTATATTACTGTTTTTGTTGGATTTTTTGTCCAATTTTAACAGGATTTTTGCTCGAATTTTAGCTAGATTTTTGCTCAAATTGTAGCTGGATTTTTGCTCAAATTTTGCTGGATTTTTGCTCGAATTTTAGCTGGATTTTTGCTTGAATTTTTGCTGGATTTTTGCTTCATTTTTTGCTGGACAGTTGGTCTGGATTTGGACTGGATCGTGGGTTTGGATGGCAGATATGGGTTGATGTTCTGTAAACTGAATTTTGTATTGGATTGTTGCTGGATTTTGGTGTGATTTTTGTGTATACGGTTGCTTTGTGTATTGATGCTTAAGAAAGAATAATGTCAAATTTAGACATTAGTAAGAAAGTATGTCAAATTAAGGAGCCCGATTGTTGCTGGACATGTGCAGATCAGTAATTTTCTTTGTTGTTTGCTAAAATGGTTTGGATTAGTATTGATTGGTAATTTGCATGAAAATTTTAGGTGGAAAAATATCTAATATCAATAGAATAAAGTTTCTTATATAAATGAGCTTAAAAACATAAAATTTGTATTACCCTGATAGTGATACTCTGCCTACAAATAAGATAAAAAACAAAAGCTTCAACTAAAAATTAGAGATTTGGATTGTGCAAGATTTCATGACTTGGTTTGAGCAATGCTGATTGGCCTACACATATATAAGCGTATTTGCCATAGATTTCATGACTTAAGGCCATAAATATTTGTTGTGAGAAAATATATAAGTTTCATATATTTATTGAGTTAGACGATGAAGAAAAAATTATTTTTATTCGTGAGTTGCTCGGTGGTTCATCCACTAGTTCGTAGATTTACTATGTATTTTTAAATGTCATTCCAGAGTTAGTTGTATGGATTGTTTATGTTTATGTCATCGGTTAGATGCTTTATGTTATTGAGTATTGATTTGCTTGTATGGATTGTTTATTTTATATTATTTTATGAATATGAACAATATTAATGGAAAGTGTGTTATGTTTATTTATTTTATTTTATAATGTTTCTAATATTTTTGTTATTTATATAGTAGAAATTATACTAATATATTTTGGGGATAAATACACTTTACTACCCTTTAATCTGACAAACTTGCACATTAGGCTTTCAAGTTTTAAATGTATCACATTAAACCTTTAATTTACATTTTAAATCACATTAAGCCTTTTTTAAAATTTTGCTAACAGAAAATTAATGGTGTTAACTCTTTCACTTGTTTGGCTGTTAGGCATTCAAATCTCTCACTNATATAAAAAAGATGAATACGAACAAACTATTATGTTTACTTCTTATTTTTTGTGCAAATATAATGTTTTGTTTTTTTTTCATTATTGTGCCTTATATTATGTATATTGTTTAGAACCTAAAATTCATTAATAAAATACTTTTTTTAGGGTTATATAAATGGATGAGCTACAAAGGAAAAATTTATTGTGATTGATTGCAAAAAAGATGCATTTGGAAAAGATATTCAAGATAAAGGTGCATGTAATGATGGTTTATATTTGGATGCAAAAGCATTTGGAAGCAAAGACGCTTAAGAATCGAGCATTCACTAGGCATGAAACTCGACTGAGTGTTTTAGATAATATTATAGGTCATAGTGACATTGAATGTGTCAATCAACTTAGAATGGATAGGAACACATTCAGTTTGCTATGTGAATTATTACGTCTGGATCCACATCTTAAAAAAGATAGTGTGGTTACCTTAGAGGAACAAGTGTGTATGTTTTAATACGTACTCGCTCATCGTGTCAAGAACCGAACCATTAGAAATAAATTTCAGCGTTCAGAGGAAACTATTAGTAGGTTTTTTAACTCGGTGTTGAATGGAGTATTGCGGTTGCAAGGTCACCTATTAAAATCTCCAGAACCAGTACCTGCTAACTATACCGATGATAGATGGAAATTTTTTAAAGTATATTTATACATTTTCATTTTTTGTTATGTTACTATATAAATAAATGTAATACGACTTACAAAATTTATTATAATCAACTGTATAGAATTGTTTAGGAGCATTAAACGGAACCTTAATAAAGGTTCATGTGGCTGAGACTGACAAACCTAGATATCGAACACGAAAATGAGAGCTTGCTACTAACATATTAGGTGTTTGTGATCGAAATATGATGTTCATATTCATATTACCTGGGTGGGAAGGTTCAGCTTCTGACTCTAGAGTCCTCAGAGATGCGCTTAGTAGACCAACTGGGTTGAGAGTTCCAACTGGTAAGAACAAACTGTGATGGTTTACCGTTTTTACTAAAAATTAGTTCTGTTAGATAGAATCATAACTTATTAATTATTCATGTTAGGTTATTATTATCTTATGGATGCCGAATACACAAATGGTTAAGGTTTTCTTGCACCATTTAGAGGGACACGTTATCACCTTTCGAAGTGGAGAGTTGGTTGTGCACCACAAAACCGAGAGGAATATTTTAACATGAAGCATGCATCTGCACGTAATGTAATTGAGATGTGCTTTGGATTACTTAAAAAGCGCTGGGCCATATTAAAGAGTCCATCTTTTTATCCAATCCAAACACAAGGGAGAATAATCACTGCATGTTGTCTTCTACATAATCTTATTAGGAGAGAAATGTCAAGTGATCCAATTGAACTCGATGTAGATGAAATGCAAATTGTCGAACAGATGATAGTAGGCAATGATCCGATCGGATCTATTGAGTCATCAAATGAATGGACTGAGTGGAGGGATAATTTAGCTACACAAATGTACGCTGAATGGATGGCAAATAGGAATGATTAAAACTATTTATGACTTTTATTTGCTATGGAATTTGAATTTTGTATTAAAATGGATGTTGAATTATGAATATGTTTGTTGACTTGAATAAACTGCTACTTGTATGTTTTTGTATTAATTACATGCCAAATTAAATTTGTACTTTTGTTTTTACCTTTTATTGTGAAGCTGGTTGAATATGCATAGTGCGAGTAGTAGCCATGCCAACCCACGATCAAGGAAGGTTAATAGGCGTGTGTGGAGTAAGGTGGAGGAAGATACACTGCTGAATATTATTGATGACGCAGTGGCAAAGGGGTATAGAACTGAGAATGGTACTTTCAAACCTGGCACGTATAATTATATTGAAAAATCTTTAGCCAACTTATGTCCAGGATGCGATTTGAAAGCCACTCCACACATCGAATCGAAAATGAAAAAGTGGAAAAAAGATTACGGGATCGTGTTCGACATGTTAAATAAAAGTGGATTTGGATCGAACAACACAAAAAAATGTATTGTGGTCGACAGTGATGATGTGTGGGTAGACTATGTTCAGGTTAGAATAAAAAAACTTGCAACCAATTTATTTGTCAATGTTGATGTTACAAATTTATTCTAACTGCTGAACTTTATTTAATTATATAAATTAATAAAGATGCTGATGGATGGAGGGATAAATCATTTCCCTTGTATGAAAGGTTGGCCAATATATTTGGACTGGATCATGCCACCGGCCTAAATGTTGAGACTCCTGCTGACATGGCTGCAGATCCAACAGACACTGGAGAAGATGAGGAGGATTCTCCAATATCAGTTGGCCAAACTTCACAGTCCCGGTCGACCACTCGTAAGAAGAGAACTAGACCATCTGATGTAATAGGTAGTGGATTGGAACATATTGCTGAATCGCTGGACAAAATGATGGGTGAATCTAGGGAACAATGGGATCAACTAGCCAATTCTATATGTCCTAAACTTACTCCCGAACAGTTGGAATTTTTGCGTGTTGAACTTAGGAGGCTCGGGATGTCGGTTACTGATAGAATTAAGGCCATAAATATTTGTTGTGAGAATATATATAAGTTTCATATATTTATTGGGTTAGACGATGAAGAAAAAATTATTTTTATTCGTGAGTTGCTCGGTGGTTCATCCACTGGTTCGTAGATTTACTATTTATTTTTAAATGTCATTTTAGAGTTAGTTGTATGGATTGTTTATGTTTATGTCATCAGTTAGACGCTTTATGTTATTGAGCATTGATTTGCTTGTATGGATTATTTATTTTATGTTATTTTATGGATATGAACAATATTAATGACAAGTGTGTTATGTTTATTTATTTTATTTTATAATGTTTCTAATATTTTTGTTATTTATATCGTAGAAATTATACTAATATATTTTGTTTATATGTAGATACTAATAATGGCAGATCAAAAAATATACGTTGTGTTCAAAGGAAGACAACCAGTGATTTTTGACTCATAGGCAGAATGTCAATAACAAATTCATGGATTCAAAGGCAACTCTTACAAATCATACCGTTCAATAGATGAAGCAGAAATAGCTTATGTTTCACATATTGAACGGACAATTAAACAAAAAAATAATAATAAATGCTCTATTGAAGAAATGATGATTAAGCACCCTATACCTAATTATCGAAGCATATATCGATGTTTGTTCTTCATCGGTTTAATTGTCGGTTGCACAATTGGAGTTGTTGTTATGAGCATACTAGATTTTGCTTTTTCAATTTTAGTAGTTGTTTATGTTATTGAGAACAATTATGACATATTTGTATTAAATTATGTTTAATATTTTATTGAATGACATACTATTATGTGTTATTAAATTTATAATTGAAAAAATATTACAATATATTTTATATATTATGTATATTTACATTAATAATTAAAATTACAATTTCTACTATAATCAAAGAAATATAAAATATATTGAAAAATTAAATTTTTATCCAGTCCAGTCCGAAACTATACCAAACACAGTATATTATATCCGATCCAGTCTGGTCATGCACCAAATACAGGACAGGATTTGAGAAATTCAGTCCAGCATTATTCAGTCTGATTCAATCATAACAGCTATATCTGATCTTGTCCGATCATGCATACCAAACGGACCCTAATACTCTAATTAATCGCATACGTAAAACTCTTTTCATATTTGAGATTTTATAATGTTTTTTTTTTTTTTGAGAAAATCATATTTGAGATTGTAAAAGAAAGTGAAGGATAAAGGAAAAGAATTTGGGCAAAAGCGCTAGCTTGGGTGGGACCCACTTTGACAGTGACGTGTATAGCTTTGTTTTTATTCATATTACTAAATTTTTTATTTTTTATTTTTAAAAAGATTCCCACAAAACCTTTCTTGCTAAATTATTTGGTGTTTTTATTAGGTGCTTCCTAATATCTTGTATTTTTTTTAATTTTTTTTAAGATAAGACACTTAAATTAATCAAAATTTTATGTCTTTTAGAATTATTTTATTGCAATGCAAGAGGTTTTTTTTTAAAATATATATGTATATATAACTAGATGTTCTTAATTTTTTAAATATTTTTATATATTTTTTTATGAATAATAATGACATATATTTATATCACATTATGTTTATTTAAATTAGATATTTAAATAATATTTTTTTAAAATATATCGTATTTTAATAAATTAAATATAGTCTAATCCAAACTTATTTTACAACAAACATATAATATCATATTCTGCCATTTAATTTAGAACTGCACCAAAAACAAAACAAGATAAAATATATTTAATCCTACTTTTTCTATCATGCATACTGATATACCAAAAAACTTGGACCCTACTGAGTAACTAATGGCTATTTAGACCTTATTCCAAAAAATCAGCATCCTTCGAACTTCAACCATTTTAGACTAATCAGTTTATGTAATTTCTCATACAAAATTGTCTCGAAAATCCTGGTTGCAATGGTTGGACCTCTCCTCCCTCATATCGTTTCTCCAAACCAGAGCACCTTCCTAGAAGGCAGATAGATCGGGGAGAATACGATTGTGGCCCAGAAAATTGCCCACAAGGTAAGAAAGCATAGGAAAAAAATGGTTTAATGTTGATGAGGTTTGATATGAGGAAGGCCTACGATAAGCTGGAAAGGGAGTTTGTTGGAAAAGCTATGTTTTTCTGGGGCTTTTCAGAAGAGATTCAATCAATGATTTTAAGTTGTATTGAAATGGTGGAATATAGTCTTTTGTTGAACGGGGAAAGAATGGGTAAAATCATCCCAGAAATAGGCATCCGACAAGGCAACCCACTGTCCCATTTCCTCTTCATCTTATGTATGGAAGTGTTGTCCATGACCATCCAACAAAACACCAACATCCAAGGAATTAAAATTTGTAAGAATGGCCCTGCCATTTCTCATTTATTTTTTGCTGATGACATGCTCCTTGCCTGTAGAGCTGACCTCAAAAATGCCAAAGCAATACAAAGGTGTCTCAACCAGTACTACAAATGGTCGGGTCAAGCCATGAATATGGAGAAATCACATATTTTCTTCTCGAAAAACATGGTGAACAAGATGTCAATGGACTCAATTTACTTGGGAAACACCTTGATCCTTGGGAGGAATAAAACTAAAGAATTCCATAACTTGAAAATTAAGATCCAAGGGAGGCTAAAGGGCTAGAGATGTCAACTATTGTCTCAAGCTGGGAAAGCCACCCTCATAAAATCGGTTTCATGGCAATGCCTACTTACACTATGCTTACTTTTAGAATACCGAAAAAATGTTAGCCACGACCTTGATTCGATTATTAAGAGGTTTTGGTGAGGGGCCAAGAAGTCCACTGGCAGAAACTTGGCTCTAACCTCTTGAGACAATCTTTGCAAACCTAATGACAGAGGAGATCTGGGTTTTAGGAAATTCTAGGATATTAACACTGTCTGGCTTGCTAAAATAGGGTGGTTGGTGGCTAGGGGAGGCCCAAGACTGTGTGGAGAGATTCTCAGAGCCAGATATCTCTTGGGTGGCTCCTCTTTCTTTGGCTGCCAAGCAAAGAAAGGTGACTCTTATGTTTGGAAAGGCATACTCAGTACCAAAGAGACTCTTCAAAGAAGGTCCTGCTACTATTTGGGTAACTACTAGTCCATTAATCCGAAATAATTCCTTGGGTGATGGACAAGAAGCCTTTGTTTAAAGTAGATCATAGTACTAACAGAGTCAGCTTGCACAAACTTAATGATGTTAATGCTTGGAACCTTGATCTATTGAAGGTTTTATTCAACGAGGAAGAGACCAATGCCGTCTTACAGATGGTTTGGTCTCAAATTGAAAAGGAAGATGAACTATTATGGATGGCTAATCCAGATGGTTGCTTTTTTGTAAAGAGTTGCTTCAAACTTTTAGATGAGGAAGTCAGTATGGAGGGAAACAGAAAGGTGTAGAAAGGCATTTGGAAGGCTAACTTGCATGAGAGGTGAACTTGCATGAGAGGTGCAAGATGTTTTTGTGGAGGGCTATGGCAAACTTAATTCCTACAAAGAAGGTGCTCTAGGTGAAATTAGGATTAGGCGACACTGCCTACTCCCTCTGTGGTGAGATGGAGGAAACTATTTGGCTCATTTTCAAAGAATGTGCATTTTCTTGAGCAGTGGCATACCAGAATTGATGGGGTTGCAGACTGGAGAATTTACTTGGGGAGAACTTGGAAGAAATGCTCAAATGGATTATTAACCCTACAAGACTGAGGAATGGTGCTTCAAGCTCATTTTCTATTACCATTATTTTAGCCTCTCTTTTCTACACCCTGTGGAAAGCGAGGAATGAAAAATTCTTTGAAAGAAAATGGAAATTGTTCAGGTTATATCAGCTTTTGAAAAGTCGGTGGATGAGTTTAGCTTTGCAGTGGATAGCACGCAGGGTAGGGACAAACACAGGATGGGAGGCTCGAGTACTAAGCATTGGATTCCACCCCAGGCTGGATGGATTAAGGTGAATGTGGATGCCGCCACAAAAATGGAAAAATGCTTTCGCACTTATAGCTAGAGATAGCTGTGGAAAGGATATCATGGAGGCATCCAAAATTCTATGTTCCATCCCCTCGGAAATGGCAGAAGGCTTGGCTTTGAGCTGGGCTACTGAGCTGCTTCTGGAAAAAGGCTAAGATAGAGTTGAATGGGCTTGTGATGCTCAAAAGATGGTTAACATAATTACTAACAGGTCATGCAACTTCAACATCAGAGAAGACGTGAAGTCTACGAGACAAATTTTCCTTGAAACATTGGACTATTGGGTGGACCCTAAAGAGGCCAACAAAGCGGCAGATTTAAGAGCATCTCTCTCTTTATCTTCCAATATTATGTTTGATCTGTGCGAACTGGATTCTGACGAGTTTTCCCTTGCTCTGGCTTCGGCCATTGAAGCAGAGGAACCTTTAGCCTTTTTGTAGTTTCCTTGTTTTTGTTTCAATAAAATACTCTTTATCAAAAAAAACTAATGACTCTTTTGGCATATCTATTTTAGCTTTAAATTTAAAGACACTAAAATATAGCTTCTCATAAAGCTCTTATGAAAAGGCTAAAATATAGCTTCTCAAAAACCTCTTTTGAAAGGCTGAAAACTTCCGAAGAAGTAAAAGTGAAAATTATCCTAAACTGGGTCTAATTATTTTATCTTAAACCCTTTTTTGTGAAGACATGGTCAAAAGATTGCAAACCAAATCTAACTCAGTGCGGCACTAGCAACTGGATTTATTATTAAGCTTTCTGAAATCTGGTAATGGCACCATTTACTGACCGATAGATACAGCAAAATACGTAACTAAATCCAGGCAGCTAATCACACTCACTTTCTTCTCCAAGTGCTACCGAAACACAAGTGTTTGGTCTTAATAATTTACTACACAACCAAAACCATGGATAGCTCGCATAATGTACAAAACTTAGTACTGCATATAACTAAGATGTACATTAGGTACAACAAACCTTTTCTCCAAGGATGATTACATTAAGATCACTGTTGAACGTTGGCTTTTTCAATTGAAGATCATTGTTGAACCTTGGCTTCTTCATCCACGCTGTTTCTTGCAATAAACGTTTTGGTATATACACGATGCCTTCGCTCCCTCGCATAGATGACCCAGAAAACCAATGACAGCATTACAGCTAAAGAAACCATTAACAACCCAATGTAGATCAATTTACTATCATCTTGAAGACCCGGACAGTAGATATTACTGATGTCAGTGAATGTTTCCCTAACAAAAGTACAATCTTGCAGATCAACCAAGAATGGACCATAATGATGCAAACCATAGCTCACATTTACTGCAGCTTCCATCTGGTTATAGTAGGTGGGAGTCAACCGGCCAGGCGTTTTACAAATATTATTTGAAACCTCGCAGACGAAGCTCTTATACACCTGCTTGAAAGACAAATAAAGGTTTGCTTATTACATTGACAAAGGCACAGAAAAAAGCAGAGAGAAGGGAGAAAAGAATTTATATGCTAGAAAGGAGACCAGAGATATTTTGAGAATGTTTATATCAGACTTAAATTCAGTAGATCCCAAGTCTTAAGGATTATTATTCTATCCAATCATTGTCCATGCATCTAGAAATGCTGATGGCCAAAAACTTGCCTACTTTTGCATACCAAATGGAAAATAAATCTACAACACTATGACATGGGACCAGAAACACTAGCTTCTAGAAATTAGACGCACAGTATAACCTAAATGACCTGAGCTAGACATAGGACCTGGCAAGCTAATCTGTTTAGACCACGGAATTCCTTGGCAATCAAAAATATCCTAAATAATACATACAATTGCTTTATTCATTGATTGATGGATTTATTTAGCATAAGAAAAAGCAAATGGCTATAGGCAGATCTCATGTAAATTCAAAATGTTGAATTCGTATTACCTGTGAGGCATTATTCAATCCCAATTCACCAGCTATACATTGCCGATCAGAGAGATCAGCATTGAATGGATTACAAACTAGAGGCATCAGTGGGCCAGACTGGTTGAAATAGAAGGGTTGTAAGTTGGGTGGAAAATTAACATTTGTAACATTGGTGATGACCATGTTAACAACATCGACAAGTTGGTGAGTGACTTTCTTGGACTCCAACAAGGTCTCTTGGGCTGTAGTATTATCCACACATGGCAGTAACTCATCTAAGGCTGTGTGAGCAGTGGGGTGTTGAACCCACTCATCCATAGCGACACATGCATCTGCAACCGCACTGATACATATAGGGAAAAAAAAATCACACAATGAGGTTACAAATATAGCACTTAAAAATATATAATAACAAAATTGTGCAAGATCAGAAAAATAACCAATGAACAAAATAATAAAAAATGCTAAGCCCATCCAATAATGACGCTTGCAAGTGCAGTATGAAACCAGAATACAGATCACTACAATTTGAGTACAATATCAGATAAACGGTCTGTCCCAAAAGTTTATAAACTATTAGTAAGTGGGTCTAACTATGCATATCAACCTAACACCAACTCTCAACAATAGGATTAACTTTCAGATCCCAAGATCCACAAATTGGCTATCTCCTTGAAAGATTCAGCATGTTTCACCCACCTGATCTTTTGGTTGGGAGAAAAAGTTCAAAAACAACTGATGGACCAAGGGCATATCTTCTATACAAGGTTGCAATGCAAATATCTTGCCAAAATTGTGTATTCTATTTTGCAATCAATTGACAAAGAGCCAACAAATGGGATGCTTAAGGAAACATGCAGGTTAACTGCAGCTTCTGATATCAGGAAATTCAGGCAACACAGAAGAATACAAGCAATAATTGAGACCTAGTATACTTCTTGGTGAGATTAGATATATGGGCTAGCAAGCAAGCACATGTAACCATTTTGATATTTTATTCTTGGAAATTTCAAATTCCTTTAAAGTACAGGTATCTGATTTAGATATATGGATACAACTTTGGCCTATAAGTATCCCAGCTACCAAACTGAAGTTCTTAAGTTTATAATAGTTAAAATTGTAATCCGATCTGAGAACTTAGATTCCTCTTTAACCTCCAATGGATTGTCAAAAGCAGTAAATTCATTTTGGTTAAATGCTTCATTTAATACGCTGTGACACTTTACCTCTTACCTACTTAACTTAGGACACGGAGTACCATTAGATAAATTTTCTTGCTTCACCAATAAAATAAATTTTCTTGCTTCACCTACATCAATGGTTGTTTTGTGATTGTAAGAAAAATTAAAAAGCTCATGTTTTTCTTAGGCTTACTAACAAAATATCATACAGCATTTCCACTTCAATTTTCTGACAAAAGCAACCAATCTTTTATCTTTACCCAGTCCCTCATTACGACTAACAGTTCACAACCCAAAGATCCATCCAGCTTCAATGTTCCAAAAGTCAAAATTTAATCACTAAATTAGACAATATTTACACGAGTCTCTATCCTTATATCTCACAAATCAGTTCGCTCTATAATAGACGCCACAGACTCATTGATTTCAAGTACATGGTCTAAATTCACATATAATGGTGCAACATCACTGGCAATGCTCCTATCCAGCAATCTAGCTTCATAAGCATGCTAATCAAGCGCGCAAAACTAAATCTTACTAATCAAATGTCAATATAATGACTTAGGTTGAGATGAATTACAAAGTTAACCATCTATCATAGAGGAGGAAAAGGAAGTTCAAAAGAGAACTATTTCCAAGATATTAATCAAGTTACTGAAATCTGAAGAATGTTAATACATCTGCTTCATGATTAAAGAAGATCAAGTGACATAAAAATAATAAATAAATTATTCATAAGCAGAAAAAAAATGAAAGTTATTCAAGTCATTTTAAAAATTTGCCAGTTATTGAAAGATTATGATAACCAAGCAGAACTTACTTGTGGAGGAGGAGGAACACACCGCACAGAATGAATGTGCCTGCAACAAGGACCCAACCAAAAACCACCAAGCTGCAATCATCAATAAACAAGTGTTCAATTTTCCAATGATCAGATACTAATGCCAAAGTGCTTTTAATTTCTCAGCACCCATAAGTGAGCAAGTAGAAATAATTGTTTACGAGTCCATCACTTACAAGTAGACAAAAGGTTGCAACCCAAAAACGGAAAACACTGCAACAAGTAGTAACAATGACAACATAACTACATAAGTATATGTTAAATCTAATACTTCAACTTTTCTGTTTTTAATTCAATAAACTATAGGACTTACAAAATCCAACAAACGTCAAAAAGAGCATAACAGCAGCAAGAACAATAAGAACCAATCTTCTGCATCACATTAAGAAAACATAAATGTTATCCAAAATCATCATAAAAATCATGTGAGTTCTAAGGGATTAAAATTACATTATGTCCAACACATTTTTTATGTCGCCTGAGTTGTCATCAACTTTTTCAGAAAGAGTAGTTGCAGAAGAGTTTATCTTGGTTTGAATATCGTCAATGTTTTTCTGGACATCCGCCGGTAGAGTCACTGAATTAACTCCAATCTGCTTGGCTGCAGCAAGGTAATCTGACACATTCCTGAGGCTTTCAACAGTATCATCTGCCACATTTATAATATAATTCAGTGTAGCTGTTGTACTGTTGTGTAATTTTCCCTGACTCGTATAGAGCAGTATGCAGCCTACACTGAAATTGTTAAATGAAACAACATATGAGGGAACTACAAATGAAATTTTCTACAAAAACAACAGGGAGGATTTGTGTAAAGAGTGTTTGTGTGTTGCGTAATAGGGGGGAGGATGAGAAACTTACATTGCTGCAACGGTGAAAAGAACAAGAAAAATTAGAGAGAGAGCGTAGGCTATCCGAGAATAGCCATAAGGCTCTCTGCGACAACAGCAATAAACAAGACAGATGAGGGACAAGGTAAGGCCGAACAGCACAAACCAGATAGCAGCAATGACAAAGAAGGGAACCGCAGTAAATGCAACAGACTGCATCTCAAAATGAAAATCCACGTTAAAAATGAATTAAGCTTGTAAATAAACATAATCAACCCCACAAAGAAAATAATATTGAAAGATTTAAAACATGATTTACGAAATAAACAAGCCACATGTAATTGTCAAAATCATTAAAAGAAAGAAAAAGAGTAAAATCTCTAGCACGATACTCTATAATCCAACTACTATAGAATCGTATCAAACTAAAAACTTAAAATTTCACGGCTTCTCATTGGTAAATAAGAACCCAAATAAATGATAGTAAAATCCACAATTTGATACATCATAATTCAAAAGGAGAAAATAAGAAACAAAATTTATAATCAAGAACCACAAATCCACAATATAAGAGAGAGAGAAACAAATAAAAACACACACACACTCTCACACGAACACACACATAAAAAATAAAAATAATAAAAAGAACTCTAAAAAACACAACCTTGAACAATCACAAAAGGCAGATGAGAACTCAGAAAAACACAACCTTGAAAATCTCAAAAGGCAGATGAGTATAGCATCTCCATATTGATTTAGAAACAGAAAAATTCATCAGAAAACATAAAACCCAAACGGCATAAATTATATGTAAACAAGATTTGAGGACCCAAATGGGAAAAAAATAAGATAAATAAAATTTGAAGAGACTCACAGCCCAGTAGTGTTCATTGCTTATGTTCCAGCCACCATTATAGCGCTTAAAATCGTCAAGTGGATCTTTCCTGTGCGTCCTCTCCGCTGCCAAAATCAGGGACGAGGAGTTCTGCACTGTTTCGTCGGCAAGGAACCTCCTTGTCCCCCCCCATCCCACCACCCCATCATTTTCTCCCGCCTCAAGAGATTGTAAGCCATCGTCTAAACCAGGAAAAAAACATAAACAACGCAGTTAAATCCGTTCGTCAAAGAACACAAACAAACAGAACCCAGAAAACAAAACAAACAAAGTATAGAATACCCAGAGCAGGAATGGCGAGAGAATGGTGGGAGCTTCCGAAAATCGAAGCGAAGAAGAGGAAGAGAGATAGAAGAAGAAGGAACTTTGATGGGTTTGATCTGAAACATAGCATAATGGGGTTATGCGGGTTTCTTTGAGTTCCAACTTCTTTTAGCTATCGGTGTTCCTTCCTCAGCCTCTGGTGTCTGGGGTTGATAGAAAATTTATGTGTTTTACAAGGAAGCTCAGAGATTTTTGGGTTAGAATTTAGAAACGACACAATTTACGGCTCGGAAAGAGACGGTTCCTTTGTAAGAAAGAACACTGCCCCCCTTAAGCCTCATGTCGGTACTTTTTCCTGACTAAATTGCCCTTTCTTTTTTTTCTTTTGTTTTTTTTTTAGTTAACCCTTCTTTTCTTTTTCTGTTTTATTATTATTATTATTACTGCTTTTGTAAAGAGAAAGAGTGATATCCTCTCACAGCTTGATGGTACAGGAATATGACTAAGCAGAACATGATTTTTTTTTTTTTTCTTTTCTCTCTTTTTTAAAAAATTTTTGGAAAGTGGCTAAATTTTCTAGTAGTGAGATCTAGAACCCACAAAAAATTAAAAAATTAAAAAAAAAAACCATAAACAAAAGAAAATAAACTTGTGGTGTCTGAAAGTTCGAAATATTTAACAAATTTGGATAACTATTTTTAATGGATTTGCTGGATTATATTTTAAAGACCTGATTTTGTTGCATATTTATAAGGAGGAGCTGTCTTAATTTGAACAAAATTATGTGATATATTTACGAAAAAAAACAGTAATGTGACATATATATTTACATTTTTATTAAGTTTGTTCAATAACAGAAAAGAAAAACAGTATTAAAAAGATAACAAAAATTTTAGCTTTTTGTTTTTGTTTTATGTTTTATGTTTTCCTATGAAAGGTGTTATAGTAATTGAGATACTTAAGCTGAATTTAAAAGAAAATAATGTGCGGCACAAATGTAAGTGCAATAATAAATAACATTGTTATATGTTAGAGGATATGTAATGGAATATGAATTGTTAAAATTAACATGTCACATAAGCACATGTAGATATTATTTTGAAAAAATAATCTCCAATAGGAATGTCTATAATAAATGCCGAGCTGACGTGGCTTTGACATTGTCAAAGTAAATATTTATTTTTGAAAACTCTGTCAGATATTATCAAATTTTCAAAAATATAAAATTTTTTTAAAAAATTTGATTTACTCAAAAATTAAAATATTTAATAAAATATATAATTAATTAATAACTATAAATAGTCTTTGTGCACATTACCAATGGAGAATAATTTTTAAATTTATTGTGTATTTATGCCATATAAATTTAGACAATGTCTATTTATATACCATATATACAGCAATCTACATTTTTTATTGAAGATATTTAGTATCATAATAATATTGTTAGTATTGCTTTTTTTTTTCAAATGTAAATTATCTTGTTAAGTGTTATTTATAAGTAATTAGAAAAGGGAAAAGATTTTTATGAGAAATGTACTATAAACAGTGAGAGACCCTTGACCTTCTACTTGCAACTTTTAAACTATTTATAACAGCTTCCTAGATTAGGACTTTGACAAAATTCAGTATTCAACATCTATATATATATATATATATATATATACTTTTTATCAAAAAAAAACTATACATATACACTTCCATAAATAAATTAAAAAAAAATAATAATGCTAGAAGTACCATTTAATCTACTATCATATTTACAAATAATACACGTATTCGATTTATTTATATTTAATTATGTTTATCTTCTAAATGTTCACTTATCCTTATCTAGATTATAGTAATATATTAACTAATAAAATATTGACATATGTATAGATTATAACTATAATGGTAGACTAAATAATTCATGTAGCATTACTAAATAACTACATGTAAACTTTACTTAGACTTAAAAAAAAAACAACATAGGTGCACCTTCTTTTTTCTTTTTTCTTTTTTTTTCCCTATTCATAAACATATATACACTTTAAAGGCATTAAAAAAAAAGGTGTTGCCTTAAAAATTTGCATCAATACGAAATATATCAATTTTAAAATTTAATTTAGACTGCTATATTTAACATCAATATGCCCTATATAATGATTATTATCACATCAGCATGCAATAAGAAAGTTAGACAAGAAGGGAAAAAAAAGTGTGATCATAATATCACATTAAAAGAAAAATAAGAGAAAAATAAGAAGAAAAACAAGATGGAGGTTTTAGTAGTAAAATGGATACTCGAGTTTAGGTTTGGATTGATATTATTGAAGCTTTTTAAGAAAATAGTTTTATAGTTATGCTATAGAAATAATCAATTAAATGTTTGATAAACTTTTATTTTAAAATTATTTTGTGTATCATATGAACATTTGAATGTTTAATAAATAAATATTCAGTTGTAACTTTCTAAAATGACCAATAATTGTAAAACGTTACTTATAATTGGAACACATTTTCTTATTTTTATGACTATAAGTGATCTTTTGAATTTTTATCAAACATTTTTGAGTTATTTGCTTTGTTAATCCATAAATTATGCCCACAGTTAAGAATAGCAAAATGTTTTTATCCCTCTAATCTCGTTGAAACTCACTCTTAATGAAACAGAGATTCCTCAAATAAATAAAAAATCGAAGCAGGGGCAGAGCAAAATACTTTGTCTTGGACAGAGGTGGGAAATTTGCTCCTTACCCCACATATATATATATGTATATAAATATTTATATTTGCATATATATTTTTATTTAATATCTTCGTATTGATATATTATTATAGTTCATAAACAAAAAAGTATTAGTAAGAATATATAGAAGTTAGTAAAATTAAATCTTTACATTAGGATAATAATATATGTTTTTAAAAAATTATTAAATGTAATTTTAAAAGTGGAGATAAATGCCTTTTTCTTCTCTGCCACGTTCAAAACAAATGGAGTACGGGTGACGATGGAAAAAAAAAATTAAAGGGCACGGCAGGGTGCAGGATAAACTGCCCAGACTCTAGCCCACCTTGTTGTCATTTTCTATCTCAAGTTGCATTTGACAGGATCTGTAAATGTTGCACCTGATTTTCTAAATTTTATTTAACTAAATTTTCAAAAAGAAAAAAAATTCATGTAAATTTTTTTCTTCGTGTGATTAAGTAGTTAACTATGATGCCATTTGTTTATTATTGCGATTTATTTTTGAGATTATAACATTGGAAAGAGTTGAAAAAGGTTGCGCACTAACATTTTAACAAAATAACCTTAACTAGTTTTCCACCTCCTCAAACATTATAATCTCAAAAAATAAGGAAAAAAAAGATGTTCCCATAGAGTAATATTTGGAAAGTTCCATTGCTACTGCTTTTAATTTGTCAGTTTAATATATTTTTTTTTGAAAAAAATTGTCAGTTTAAAAGACAATTTGCAATATAAACCATAATTTAAGGATATTGGTGAAAATAACCATAATGTTATATGTATTCAAACATTTTTATTATAAAATTCAAAATTCAAAAACAATGTTCCCTTTATTAATAAGGATTTAAATTAGTATTTTAATAATAGACAATTGATCCCAAACTTAGAGCATAAAAAAAATCAGAACATAGAGTCAATTATTGTTCTAACTAAAACCCACAATGGAAACAGACTAAGTGGTTGAGGTTATTTTTGTAAAAGAACAATGACTCATAATACAAACAAGAAAACGGTAACCACATAGAGAATGTATTGCCGCGTCCCTTTCGCTTTCTTGGGAGAGAGACTGCCTGTGAAAGAAGATTTGGGCTCGTAGCCTGCTTCAAACGTGTCAAAGCTGTCCTACCAAATTTTATAAAATTTCTCTGTCCAAACACCCTCCCCCAATTGTCATCCTCCCAATGTTGACAGCGTATGCGTGCAGCGGGATCAGAGCAGAGCTCCAGTTTCTTAATCCACGTATCTGTGACCCTTCTTACGAAACTTAAATGTTTTTATAAAATTGAACTCATAAACTAATAAATTTATTTTGTATATTTTATACATGAATGTAAATGTGAAAGTATATATGTCTTACACATTTAATTTTTTTACTTATTGTATAGATAAATTAAATTAATATTATTTTAATCTTTGTTTGTTTTATATTACATTAGTAATTAGTTTAACAGAATTAACAATACTATAGAACTTTTTATTTATTTCTATATTATTGGCAATTTTTATAATTATAAATCATAGAGACAGCTCAATCTATCGTTTTCTTAACTAATAGTATTTAAAATAAAAAGAATTGATATTTATAAATGGGTAAGAGTGAGTAAATCACTTGAGAGTATGTTTGACACGTAAAATTAAAATAAATCTGGATTATTCTAATTCCTAATCATTTAGAAAATTAATTAGGGTTATGAAATTGTGATTTCTCAAATAGTCCGGATATTTGTGAACTATTTTAATCTGCCTGATGAATTATTATATTCATTTAGATCATATTTAACATAGTTTTTATTTTTACTTATGTTTGGCAAGAAGATTTTTATGAAAAAATTATTATTTATTGACTTTAGTAAAAATAACTTTTAAAAATTTAAAATATTTTAAAAAAATTATTTAACCACTTTAAAAAGCAGTTTTTAAATTTTAAAATTTACTTATAGCTTCTCAAATGCTATATCAAATAAAACTTTTAATATCACACATGTGAGAAGCCAAATCACAAATTATATATATATATATATATTAATATATATATATATGAGATTTGCTTTGGAGCCCAACTTAGGTTCATAAACTCTCCAATAGTAAAAGAAAATTAATTTTTTTAATATTTTTTTCTTTAGATTTTATAGTATTTGAGACTATTAGGTTTAAAAAAAATTAAAAATAAAAATGCTATATAAAATACAACAATTTAATATATTATAGTATTTTAGTTATTTTTAATATATTTTAAATTTTATAACATTTAAAAATATTTAATTAAAAAATATATTATTGACTCCATAAGCTCTCCAATACTTGAATTTTTATAGCAAACCTTATATACACACATATTTATATACAATCAGATTATTAAAAAGTAAATTTAATAATTTTAAAATATTAAAAATCATTAATAACCTATTTACAAATTAATAAAAAAATATCACTAATAAATAGTTTAAATATATATATAGAAAATAAAGTCAAGTCCCCGTATGATTTCTGAAAAGTTAAAACTAGGGTACTACTTTTTATTTTATTTTTAATTTTTTAATTATTGTTTTTTGAAATTTGATTCTTTATTTCATTATTTTTCTTTTTTTATTACTTTTTTTTTTTAAGTATTTCTTCTTTTTATTTTTTTCTTTATTTCGTTTTTAGTTTCAATATTTTTCTTATTCATTATTATTTTTTATTCTCATTTGGTTTCAAGTGGGTAATACACCGCCTTTGTAATTTCCTTTTTTATATAACAAAATATGATTTCTGAAAAGTTAAAACTAGGGTACTTCTTTTTATTTTATTTTTAATTTCTTTATTTTATTATTTTATTGTTTTTGAAATTTGATTCTTTATTTTATTATTTTTCTTTTTTTATTTTGATTATTACTTTTTTTTAAGTATTTCTTCTTTTTATTTTATTCTTTATTTCATTTTTGGTTTCATTTTTTTCTTATTCATTATTTTTTTTTCTTCTCATTTGGTTTCAAGTGGGTAATACACCGCCTTTGTAGTTTTTATTTTTTTTTATTTTTTTATTACAAAGAGTTTATATAAAAAAAAATTGTTAAAAAATAAATTAATTAGATAAATTTTTTGAAAAATTTTAGATAAACGAACTACTGTAAATTGGTTTACTTAATTAAAAATAATATATTATAAGGTAAATTATATTTATTTTCTTAATTATTATAAGAAATATTCCAATCAGATTGATGTCAAATACAGCATTGGATTAATCTTTATCCAGTCTTATCGTGTTATATCATTTTCTAATCCAAATACAAAATATAATTCAGTGCAGTTCTGCATGCCAAACAGACCCGACTATTGTGCTTGGACAGTAAAGTTGTTTTAATTGTACTAATAATATCACCCAGAAACAAAAATCTTTACTAATATTAAGACACCAAACATACAAATATATATATATATATATATGTGTATACATATAAATTTTAAAATAATAATATTTTTATTTTATTAAAATGAAAATTGTCATCAAAAGTATATTTTTAGTGAATAATTTGAAATTTTTATCATTGATAATTTATTTTAGTTACAATATTTTCAAATTTGTCACTAAAACTTTTTATTGTAATAAAATAAAAATATTTTATTCAGAAAGATTGTGTTTGTATATATATACATATATTTATTTTTGATATGATAAGGACGCAATAAAGACTTTAAATTAACAATAACATATGTGGCAAGTTATATTTGAAGCAGAAAAACAATTGCTACTCCAATGCTGTGTTGATAGACCAGACAAATTCTGGAAAAAAAAAAACATTTTGTTTTACTACCGTACAAAGAAGGTTGGAAAATGCCACATCAGACTGTTTCGCACCCTGGCATGCCTAAGGACGAACAGTTGTGCAAAGAAGAGATTAATTCCTTGTTAAGCAAGAGATTAATTAGAAAATCCAAGTCTCAATGGGCAAGCCCTGCATTCTATGTCAACAAGCATTCTGAGCAGGTCAGGGAGAAAAAGAGATTAGTCATTGATTACAGAAAACTCAATAACTGCTTGCAAGACATCAGGTACCCTATTCCAAAAAGGGACCATCTGTTAAGAAGAATGCATTGAGCACAAATCTTTTCAAACTTTGACATGAAGTCCGGATTCTGGTAGATCGGAATCATAGAACAAGATAGGCATAAAACAGCTTTCATAGTTCCCTATGGACACTATGAATGGAACGTAATGCCCTTCGGACTCAAGAATGCTCCATCAGAATTTCAATATAGAATGAATGAAGTCTATGCACCCATTAAAGAATATTGTCTGGTGTATATTAACGATGTTTTGATTTTCAGCAAAACTGTGGAAGAACACAGGGAACATTTAAGGTAGTTCCAAAAGCTGACTTTGCAGCATGAACTTGCTCTCTCAGAATCCAAAATGAAGATAGAAATGAAAGATGTGGATTTCCTCGGACTGAAAATCCAATCAGGGAAAATCATGCCCCAAGATCACATTGCAGAAAAGGTCAGACAGTTCCCTGATGAGTTGAAAGGAAGAAGGCATATACAGCAATTCTTTGGAATAGTTAACTATGCCTTATCACATATTCCTCATCTATCTTCTCTTACAAGTCCCATCTTAAAGCACTTGAAGAAAAAAGTAGCCGCCTGGTCCCCTGAAGCTACATAGGTTGTAGTCAAGCTAAAAGAGAAGTGCATAACTCTTCCTCATTTGAAGATACCAGGTAATGGCCAATTGATCATTCAAACTGATGCCTCTGATAAATTTTGGGCAGCAGTTCTCATCGAAGACGACGAGGGAACCATAAATATCTGTGGATACAAATCGGGATCATTCAGTGAGAACCAACAGCATTATCCGTCATCCAAGAAAAAAGTCTTTGCTATAATAAATGGGATAAGAAAATTCCAATTTTTCTTATCACAATCCCATTTTATTATAGAAACAGATTATAAATATTTCGAAGGACTTTTGAAACGAAGAGAAAGAGAACTTCCAAATGCTTAACTAATCAGATGGGCAGAGTGGCTATCCAAGTACAGGTATACTGTCAAATATATTAAAGGAGAAAATAATATTTTGGTAGATTATCTATCAAGGCCACACGAAGTCAATGAGCCAATCCCAATGTTCATGATACATGGGATTAGCAGTGCACATCCTGATATAAATGACGGAAAAAGAAGATTTCCTCCATGGTGCTATCCAACGTATATGGATCCAGAATTATGGAAGCATTTACCCGAATCCATTGTTGCCAAATCATTCAATTAGCCATGGATCCTGCTGAGTTTGGTGAAAAATACAACAGGACAGTTGAGCGGCTCTTAGACATGTGCATATCAAAGAGTGCCCTAGATCCATTAAGAATGTCTACATTAATGCTGACATATACTCCAAAATACCACAGGGCTACTCATGTACTTTTTGGTATCTAGAATTATGGGATATATGATCCATGAGAAGTTGATTCCTTTGGATACTGTGCTCATTGGTTGGCATTCAATTTATATCCCATAGCAGTCCTCATTGATCTAGAAATGCTTTTATGGAATCTGGAGACATGGCTACCAGCAAAGGACAATGAAGCTATTCAGATCAATTTTCAAGGATCCCCTGAAAATGAAGCTTATCAATGGAATGATTCTCACATCACCTACCATCCTGGTCATCAAGCTAAATGAATTATGGGGAAATATCATTCCACCCACTATAATTCCAATTTTCCATACCCATGGAAGAGATGGAAGCAAGTGGATCTTTGAAGAAGCTTATGACACGTGTATGACAGTTCAGAAGGCCTTTTCCATACTCTACAAGAAGTCACCAATCAGAACAAAGATGCATACACCACCTCAATCCCCCACAAGTGATCAGGCTGAAGAATACTATAGGTATGAGAATGAGTATGAGCTTGCCTTCACAAATGAGGGGGCTTCCCCTTATATAGACATAACTTACGTCATCTAAAGCAAACCATATCTGTTAGATATGCTTTGATTTTTATTTTTAATAAAACATAATTGGAAAAGTAACAACCTGTTAATTTATATTGGACCTACTGAAATTTTTTTATAAAATATTAGTTGGATATTTTAAAATTTAATGGATAATTTATTTTTCTATATGGCAATAAACAAACATGATATATCTTACTACATAAGCTATTTTTAACATAAAGTTCTTTCTACGTTCTTACTATATTAACAACATATGTGTATATATATATATATATATATATATATATATATATATGAATGCTATAGTCGGCAACACTGCCGATCACTTAGTGGGTGATATCCCATTGCAGCTATATAATGTGCATAATTATACGCATTTGACAACCTGCAGTAGTTGTACTTAACCAAGTGGTGGGCAATGTCTCCTACCATAGAAATATACACATACAATTCTTCTATGGCTAGGACATCTTGATAGAAATTTTATTAGGACTGTCACTAAAAATTTATTTTGATGACAAATATGAAAATTGTTGTCACATAAATTACACTATTCATTGACGTTTTAATCATATTTTTTACTAAAATATATTTTTAGTAATAGTTTTGGCAAAAACTATGGTTAGGATGTCCTAACCATAGAATACCTAGATATATATATATGTGTGTGTGTGTGTGTGCACTACAAGAAATCTGGCCTACAGCAACAACGGTCTTTTGTGACTGAAGGTCATTTTTTCATTACTAAATCCATTCAGTTACGCAAAACACGTTGTAACAACTCTGTGATAGTAGGTGCGTCACTGAAAGTCATTAGCCATGAAAAAAGTGCGGTTCGTAACTGAAGACCAATTCCAAAATTTTGGAATTTTTCGCTACTGAAAGTGTTACATTCAGTCACGAAAATTGTTGTAACTAAAGTCCGATATTTTTGTTGCTGAAAATGCTGGTTTTGTGGCTGAGAGATGTCAACCAGTTATGAAAACTATCGTGTCTATTTCATGCAAGAGTACACGTGTGTGTACATATACAGAGCCTCTCCAGTATGAACATTCAGATAGAGGTTTCATCTGGCTCGTCACAAAAACTTAATTTTTATGACATTTTTTTACATTCGTCACAAAATATCTAACTTTTGTAATAACTTTTTTTTTATATTTATTACAAGTCTAGCTTTTCTTAATGATCTAGATGGAATTCTCGTTTGAATATCCAAATTGGAGAACTTCTCTCTCTCTATATGTATATTTATAATGAAGCTCAGGTCATGTGATTTGATAGTTTTAAAATTATAATTTTCTTTTCAGCTTTTAGAATGCTTTAAAAATTGAGATTGAAACACTTTTATGATTAATGGGTCTAGATAAAATTCGCTTTTTCTAAATAGGACTTGACTTCTAACTGAATTTTTAATCTTCGCATTTGATGCGATCAAAGTTTAATAAAAAATATAATTCTAAAGTTGAATTTATTTGGACCTAACTCTATTTTTCTCTCTCTCTATATTAACTTCCTTGGAGATAGAAAGGTAATATTTTCGGTAACCAAAAAATTAAAAAAAAAATATTTTATTGTTTGAAAATCCAATAGAAGCATGGGACCATAATACATAGAAGTTTTTTGTCATTGAGCATTGCATACTGCCACTGTGACTGCCATTGAGAATTACATGCAAATTAAATCTGATCTCAGCAAGTCTGTGGCCATTGGTGAGTGACCAAAGATCTTATCGTCGATCTTTAGCTTTTGATTGGCTACATACGTTTTAGCATGGATTTGGCGTTTGGGAAAAAGGAAATGAGAGAATGAGAATATTTAAAAAGAAATTAGTATTTTAGAAAGAGATTAGAACAATGTTAGAGAGAAAATGAGAGGTAGGTAAGTGTAAAATTTAGATGAAAATTTAGATGAATGAAAAAATTAATTTTGAAAGTTACGGTTTTTAAATTGATATAATTTATCAATTTTAATTAAATTAAAAAAATATATAATTATTTTTTAAATTATAAAATATCAATTACATAATTATAAAGACATGTAAACAAATTTAATTTTATAAAATACTAAAACATATGCATTTAGACCTGCTTGTTATTTTGTTAAAAATTCACACTAAAAATATAATGATTTATTTTAAATATATTTACAAAAAAAATAACAAAAAGGCAGAAATGCTAGTCCTAAAGAATGTCGCCATTTGTCTTCAATTTTTACATAAAGCGACATGTCTAATTTCAAAGCGGATATGAAGACAGGAAGCCTTTACTACCATGCTTTCCATGGTCGTGCTCAGTCTTTTCTTAGCTTTTCGGTCACTGCAAAAGGACTTTTATAGTTTTTTATTTTTGAAATTTCAACTTATTTATTTTAAATATAATTTATGTATATTAAATATATATAATTATTTTAAATTTTATCAATCATATTTTTTTTTATTAAATTAGTAAGTAATTGAAAATCATTAAAACTATATTGTAAAATAAAGTAAATTTTAAAATTTTATAAATACAATTTGAATTCATTTGAATTAACTTTTTATTTAATGTAATTAATTTTTTTGTAAAATAATGTACTGAAATTTAAATAAATATTTTTCTTTTTAATAAAAAAAATTGAACAATTGACGACATTTTTCCTAAAGCAATATCTCCTAAAGCAATATTTTTATGGATTATTTTTAATATATAATTTATAAAATTAATAAAATATATAATTTTAATCTAATTTAGAAATGTTTATTTTTGTTCTTAACTTTATGCATTCAATTTTTAATTGAAAGAATTCCTAAAAATGTGAACACAATAGTGACACTTTTGATTGGTCATAATTTTTAAATTAGTAAAAAATTGTAAATCATTAAAACTATATTGTAAAAGAAAGTGAATTTTAATTTTATAAATACAATTTAAGTTAATTTGAATTATTTTTTAATTTGATTTATAATTTTAAAAATATTAAATTGCAAAGGCCACATTTATATATATGGCCTTTTCTTTAAATGACTATTTTTCTTCTAAATTTTATAATTTAATTTTTAATTAAAAGCATTTTAAAAATAATAAATACAATACGCGACACTTAAAGTTAATCTTAATTATTTTAAGTTTTAACATAAAAATAATTATCATATTTTTTTTTATTGAATTAGTAAATAATTGTAAATCATTAAAAACATATTGTTAAATAAAGTAAATTTTAATTTTATAATATACAAATTACGTTAATCTAAATAATTTTTTTATTTAATTTGTTATTTACAATTTAATTAAAGTAAATAAATTTTTTTATAAATACATGTATGGAAATTTAAATAATTATTTTATAAAAAATTGAACGATAGACGACTTTTTTTCTTCAAGCAAACTTGCCATTTGTTTTTTTTTTTGTTTTTTTTTTATCTCATATTTTGAACTACTTTTATTTATATTTATTATCTATTGTTATAAAATTATATATAATTTTAATTTAATTTGCTATTTAATGAATTTAAATTACAAAGTGACACTTGTAAACATATAAATGTCACCTATTATCTTTAAATTAATGACTATTTAATTTTGTTCTTAATTTTATAAATTTTATTTTTCATTTTTAATTAATTTTTTTTGGAAACATGGACACAATAGGTGGCACTTTTAATTGGTCTTAATTATTGAATCAGTAAATAATTATAAATTATAAAAATTATATTGTAAAAAAAGTAAATTTTAATTTTAAAAATACAATGTAAGATAATTTGAATTATTTTTTAATTTATTTAATAATTTAAAGAATTTTGAAATTACAAACGCGACATTTATAAATGTCGTCTATTATCTTTAAATGGCTATTTTTGTTCTTAATTTTTCACTTTTAATAAAAAGCATTTTAAATAATGTGATTACAATAGAGGGTACTTTAAATTATTTTAAATTTTCATAAAAAGGATGATCATTTTATTTTTTTCTTATTGAATTAGTAAATAATTTTAAATCATTAAAATATATTGTAAACTAAACAAAATGTAATTTTATAAATTCAATTTAAGTTAATTTGAATTAAAATTTTATTTAATTTGTTATTTACAATTATTTCATAAATGATTTTTTAAATAATTTACTTTACTTAAAAGTTAATTTTTTTTTTAAAAAAAAAGTAACAGATTTGCGACACTTTTTCAGCCTTCAAGTGTCACATAGGTTTATTTAAAAATATATATATATTTTATTTAATTTAAAAAAAATTCTGAAATTAATTGTTTTATTTAATTATTTATTTTAAAAAGAAACTTACATTATTTTATAAATTATATTCTAAATAATTTACACAACTTAATTAACATAAAGGAAGAAAGAATTCCAACTAGTTTGGAGCATGATGAGACTTATGGTTTTGAGGTGGGTACTTCTATGCATTTTATTGATTTGAGGTCGTCAGTTCCTAATTAGTTGGGTTTGGATGTCCCTCTCTCGACTAACAGTGCTTTTGTTCGTCCATCTACTACAAATGAGGTTGATGATCTTGCTAGGGCGAATTTGGTTTCTCCAGTTCCGGTTTCTAAGGTTTATGATACCTTAAAATTGGCTACTCTAGGAGTTGCGAAGTAGGTCCCAAGATATTATGCTAGGGCAGCCTCGGGAATGGGTAATGCTCCGGTGTTGCCTGCTTCTTTTTCGACTACTACTATTCTTCCTTTGTTAGATTCTTCAATTTTTCAACATGCAGAGGATCCTTTGGCCGGTGCGGTGGAATCTAGAAAGAGAGTTCTTACTACTTCTGATAGGGTGGGCTCTACGGTGGTTCTTTCGAGTGGCATGGCAGTTGGCAATGAGGCTTCTTTGCCCTTGGTGGTTGATAATGTCGTTTTGCCTCTTTCGGAGATGATTCTTTTACACTCGGTTAGCTTGTTCTACTACTAAGTTAGTCGTGGTCCTTTTTGATAAGGCTGATTTTGTTATGGATTCTGAAACTACAAAGGAGTCACCTTCAGCACCGGATAATTTAGCTTTAGTTGCTCTGGATGAGATTTTTTCCTAGGATAGGTGAGAAACAGTATTGTCTAAATCGAGTTGGAAGTGCTGTCGTCATCCTAAAAAGGGGGCAGACCTAGGAACTCTCTCTCTCTCTCTCACCCATGGATCTTTCAAACTCGTTGTTTTGCGTCTTTGTTTTCTATTTTTAAAAAAAAAGTATCTCTTTCTAAAGCCTCTTTGAAAAAGCTCTGTAACTATCTCACATATATTCGACGGAAGAAGAAAACACATGGTAGAAAAAAATAAAAAACTAAAAACAAGGTAGAATCAGACATAGGTAGTTTTTTTTTTTGGTGGGTGTTTTAGAGTGATTTCCATTGATGGGTCTAATTTTTTTTTTCCTTTAATTCTCTACTGAAATAACGTTAAAAAAGAAGAAGAAGAATGAGAAATGGAGAGAAATAGTTGAAGAAGTGACTTTGATGGGAGAGAGAGAGAGAGTGAAAACAGAGAATAAAAATTATAAAATAAAATAGAAAACGGTTAGAATATTACATATCAATTATTTTTATTCTAAGCAGGACCCATTAAAAATTATTTTTAATTTTTATTGTATATTAAATAAATATTATTCCATGCACGTAATAAATATAATTTTTATTCTTTATGTCACATTGATTATTATAGACAAAATCATTAAAAATGCTTTAAATTCATAAAGAAAAAGAGAATGATAACCAAATACGCTTACATGCAATATATTGGGTGGCGTGGATGGTTTTGGAGAGCTGAGAGTTAGCCAATAAAAAATGTTGATTAAAAAGTAGATGTGTGAGTCGGTCTAAACAAATTTATTTTGGAAATAGCTAATTTAATCAAATTAGTAATTATTTTTTTTTAATTCAATCCGATCTGATTTAGATATCAAATCAAATCAAATTCAATTAGTAATTGGATTGGATAAGTTTAGTTAATCTATTTGGCTTGGATTTTTATTTAATTTTTTTAAATTTTTTAAAATTTAATTTTTTAGAATTTTTATTTTGAATATTTGACTTTTAAACTATTTTTTGTGTCAAAAACTTGTTAGGCTTAAATTTTATTTAAAAAATTATTATTATTTTTTCAAAATCTAACACATAAATGATTAAAAAAATAAATTATGCTTATTTAAAAAATGATTGGGAAGAAAGAGTTAAAGAATAAAGATAAAGCTCTAAATTTTATTTAAAAAATAATTAAGTGTATGCAGATTTATAGTAAAATAATAAATTTACCAATAAAAAAAATTATATAATAAAAAAAATATTTTTTAAAAAATTTAAAAAGTAATCAGTTTCTTTGTGTTTTTGAAAAAAAATAATAATAAAATCTGGAAGTGCTAATAACTAGATGAATGCAACCCCCAATATCAAACAAGGAAAAATAATAATAAAAAGAGAAGTACATGTATGTGTGTGTGCATATATATATATATATATGTATATGCATAATTGATATAATTAAGTCAAATTGATTTGTGAAACTTGGAAAATAAAAGGTGTGGACAAATTAAGTAGGTAGTGATGTAATTGTTTATTATAGCGTAACTTTAAAGCATTGCTTTTTTTTTTTTTCTTGCTTTTTTTTTTCCGGTTTCTAACTACTACATGTTCAAGTTGGCAGAGTATTTAATTAATCAATATTTATTCATGTTTTCCACATCTAAATATCTTAGAAAACATCTTTGTTAGAAGTTACAGCTTATTTTAGATTATATATAATATTACGCATATACATTTTTCTTATATAAAAGTCAATCTTGAATCGAATTTACATGAAGTGTACTATTAAAACTTCTTTTCAAATATAGGAGAAAGAAAAAGAAAGAAGACACTATAAAAAAAATTGATGTTTTGTGACGGAAATATACCGGTCACAAAAAATAGTTTTCTGTGTCGAAAATTTCAACTTTCGTCACAATTGTAGATTCATTTTCATTAATTGTAACAAATTTTTTGCCTTCACGAATTCAGTTGCGCAGGAACAAAATTTTGAATTTTTATTTGCATTTAGTGACGTAACATAACAAATGCTGTCACTAATTGCTTTCCAAAAATATTAAGAAAATTATTTTCGGTTATTACCCTGTCACAGTTGCTCCAAAAAAAAAAAAACTTTTTATGATGGAAATCAAAATCCATTCGTCTTCCCTATTTCCCCATCCCTCTCTCCCTTTTCCAAAAACGTATGGAGAAAGACACCCCGAAGCTAGTTTCCCCATACAGCCCACCACCGCGCCCCTCATTCTTTCGCTGACAACAACCATTTTCCGGCGATATCGGGCCGGCAACTACCCAAAACTTGGAGCCGGCATCCTCCTCTTCCCAACTGTATCGGTGACCACCTGTGGAAGCGCCCAGTTTGTCGAAAAACATGAGAAATCCGATCAGCCCTCTTGTCTGTGATCGCTGGATTTCGGCGAGAAATCGGCCAACCCACCACCCTAGAAAGGTTGCCCATGTCGTCCTCTACCTTTCCCCTCTGAGTTCTAGCCGTGAAATCCCGTGAGTTGCTGAAAAACTTGAAGAAACCGGCGAACCCGTTTCTCCTCGGGTCACCAGATCCCAGCGGTTTCTGGTTGCGGGGTTGGTTATTTTCCCCTATTTTGGACACCCTGAACCCGAATCCACGATCCTTTCTTCCCAAATCTTCTTCAAGCGAGCAGTGCAAAGAATTGGTGTTCGGTTGTGACTTTCCGGCCATTTTCCGGCCATCACCGGCGGCAATTGGGCAAGATAAGTTGTTTATTATTTCCTACATTTCTCAAGCTTCATTTTGATATATAATTTGCATATTATAATTAAGTAATTGAGATTTGTTAAATTTTGAGCTTGTTTTGGAATATTTGTTAAGTAGGTGTGTGACCACCCGTGAAAGTATAATTTGATTTGGAGTTATGGAATTGCTCAAGTGTTCTTTTATTTTGATTTTTCCATGGAAATGACCAAGGAATATTTTTATGTTTGTTGTTTGGAATTTGGCAATTTAATTTTGTTTATGTTCCTGCTGGAATTTATATGGATTTGGATGTGTTCTTGATGGCTAATTAACCGGTGGGTCAATCTGCTGATGGGCTATCTTGGTTTTGAAGATATGGCTTTTTAGGTCACTTAAGATATAAGTTAGTTTCCTCAGCCATTTATTTTGATGGGTTAGGATTGAGAAAATTGATATTTTGATGGGTTTTTGCAGGGTGGGATATTTTGATTCTAAGTATAATTATGATGATGTGGGAGATAGGATTGAGAAAATTGATGTTTCTGCTGTAAATGAGGAAGAAAGTCATGTTGATGTTGTGGGAGATGATTTTTCTGCTGACAAAAAGGATGATCATGTTCATAATAAGAATCGTCCAACTATGGTTGCTGAGAAAAGGAAGCTTAATGGTGAGCTTTGCAGCCATAATTTTTTTTTCTTATTTCTTAATTAGTTTTAACTTTTAAATTCGAACATGATTTAATTTTCAAGTTCTGAAGTTTTCTCTCCATTGTCCTGTGTATTGTCTTGTATCAATTGCTATAATGAAATGCAAAGTGTATGATTTTGTTTGGTATTAGCCATCTTCTTTTATTCCACTTACTTTTTGGGCATTGAATATATTTAATTCCCCTTGCTGGTTTAATTCTATTCATTTCTGCTTAATTATTTTCGCATATTGTTCAGAATATTTAGCATGTTTTCAACCATTACAACTATTTTAATTTATTTCATTTCTTTCTCTCTCTGTCTCTGCATTCCACTTATTATATTTACTTGGCTTGTTCTATCCTTCAATATTTGCATTTGAATGCTTTGAGTTATTTATTACCAAAATTCTGAAAAGATGGTGAAAGAACAACCAGCAGTGAACTTGTTTTCTACCACTAGCAGCTTAATGGGTTTACCCTAGGTCTTCGGTTTAGGTAGTTGAAATCATTTTTACTCACTAGGTAATTTTGAATATATTATAACTTTGCAATATAATGGAGGCAATGCCAATTTATAATATGAAGAATGAACTATAACAAAATCATTGTTTATTTAGAATTGATAAACAATTGAGAGCCTGCTTTGTGGAGTTTGCAATTTTGATTTTAGTGGATGAGATGCATAATTTTGGATTTTCACTTTGCCTAGCCATTTTTAGTCTAACAGCCAGAAGCAAGCACTTTTTAGAATATTTACCTTTCTATTGGGGCTTTTTGTATTATGGGAATGGATCGGTATGTATGTTTTTCCCTTATTGGATATCCTATTGTTATCATGTCTGTAATACTTGCCTTGAGTGTTTCTATTGTATTGCAAGATGCATTTTTGATAGATGAAGGCATATGCCTCTTTTATTAAGAAATTTTTACTGGTAAAAGAAAAATGCATATTTGAGACAGTGTCCTCCATTTCCATCTTTTTATTTTAGCTTCGAGAAGTAGCTATAGTCTTGTTTATTGATTTTGGCTATTTTGGAAAATGATTATTTTGTTTTGCCATTATTCCCACCAATATCCTGATTATTCTGTCTATAACATGAAATGAGATCAAATACTTAGTTTTCTACATGTTACGTAAGTGAGCTTTTTGGAACACGTCAAATATATATGACCTCTACTATGCATGCATAGAAAAAACTGAAAGGATACATTATTTTACAATTACCTTCACATCTATTTTTTACTTTACATATTAACACTACAAAAAAAAAATGATCTTCTGTGACGGAAAACTTTGTGACGGATATTATTCCATTACTAAAAACCTATTATTTGTGACGCCGCAATACTATTCTGACACATTTGCTATAATTGTGGCAACAATAAAATTACCGTCACTGAAAACTCAAAAAAAATTGGCGCCATTAAAATTTTGAATTTTCAATAAAGCATCAGTGATGAAAAAGAAAATTGTCGTGACAATGTGTAAAAAATATATATATTTTAAATATACAGATATAATCTGTGACAGTTATGCATTGTCACAATTGCATAAATATCACTAAAACCAAAGTAAAACAAAAAAAATCTATTTTTATACTATTATAATCTCATTTCATTAAAAATGGGTTATTTGCAAACTCTTCTTCTTCCTTTTTTCATTCTCTCTCCCCGATAACTCTTCCTCTCCTCCGTTGAAAATGCAAGCACCATTCTGCCGAAAATCAACCATCTTTCCTGCGACGGCAAGATGATTCGCCACCTGAAAAGTAACTTTATAAACTTTGTTTTTCTTCTTATCACCCATCCTCTCTAAATTAGAAACCCTAAGATCTTCTCAAAACTCAGAATTCCCCCAAGCACGACATGAAGATCGGATCCGCCTTGTGACGGTTCGTCATCAGCAGCGATCAAACTTTGATGGGGATTTGCAGAGATATGAGGAGCATCATCTGATGGATAGCTTCAAGCAGGACATGAGGGAGAGCTTCAAACGGGACAGAAATGGAAACATCAATGGGCAAAATGGTCAATAGGTTTGTTTCTAAATTAATATTTTTGATTTTGTTTCCCTAATTCATTTCCCTTAGTTTGTTTGTTTTCGGCAGTAAAGATTGCTGAGATTTTCCCCTTTTTGAAATCCCAAAGTTTTGTTATATATTTTGTTAATTGGTAATTTTCTTGATCTTTGATAAAATTGCATTATCGAAGTTGCAAAGCAACCTTCACTCGTGTTTCTTATAATTTGTTTTCTGTTGAAATGCCAGGGTAGAAGCAACACATATAGGGATAAAGTTGCTGAGAGAAGAGCCTTGCATCGTGGGTTTGGTAATGCTCCAGGACAAAAGATATGGGCAATTACAATTCATGTATACGTTTGTTACGGGGATTGCTAATTTGTAATCTCTCATATTTTCTTACATTGGCATTTGTGTGCAAGATGAGGCACCGGGGAAGACCACAAAAGGTTTGCTTAAACCAATTCAAGCTGAAGGTAACATGGATAGTGCTGGATTGGGGTGGCCTCGAGGAAGATCCAAGCGGAGGAAGATCTAAGTATTCTATTCAAACTCATGAATTTAGACCATTTTTTTTAATATTATGTTTTTTGGAGTTTGTATTTATCTGAGATATTATTAGAATTTTGTCTGGTTTTATTGTCTTAATTAGACTTTAGCTTTCTTTAGATTTTATTTTCTGGTTTTATTAGATATTAGTAGCATCTCTGATCGTTCAAGATTTTGCTCATGACTTTATGTCTTCTGTAATTATCTAGTTTTTAGTAGCACTTTAGTAATATTAATCTCTTGAATTCCTTCATTTGTGTAGTCTTTCTTTCTCACCTTTCTTCTCCTATGTCTTGGTATTTTGTATGAGGAGTTTGTTGTATAATTAAGCCATTCTTTGTTATTTAAGATCTTCATTGGCAACAGGGTAAATTTATTGGTTACCTTGTTGGCATCGTATATAATTTTTGCTTGGGGCTACTGAATAAGTGTGGCCTTGCATTATTTGAGACTTTCCTTTGACTCAACAGTTCTTAAAGATCTTTGCATCTATAATATTTTGTTTCCTATGATATGGGATGTTGGCTAGTTCAAACAGCTGTGTATTCACCCATGTGGTGAATGTTTTTAAAATGCTGAAGCGTTTTTAATTATAGTAATGAATAAACATAGGTCATTTAGATTTACTTTCTAAATGTTTTCTTATGTAGTATATTCACAAAAGACAACATAAATGTTTTTTGTGGTAAGTTTTGGAACCCAATCACATCTTTGGTTTTGTGGACATAAATAGGCATCTTGTGTACTTGCTGTATCATGGAGTTTGCTGGATACGATAGGAATGTTAAATTACAATCTATTAGTAATAATTTTGATAAGATTGATAGAGGACTGATGGTAAGCCATAAAAAAAATAAGTATCACAATGAACCGAATGCTGTCACATGCATACAAGCTGTCATGATCTCAGTGCATTGAATCTTTTTACATTAAAAGGCAACCAGCCTTGATAAGAAATGTCAGATTGGAAGCCAGAAGATACAAGAATGTCGACAAAAAATTAAGGATACATGGGCTAGTGCAAGGGAGGAAGCTGCTAAATGTAAGGCATCAAAGGACGTTATTAAAGCATTGGCATTCAGGGTACTTTTTCTCTCAATAATTATCACTTTTCAGGTTCACTGTATACTTTGTTTCTCTTACACATGTTCGAAACTTAAGATTGGAATTTATACATGCATAACATTGACATCAATCTATCTTTTGTATTCTGTTTAACCAAATACGTGATCTATGAAACTCTTCTGCTCCCTTGTAATTAAATTTAACTTCAGAAGTCTGACACATATCAAAATGTTATCCGATAAATAGAGAGTAGGGACTGATTTATGTTTTTTGGTTGACTACCACCTGATTATTTTATCAATCACTTTGTTGCATAGCAGTCCTTAGACAATCTCCTGTCTGGAAGCCTTCTAATCATTTGACAGGAAGCGAAACAGTAGCTGCAATATATTTAATGGTAAAAATTCCATATATTTATAATAAATTTGTCATCCCAAGAAAATCAAATAGCTTGATTTGCTTTCTATTACATTGGATTCTAGGTATAACTGTAATTTTACCTTATATTTATAATAAGGTTGTCATCCCATGAATATCAAATAGCTTGATTTGATTTCTATTACATAGGATTCTATGTATAAACTGTATTTTGAAAAGGTGTAGCAAAATGTTGCTTTTCTGTTTACTATAAGATATGACAAGTTAGTTCATCCTTCTAATCTCTCACCTAAAACAAAATGAATTCGCTAATGAAATCAGTTAGCCTATGACTAATGTTACACATATTGCTACTGCAGATTCACAAAATGTCGGAGAATGTCTCGGCTAGAAGAGAAGCCAAAGATGTGGTTTTTTGATTAACTTTTTGTTTTTGATTAACTTTAATGTGTTTTTATAGATATTTATTGTTAATCTCTTTTGTTATTCTATTTAATAGTCATATATTAATTATTTGGATGTTAGTCATGTCAGGTTGATCTAGTGAAGGATAGGGGTCATACATATTTTATCAGGTTTCTTGATAGCATGGAAGCATATCCAGAATAGCCTGCAATGGCTGCATTTGGCTTTGAGAAGTAATTTTTTTTTTCTACTAACTGGTCTTGATTTGACTATTTACTATTTTTTATTTATTTATTTTATTTGTTTTTGTTTATGTTTCTTAGGCTCTTGCATTTGTCAAAACTGAGAATTTCTACTGGTGTAGTTCCTGGTGCTGCTACAGTTGCAGCATTGCTTATTTCAGATGGAGGGGGTACAACTTCATAGCAGAATGTGGAAAATTTGATATTGAGTTTTGATTACTTATTCATAGGGCTATCAAATTTTGCTTTCTTGAAATGCTAGTTCCCCAATGGTGAGATTACTTTGAGTAAGTTCAAGTTAATTCCTATTGTGGGTGGGTTCAACTGCCATCACTAGTGTTTATCTTTATAGTTGGTTAAAGTTATATCTCTTTGGTTATGCTATTTCTTACATTAAAGAAAATTTTCTTTGAAACGTTTTTGGGAAAAATGCAAGTCTCCTCCACTTTCTCATTATGTGCATACTGAAACATTGTGCTTTCTTGTAGGATTGTATTAACTCTCTCTCTCTCCCCCCTTTTTTTTATATATGTTATTGTTAACTTTAATATGCTCTTGTACGGTGGTGTTTGCCATGTTTGGGAGTAGAGGAGAAAGAAGTTCTTATATATTTGGACATGCATCTTTTTTTCTGAAAATACATATTCTTACCCTTTTTTTGTGATGATTTTCTAGGTTGGATCTTTCAAAAGGGATAACTTATCTTACAAAACTTAGCCAGCTAGATTGTTTTATGAGGCTCCTTGTAAGCCGAAGCCAATCACAAGAAGTTAATAGCCTTTCACGAGAAGCATGTTGTGAAATTTAATCATAATCTCAACATATGCTATTTTGGCATGTAGATGGTTATTTTTTGAGGGACACATGGTAGTGTGATGTATTGAAATTTTTTTCAATGAAGCATGTAATATGACAAGTACTTAGTGAATAATTTTTGAATACTTTATATCAAATGTTTTAATGTTAAATGAATTTTACAATGTTGTTTGACTACTTATTATATTTGAATTGTACTACTTACTGATCATATTCAATGGCATGTGTCTGAATGGAAGAGACCATATTAACATTAAAATGGGTGAATAAAAAATTACTGAAATAAAAAATAATTGAAAAAATGTAGCTAGAAAAAAAAAAAGCCTATTGTGACGGTATATAGATTGTCACAATATGTTTATTGTGACCGTCTACCGTCACCGTCACAAATGTTATATTGTGACGGTTCATATCGGACACGGAATCAATGTAATATATCATTGTTTTTGCAAGTGACGGTATATAGATCGTCACAGTATGTTTACTGTGATGGTTTACCATCACAAGACCGTCACATATATTATACTGTGACGGACCAAATTTCGTCACTGAAACCCTGCCGGCGGTGACTCGCCGGAATGTCAAAATTTCCATTAATATTTGTGACCAAGTAATGCCGTCACATAAAGGCAGTTTTTTGTTACGAGGAACAGTATTCTGTCACGGAAACCCTTTTGTGTCGTGGTTATTGCGACGGAAGTGTGACGGATACTAATCAGTCACATAAAGTGGTTTTAGCGACGATTCCGTCACATATACTACGCCTTGTGACGAATTTGCTTCCGTCACTGAAACCCTTTTTTTTTTGTAGTGTAACTTTATATGTGGTTTTTGAGAAAATTTAATTCTTGATAAATAATTTAATCAAATTCTCATGAAAATCTCAAAACTATAAAAAAAATTTAATTCAAATTACACCTTAATTTTAGTTATAAAAAAACAATAGAACAATAATTTTAAAAACCACGCGCAATGCACGTGGCGAAAACTAGTATATATATATGTATGATGTCTGTTGGTAAGTATGACTTGTGGATGTGTGTATGTCTAAGTGGAATCATGGTATATATGCTACTTGGTTTCCGTTCTTGTACTTCTCTAACAGTATTGTTGCTAGCTTGGAGCAATTTTTTTTTTTCTGTTGTAGAGTCTTGGTGGTTATTGGTTTTTTTGATTCATTCTTGTGTATTTTATACGCTTTGTGTGGTTGATAGTTGTCCACAGTTAATATAGCTTTTTTGGCATGGAAAGATTATTTTAGCTGCCAAGTGTGTGTTTAACCCTTACTCTGAAATTTCCTCTGCTTGTTGCAATTTACCAAATTACATCAACATTTGATGATCTTAAAATTTTGATTTGCTATCTCTTTTTAAGGTTGTGAACAATTGTATAATTCTTGGGAAAATGTTGTTTTTACAGTTTTTTATTGATCAAATTTAATCAGTGCGTTACTTGTCTCAAGCATTTGTTAATTATAGGAAAATGTTTATAGCTTACCTTTCTAGTGTATCCTAAATTGTAAGTTTGAACTGAACTAATCAAACCATGAGGTGTCCTTGTTAGCTATATGCTATCATAAGCTAGTCTAGTTAAAAAGTTGTCATCAATTTGTTATCAATATGTCTTTTGTTTTATTTTTTGATTTATGTGGGGTGCCTTGTAGCTGAGAGGTTAGTTTTGGTTCTTAATGTTTATTTGGAATTTTGAGTTTAATCTTGTTCATGAGCAAGATCTTGTATAAAGAGGTTTACTATGAATTTTAAGATTATGAAATATGGCTTTCGTAATGAGGAATAAGCCTAAGATGGTGTTGGAGAAGGAGATTCTTGGATCCATGGAGGAAAATTTATTATTTTGAACAAGAAGCTTTGTTGTTACTGATTGTTTGAACATAACATGTTAAAGCATGCTTTGGACATATACAATATTGTTGACCAGTATAAAAACCTTTTTAAAAATTATTTTTGTTATTTATTTTTTCTTTTACTTTTGTGCAGTTACTTTTAAAAATAGTTCAACAATGAAAATATAGAGATAAAGATGAGTTGTATTGCTTCTGGACAATGGGATAATACGATTCTAATTCCTTTCTAATGGGTTTGAAAGGTTTCTTAATATGGTAACTCTGGTTCTATTTTTTAATTGTATCTTCCACTTGTTTCATTAAATTTTCTGTGGTATAAACTTTTATCTTGTTATACATTTTAATTGGTTTGGATATCTGGAAAACATTATTTTTTTAAGTTCTGGTATCTATAACAATATAACCTAGTAGGACAATTGTCATTCAACAAACATATATCTACAAGATAAATATAAATGTTATAAATGTATATAGTGTCAAACTTTAGGGATTATAACAGTGAGCTCAGAGTTGTATTAATTGTGCACTGCTAACAATATATCAAATATATCTAATTGTTCCTGTCTTTAGGATATTACTTTAAATATATAGGGCATGTATAAGTTTCTTTCTTGAAACATTTGGTCTGATGTGGATTAGACTTTGACCAAAGAATTCATTTAACATTATTGTTTTTAAAGAAGGCATGATAATGAAAATATAATGCTGAAAATGCACACTCATATATATGCTTATATGGAAAACTGTTGATTGTTCATAATTGTCATTGTAGGTGGTGCAACATTAAAGCACTTCCAGGTGCCAATCGGTTGGTTAAACATTTGGGAAGTCATGGAGTGCCTACGGCATTGGCTTCAAATTCTCCAAGGGATAACATAGAAACCAAGATGCTTAGTGAATAATTTTTGAACACTTTATATCAAATGTTTTAATGTTAAATAAATTTTACAGTGTTGTTTGACTACTTATTCTATTTGAATTGTATTACTTACTGATCATATTCAATGGCCTGTGTTTGAATGGAATAGACCATATTAACATTAAAATGGGTGAATAAAAAATTACTGAAATAAAAATTAATTGAAAAAATGTAGTTGAAAAAAAAAAAGAATTGGTTTTCTGTGTCGAGAAATCGTCACAATAACAATATTTATGTGACGGCTGCGAACAGTGACAATTATATATCAGTGACAGAAACCCGTCACACAGTTGTCACAGAAGAGTGTTGTTGGCGACACAAAATAAAGGGCCAGTTGGGCAACTATGACGGGAATCCGTCACGAAGTCGTGACTAAGCCGCACAACTGTCACGGTAACTTGGTTGTCACAATTAAGTAACAGTGACGGTTAGCCGTCACACTACTGTCACAAATGGCTAATTGAGATGGAAGAGGAGACGTCACTTAATTCTTGCCGGCGGTGGCTCACTGGAAATCCATAATGGATTGACATATAAGTGAAGGTTTGATGCCGTCACTTAAATTACATTTTTTGTGACGATGAATAGTAAACGATTATTGAAAATAATTTGTGACGGGGCTATTGCGAAAGCACTGTGACAGATTAGTTACCGTCACAGTTTGTGGATTGAGTGACGAATCCGTTACATATACTATACGTTGTGACGAATTTACTTCGGTCACATAAAAAACTCTTTTTTTTTAGTGAGAAAAGTAGCTTTTAATTGGATTGCAACAACTTTTATTACATAGCAAAATATAAAAATATATAGGTCATCATCCATGCATTTAAGAAAAAACTCAAACACACCTGACTTGTACGCGAAAGGCCAACACTTAGGAGAGAGCCACGACTATGTGCATTGATTCTAAGAAAAACTGTGGGCCTAAATTCTACTTTTACGTAATATCTTTATTAATATGGAAAGAAACTTAGCTGGTTGTATTTATGTATATTTAACTATATATTAAAAGCTGTAGTGCATAATCATAATTGTCCAATTATGCAGACATTATCATAGAGGAGAGCCCCAATGCAAAAACCTCTAGCTATTAATTGTCACGGAATTCTATATTTAAATTCGTCTATCTTTAATATAAAAATAAATTATGCAGAGACATTGGTTTTTAGTTTTCTCCTTAATTTAAATTTACAAGTGTTGTGATCGATTCATTTTTAAACATTGCAGCATGACTTTTTTTTTTTAGGATAATACAAAACCTCCAATAAATAACCTTCTAATGTTACAGAAAATCCTCTCAAACTATTAAAACTCGCAAGCCAAAGAAAAATAATATTTCAAGACAAAATTATCCTCATAAATTAAAAATTTTAAAATTTAAAATTACTTAAATGTCTATAGTGAATAAATTTATTTAATTAATTTAATATTACTTTTATTATTTTTTGAAGATATTATTTTTAATATTTAAATAATATAAAAGTTGGCTTAAACTATTTGGAAAATGATATAATGGATAGGTTAAAAAGGTGTTTTTGTTAGATTAAAATAATTTTCAATATTTAATTAGGTTAAAGGCGGCAATGTGTTGTCCATAATCATAGTTGAGGAATTATTTATTGTTTTAATAGTTTAAAAAAGTTATTTGTAAATATTAAATATTTCACTTGAATTTTCTATAATTTACTTTTTATTATTAATATAAAATATGGCTTTTTTTTTTTGGTAGTACTGCAGTATTATATATATTCAGCCACCGCCATAATGTACTTCTTTCTCGATGGAAGGTTTGTTTTTATGTTGTGTTCAGATTATCTTTTGAAAATAGTACTTTTCAATATTTTGGTCATCGAATTCAAATGTATAAGAGTTAATATAGTTCAGTACTTTAAAATTTATCTTAAATACAATTTGATTTTTTAAGTTTTAAAAAATATTATTTTTTTCTTTTTTTGTCTTATAAGTTAAATACTTAGCTTTTGAAAAGAACAATGAAACCGAATTATGACTTGCAACTTATACAAATTATTGGTAATGTTTTTGTCAAGGTTGTATGTATACTGGCTTAATTAAAACCAAAATCATGATGTAATTATGAATTAGGATTGTGAATATTTTTATGTGTTAGAGTGGCTAATAAACAAGTTAAAGCACTCACAGTGTGTTGCCAAATAAATTAGCATTTTTGATGAATAAGCCAAATAATTAAACTAGTTGGTTTGACAATTTATTTGCTGGATATAGGATGCTTACTGGGTATGCACCTTCGTTATTTGGATGATTCTCTAAAATCTTGAATCTTCTTTGTCGTTTTTACCACATATGGAATCATTAGAATGTGAACAATTTTACTTTTTTTTTGGGTATTATTTATTTATTTTTTTGATAGTAAAGATCGATTTCCTCATCATGCTTACTGGGGTATGCACCTTAATTAGTTATTTTTATGATTCTCTAAAATCTTGAATCTTCTTTGTCATTTCTACCACATATGGAATGTGCCCCACTTTACTTTTTTTTTTTTTTTTGGGTTCTATTTATTTATTTATATTTTGATAGCCTCGTAAAAAAATCATGTATAGTTTGTCAACAATATATTTGTTAACAATGACTTCTTCCACTTTCCTTGCAATCATCATCATCATATTCACCAGAAAAAAAAAAAAAATCATCATCATCACCACCACCACTATTACCATGCGCGGGCTGTATACGCATTCATCTTACCGCTAAAAGCATAGAAAATCGAAGGAGAATTTTAATTTGGACCGTTAAAAAACTATTTTACTTGCTACTGGTTGAGCAAGCTAGCTAAAACTTAAAAATGACAAAGTAGTTTTAGTGATCACTGCAATAATATGTGATCAACATATGAAAGTATAGAAAATATAAGTTAATTTAAATACAAAAAGGTAATCTCGAAAGCAATCTGTAATTTGCGATCGACTTGTGTAAAACAATAAAAGTGCATAATAGAAAAAAAAAAAAATGATCCAGAAAACTAATATTTGATTGAATTTAATTTGTTGTATATTAAAGAAATCGAAAAGTGACCACAACCTTAAATGGGATCAATATATGTAACAATGGTAACAGTTGGGTAACAAAGGCCACACACACGAAACGATAAAGTGATAAGTAATACAAGATGATTAAAGAATTATCACTAAAATAATTTGTTAATTATCCTAATTAACATCCTTTCTCAAGCTCAGGTGAACTTTGTTAAGTTGGGCTTGGAATATAGATGATTAAACTGAGTTCTACAAAGGATTTTATTCATGATATCAACAACCAGTTCTGAGGTAGGAATATATTGAACTTCCAGTTTATTTTGTATAATCTTGTCTCGTACAAAAAACATCAATTTCAATCTGTTTGGTGTTGGAATAATAGAGGATACAGTATATAGGTAGAATGCCATGTGCATGAAATGCCATGTATATAAGTTGGTTTGTTAGTTAGTTGTAATTACCGGCTTTAGTAAAGCTGTTATAACAAGGATTAACAACTTTCCCTTATTAACTTTTATTCTGTCTAACATATAAAACATGTCTTAATGTATTATTCAGTTGGTTAATGAGAATTATAGCTTTTGCTTTCTCACAAATCTAAGCTCTCTCTCTCTCTCTCTCTCTCATATTTCGAGTTCTCCATTATAGCTTTGCTGTTGTGTTTGCTATTAACAACTCATAGCTGAAGCATTTAACATGGTATCAGAGCAAGGAGGCTAAGATCTTGGATTTGTGTTTCGGATTCACGCTTTCGCATACTCTGTTTTACTGTCTTTACTTATAGAGATCGTGTAAGTAAATTTTTCCTCAAAGATTTTTCTTCTCTAGGTTTACGATTACTATTTTCTTGTTAATTGGTTCAAGATAATTTCTTCTTTGATGTTTATACACATCTGAAGTCTAAGAATTTGTGGAAAATTCTATATTTTTTTTCTTCAAATGTCTGGAATTGAGAAATCAAATAGCGAGGTAGTTGTTGATTTGAACCATGAAATGTATCTTCATCACGAAGACTCTCCAGGAGTCAATTTGGTGACTAAGGTACTTGAAGGAGATAATTACTCCCACTGGAGTAGGTCTATGGTTATCGCACTTAGAGTGAAGAACAAACTAGGGTTTATAAATGGCTCATGTGAAATTCTAGATGAAAATTCTCCTCTGCATGTCTACTGGGAACGTTGCAATAGTATGATTATCTCATGGATAATTCATGCAATTACAAATGAAATAGCTGAGAGCATAGTTTACTGCTCAACAATTTGAGAGATTTGGAAAGAGCTTGAACAAAGATTTGGTAAATCAAATGCTGCCAAGATTTATCAAATTCAGAGGGACCTGAGCTCAATCAGTCAAAGAAATCTGTCCATCACAAGCTAATTCACAAAAGTAAAGCGTTTTTGGGATGAATACTCTTCATTGATTGCAATTCCTACGTGCACTTGTGGATCTGCTCAATTTTTTGTGAACCTCGTTCAACAGCAGTATACTATGCAGTTTCTTATGGGATTAAATGAATCCTATGGAGCTATGAGGGGAAACATATTGATGATACAGCCTTTTCCAACAATGAATTAAATTTATAACATTTTGTTTCAAGAAAAAAAGCAAAGGGAAATTTATAATTTCAGCGGGATTGCTGGAGATTCAGCAGCCATGAATTCAAGGCATGATGGTTTTAGGAACAATGGGAATTATTCTACTCAACAAAAGAATTTTCCAAAATCAACACAAAACAACAAGAGGAATGTCATATGTCATCATTGCAAAATCCCTGGACATGTGGCCGATACATGTTACAAGCTTCATGGCTACCCTGTAGGATATAAGTTCAACAAAGATAAAAGAAGGTCTGCAAATTTGGCTTAAGGAACTGGAAACAATGCAGCAATGGAGACTTCTTCAGGATCTAATGTCATGTCAGGCTTCATAGTGGAACAATACAATCAGTTAGTTGCTTTGTTGAATAAGACTCCTTCAGTTTTTAGAGATGCAAACAAAAATGACAGCATTGCTGCAAATGCATTCTTAGCAAGTAAAATTGGTCGTTTTCTTTATGCTGGTATTAACCATAATTGGATAATCGATAGTGGGGCAACTGATCATATAAGTCCAGATTTGAGTCTTTTCACCTCTTTCATTCCTATCACATAACCTAATTTCATTACTATGTCTAATGGAAAACAAGCCAAAATACTTCATATAGGCATGGTTCAACTTAACACTTAAATTATCCTATATCGTGTTCTTCATATACCTGAATTTGATTTCAATTTACTTTCCATACAAAAGCTTTGCAATGATTTGTCTTTTAAAGTAGTTTTCACACCAAATTCTTCCTTTATTCAGGACCATCCAATGAACAAGGAATTTCTCCTTGGTAAACAAGTTGGTGGCTTGTATTTTGTCAACAAAAATCAATGCGAGGATCAATGTGGTGTCATTCCTAGCTTATCTTCTAGATATTCAGTTTCTATTTCAGCCTTAAATACTACTTGTAATCACGATGTTTCTGTTTCCAACATATATGTACCTAAACAGCTTTCAATTCATGATTTGTGGCATTTTAGAATGGGACATTTACCTTTTCCTGTTTTGAAACATGTTATTGATTTTCCTTTTAGTAATAAAGATCATTCTATTTGTCAGATTTGTCCAAATGCTAGAATGCATCTTAAATCTTTTCCTTCTAGTCAAATCAATTCTTCACATATTTTTGAGTTGATTCATGTCGATACTTGGGGCACTTTTCCATCAAGTCATACACAATGGTTACAAATATTTTTTATCTATTGTGGATGATTACTCTAGGTCTACTTGGACTCATTTCTTATCACATAAGAGCAATGCTATTTCTATTCTTAAAGCCTTCATAGCTTATGTTCAAACTCAATTTCATGTTGCTGTTAAAATCATTAGGACAGATAATGCTTTAGAGCTAAAAGATGTTTTAGCAAAACAATTTTACTATTCACATGGGATTGTACATCAAACTTCTTGTGTTGATACTCCACAACAAAATGGAGTTGTGGAGAGAAAACATAAACATCTTTTAGAAACAGCTAGAGCTTTATTTTTTCAATCTAAATTACCTTTAGCTTACTGGAATGAGTGTATTTTAACAACAACATACCTTATTAACCGATTCCCTTATTACATTTTACACCATAAAACACTTTATGAAATTATTTTTCATCATAAGCCATCTTATTCTCATATTCGAGCATTTGGCTGTCTTTGTTTTGTTTCTACATTTAAAAGACAAAGAGACAAGTTCCAACCACGAGCTCATCCTTGTGTTTTCATTGGTTATGCTTACAACCAAAAGGCATACAAAGTTTTAGATTTAGATTCTCTCAAAGTTCTCATTACTCGAGATATTGTTTTTCATGAATCTTGTTTTCCTTTTCATAACATTGTTGCTCCAAGTACCATTGTTCCAATGCCAATTCCTCTCACAGATTTTTCTTTTTTTAATTTTCCCTATGACTTTCCCATTTCAATTCCAGATTCTATTCATGATCTTTCTATGTTTGTTTCAGATTCTTTTAATCATCATTCTCCTATCTCTCATTCTTTATCTTCTCTTGAAGAGACTACTTCTCTTGACAATAGTTCATCTACTTCATCATCATCTTCCATATTGCCTAGGAGATCTACAAGGAATCATAAAGCTCCCACATACTTGCAGGATTTTGTTTGTAATACAGCCACCAGCATTTCTTCCCATTGGTGTCATTTAGTTGCTTTTCATCAATTACCTTTTGTTTCTCAAGCTCATATAGCACATTTGCATAATCTTGTTGAGCCTACTTCTTATGTTCAAGCTTCATTGGATTCCAATTGGGTTAATGCCGTGGAAAAAGAACTTACTGCTTTACATGCTAATCATACTTGGGATGTAGTTGAATTGCCTAAAGGAAAGAAGCCCATAGGCTGCAAGTGGGTATATAAAGTCAAGCTCAAAGTTGATGGTAATTTGGAGAGATATAAAGCTCGACTAGTAGCCAAAGGTTATACACAAAAAGAAGGGGTGGATTACTCGGAAACTTTTTCCCCAATGGTTAAAATGGCAACCATTAGAGCAGTCATTGCTGTAGTTGCTTACAAAGGGTGGAAATTGTTTCAACTAGATGTAAACATTGCCTTTCTTGATGGTGATTTGCATGAAGAAGTATATATGACATGTCCACATGGTTTTTCTCATTCTACTAATCAGGTTTGTAAACTTCGAAAGATTCTTTATGGATTAAAACAGGCTTCTCTGCAATGGTTTGCAAAACTCAATGATGAACTTAGACTTTGAAGGTATGAACAGTCTAAGAATGATTACTCACTATTTTTGAGGAAGTCACATGATAAAGTTGCTATCTTGGCTATATGTAGATGACATCCTGATTTCTGGTTCAGATTATGAAGAAATTAATGCTTTTAAAGTCCATTTAAATGCTGTTTTTGGAATCAAAGATTTAGGACATCTTCACTATTTTCTTGGGTTGGAAGTTACAACTATTACACAATGAGTTATTCTAACTTAACAAAAGTTTACAACTGAATTGTTCACAGAGTTTGCTGATTCATCTTGGAAGCCAGTTGTCACTCCTCTGCTTCAACACCTTAAACTACTTCCAGATGATGGAAATCTATTAGAGGATACTTCTTTATATCGTACTATCATTGGCAAACTCAATTTTCTTACCAACACTCGACCATATATTGCATTTACAGTGCAAACATTGAGTCAATTCATGCAATCTCCTCGGACTTCTCACTTGGCAGCCTCTCATCATGTTTTGAAATACCTTTTTGGCACTCGATGGCAGGGCAAATTGTTGCAAGCTACTGACAATCTTATTTTACAAGCTTTTTCAGACTCGGATTGGGCATCATGTCCCATATCACGATGGTCTGTCACTGGTTATGTTGTACTTCTTGGCAAGTCTCCCATTAGTTGGAAATCTAAGAAACAAGGTACTGTTTCTAAATCATCCTCGGAAGCTGAATATCGTGCTATGTCACAGGTAGCGACTGAGATAACTTGGTTGGTACGTTTTCTTGAAGAACTAGGATTATCTTCTTTGAAACCTGTTACCTTATATTGTAATAATCAAAGTGCACTTCATATTGCTTGTAATCCCATATTTCATGAAAGAACCAAGCATATTGAGCTTGATTGCCATTTCACCCGAGAAAAGGTCATGGATGGGTTACTATTGTAACATCCTAAAACTTAATTAATGATTAGCAATGTAATTAGAGTTAATTATGTTTAATAATATAATTAATTACACTAATGCTAGTAATTATTAGTGAAATAAATATTGGTAGTTTTAAAATTTAATTTAAAGGAAATAAAAATTTAGAATTTTAATTTGTGAATTAATATATTTAATTAGAGTTAGTTTAAGAAGAAAAATAAAAGTGAAAATAAACATAAATAAATAAGAATGTTGAATAAGTAAATAAAAATAGAAATGAGAAAATAAAATAAAATGATAAATGACCGTTTTTCCCTTATAGTTAAATGGTTATGTGTTATTGAGAGAAGGGAAAAATTGGAAAAATTGGGGCAAAAAAAATCTGAATTAAAGCCACCAGCCTTCTTCCTCACGCAAAGAGCATTTCCTCAATCTTTGTGAGTGCTAACCACCATTTTTGAGAGAAAAAAAAATTGTATATCTTCAATCTCTTCCAAATCAACCTTAAAAATAAGTTATTCATAGGTTTTAGAGCCTTATAAACACTTTGGTGATGTTTGTTTTAACCGAAAACCACCATAAGCTTGAGTTTTTGGATATTTACCGAATTTCCTTCTCACCGAATTTTGAGAGATTTCAGCCACCTCTCGCCGGAATCTTTGTACCAAAAGCTTCCTTTCTCACTCATTTACAAAATCAAAGTGTTGGAATTAAAGATTAGTGAGCTAGGTTAAAGATTTGACAAAAAGGATACAAAGGGGATTTTCAGATTTCTGGAGTAAGTGTGAAATTTTGGCTCCAATTGAAGGTAAATCATGTTTCTTATGCTTAATTACATTGTATAATGATAAGCATTGTAGTATAGAGTTGGAGAATGGAAATTTAGGGAAATTTGTGAGTATTTGGAAAGTGCTTTGATGAAATTATGATGATAGATTATGAATTGTGATTGTAGTTAATGTAATAAATTATAATTAAGAAATATAGAGGAATTGTGAAGGATGATTTAATATTTGGTTGAGAGATAGTAATTTTAATTGGAAAATTTAAGAGGATGATGATATAAATTTAGTTGGAAATTTATTTGTGATGAAAATTAAGAATAAAAGTTTAGGTATTAACCTCTAAAAAATCATTTGAGTAAAAATATAATTAATAAACCTATGTTATTAGGGGAAAAGTTGCATAAGTATGAAAATAGGTAATAAAAATGGGTTTTATTTTATATTACGGTAATGAAATATTTGGTAATATTATTTTATTGTATTACTAGAGGAAGGAACTACTCCGGTCGAACGACAAGGAGCGACCAACAGTGGATAGATGTTAATGCGGCATTTCTGTGAGTGGGAACACACATATATATAAATATATATATATATATATATATGTAAATGCATGAATATATACATATATTTTATGGTTTTGCAATATATTCAAAGGTTATATGATTAAGAAATATATTTTGTGATTACATAATTTTTACAAGTATATATATATATATAGATTGATATATATATATATATATTACATTGTTATTTCTTTTGGAATAAATACATACATATTTATACATATGTTTAAAAGAATGCTTTAATTATGAATTTAAAGTAAGTATTTATGAATGTGATTATTTTGTGAGAATTCATAAATGCATGGCACCTATGTGGTGACTACTTGGGCGATGAGTATGCCGCTGAGTAGGGTGTAACAAGGTTGGTGACTACTTGGGCGATGATTATGCAGTCGGGTAAGGATGTTTGACATTGGATATACTTGGGCGATGGTTCATGCCGCCAAGTGATTGGGCGATGATTTATACCGCCAAATTAATTATACTTGTGCGATGGTTTATGCCGCCAAGTGATTGGGCGATGGTTTATGCCACCATATTATTTATGCTTGTGCGATGGGTTATGCCGCCAAGCTGAGATTATGAATTGCATGTATGTGTGAATATATGAAGGGACAATGATTTTCACAGAAATGGTTATTACCCGCTCGGTATATGATAATTTGTTCACATATATGTCTGTGGCTTTTCACTGGGGATTTAATAGTTAGCTTACCCGCCCGTTATATATATGATGTGTTCGTATATATATGTTCTGTGGCTTTTCACTGAACGTCCCTCATATATTTGGTTGCATTGATTGTTTCTACTATTTTATATTTCAAGACATTTTGACATAAACAAATATATTAATTATGTTAAATATATATGTACATATAAATATATGAATATTTTGAATGCTTTACTTGGCTGGATGTGATCCTCTGTTTCACCAGGAGTACAAACATTTATAACCGATCCTAAACATGCTTTGGATTTTGGACATCTCTGGCCCAACTCTTTGGCAGCCAATCTCGTGCCAAACTGATGCATATGAAGATGCAAATTCAGTCAACAAAAAAAAAAGGTCTCACCGTGACTGCTTATTACACCAAACTAAAAGAAATTTTTGATGGTCTCACTATGGCAGGGAATTCGGTAAGCAAAGATGATTTTATAATGTATTTGTTGTAGGGCCTCCCTTTTGAATATGATGCCGTTATAGCAAATGTTAATTCCAATCGAATGCCGATTGAGGTTGTCGAGTATTTCCTCCACTGCATTCATAATCCGCATTTTTTGATTAAGTAAATACTTAGATGTCTCAGGGGAGTTCCTTCTAATGTGCTCGTGGTCGTGGAAGAGGAAGACGACCATGTGGTGCTCGTTTTTACTGTCAATTGTGCTGTGTTCCAGGTCATTTGGTTATTGACTGCTATCATCTCTTTGACAAGGATTTTGTTCCTCCATCTTTTCAAAATTCAGCCGCATATTATACAAGTCTAGATGTCTCAGTCAATCCAGAATGGTTGCTGGATAGTAGGGCAACGAATCACATGACTGCTGAGCCATCTAATCTTCAACAAAAATTTGAGTATGGAGGTATTGACAAACTGGCTGTAGGTAATGGACAACGTTTGGATATTTCACATACTAGTTTTTCTTCTATTCCTACCTCTCAGAAAAATATTCAATTATTTTTCATGCATATGAGATTTGTCCTTTGAAAACTTTTTGTCTCAAAATCTCACAAGTCTTGTCTCCATTTTCGTCAGTGAAAAACATATAAAACTTTTAAGGCTTATAATTTAAATAATCTTTATATTTTATAGAGATTATAACTTCACATGGTCAAATAAACATGTCTCAAAAATGTCATAAGAGATCATCTTCTTAATTCATGAGATCTTATCTCTAACCTCATCCTTGGGTCATTATCAAATCTTCATGAAATTATTTTAAAATCATATATCGTACAAAAATCATCAAAACTAATAAATTTGTACCATGCTATATTAATGTTCCAGGTGACCTTCAGGTTTTGATGACGTCACAAGGTAGTATCCTCATCATCACAATTTAGTCACATAATTATCGCCTCTTGTCCTCGCCCATGAACTAGCAGAGTACAACACTTCCCTTTGCACTCAACATCTAGAAGTAGCCTATTCTCCTATCAATGTTCGTGAACTAGCAGAATATTACACATCATTACGCACTCTACAATCTCTTTAGTTACCTAAACGACACACCATGTCAAGGTTCGTGAACTAGCAATCAAACTTGCACCTGTACTCGATCAACTCGATCAACATTGGAAAATTCTGATCAAATGAAGATATGGATTGTTACATGTATTCACATGATACACTTTAATCTTTAATGTTGGTTGACTCTAGACCTGGCAACGTGTCGTGCCGTGTGGTATTCCTGTCAATTTGTTTTACCCAAACCTGACCCGTTAAGCTTTCGTGCTGAAATATATAAACCCAAACCAGTTCATAAAATTATCGTGTAACCTGTTACCCAATCCGTTAACATGTTAAACTTATTTTCAAAATTATTTTAAAAAACTAAAAAATATATTTTATTTATATTTCATAGTTCATACTAAAAAATAATGAAGCATAGACAAACATAAATATTTGTATCTTTTTACAAACCAAAAATAAAATCTAAAACAACATACTTAATACATGTTAAAAAAAAAAAACCACATAAACATAATACTTAAATCCTTCTACATAATTAATAATTGTGAATTCAAAATATGTAAAATATTACAAACTAAAGCTATATTAAATATTTATCGTGGCTAAGAAAATAAAATATGCATTACAATTGTCAATTTAAAAAAATTTTAAAATATTATAAACCAAACTAAAATTCTACATCCAATAGAAGTAATAAAAAAGATAGAATCTAAAATAAAATATCAATATATAAATAGATATAAAAGTTGTTATTTTTGAATGAAATAAAATATGAATTTTATAGTTTCTTAAAAAAAGAAAAAGTCATGTAAAAAATTAGCTATAAAGAAATAATTAAATTAATATTTTTCTTATCGTGTCTTATCGTGTTAATGTGTTCTAACCCATTCCAACCCGTTTTTGTATCGTGTCTTATCGTGTGACACTGATATCAACCCGATTTAAATATTGGAAACCCAAATCTGCAAATTATCGTGTCGTGTATCATTTTTCCAGGTCTAGTTGACGCTCTAGTACCATGAAAAATTTAGGAACCTGTGTACAATACACAAGAGAAAAAGTGATTTCTTTCGTACTTGTTAACTAGTATACATTTTGATGTATATATATATCTATATCATTTACAACCAAAAGTTAATAGTTTATTACCATTAAGGCATAGTAACTATAGTACAGTGGCGGTCAACTTATCATCATTTTAGAGTAGAGGTTCAAACCCAGTGTCTTTATTTGGAAAATAATAGACTTTGCTATTGTGTTGTCCTTAAACAACTTTCTTTGCAAGACCAAAAAGTTCTATGACGATCTAGCTCCAACTTGGATTTGTCATTCTCCATCCATCTGGTTATAGATCTAGCTCTCGAAATGAGTTCATACAAAGGAGGTCCAAAGGAAGAAAGGTTAATACCCCTTAATTAGAGGGTGAAATCGATGCAGGAAGCTCTAAACTCTTTATCTTTGCAACCGCATGAAGAAGTGGAGGAGGTATGGTCGAACAAAGTCCTACTTGGTAAGATTCTAACCACAAGAAGCTTCCGAAGGTTCACCATAACGGAGATAGCACAGAAAACTTGGAAGACATTGCTAAGATCTATAGTTGAAAAAACTGACGAGAACTTGTTTAAGTTTACATTTGGAATTAGGGAGGATAGGGACCACATCTTTAAAGGACGCCCTTGGTTGTTCAATGGTGCCCACTTGATTCTAAAGGAGTCGACGATGGACAGGGGGTTGAAAGAAATCTCATTCCAATATTCAACATTTACACTCCAAATACATGGACTACCACCATTTTATATGCACGAAGGTTCAGCCCGAAAGATTGGAGAACTAGTGGGTATAGTTCACTCAGAGTCTATTAACAAAAGAAGTGTAACAGCCAATCGATTTCTCAAACTGAGGGTTGACATTAATGTTGAGGAACCCATTCCGGCTGGTTTTTTTCAAGAGGGAGAGGAAAGGTGGTTTCAATTTAAGTATGACAGACTTGGAGATTTTTGCTACAACTGTGGAATGCTCGCTCATGTTACTGGTAGATGCAACAAGGGTCTTTCGGCGACAATCACAACATGTAACAGAATATCAGCAAAACTATATGGTTCCTGGCTGAGATCGGAACACAACGGTAGTTTACTGTTCGTTAACATACCGGAGGAAGGAGAAGAGGCTGACTGGCAAGGTATGGTGGTCAAAGAAAGTACTGTAGCAAATTTGATGAGGCAGATAGCCAAATCTCCCCAATTAGGTGAAAGTATGGAGTAGACTGCGGATGAGGTACTGAAAGTACATGAACAGTGCTATGGGAGAATTTCAGAACACTATAGAGATATCAAATGAGCTGCATGCCTTAAATCTGATAATAGAAAGGCAAGAATGGAGATGTGAGTATGATCTACAGAATAGAGTGGTTCAACAAATCAGAAGTTCTGACTTTGACCCACATATTTTGACACGCTGGGCCACAGAATTTATAAGGAATATGTCAATGGCCACTTCACAGGAAAGGAGAAATGAGGAAGGCCTGGATATTGGTGCTGGTAACTTAGGCCCATCAATCATCATACAGGCCTCAGAGCCAAAAGAAAAGAGGAATTTGGGCCAGGCTGTTTGTGGCAAGAGGGTGGCTCCAACCTTGCTAGAGAAATCGGGTAAAGGTTTGGAGATATATGAGACAAAAGAAAGTGGGCCAGATATAACTCATAATACAAGTGAAGATAAGGAAAACTCTGATACTCAAGAAATAACCTCTAGCTGTCAATCTACGCCAATCAGAGAACCAAATATCAGTGTATCAAGTCAACAAGGTGAAACAAGCCACAGAGGAAGGAGAACTCCTCGAAACAGGGAGCGATGGTCGTGGAAAAAAGCAGCTAGGAGTGCAGAACGCAGGTCTGAACGGTTCATGCAGGGACCAAAGGAGCAACAAAACATTATCAATGGTGGGGGGCAGGATTTTATTGGGGTCGGAGAGGCGGGCCCGTGCATGCCCCCCTTCTCCACAAAATTCCTAGTGTGGAACTGCAGGGATCTCTGTAATAAAGAGATAGTACTGACACTAAGAGGTATGACTAAGAAGCATAAACCTCAGTGTGTTTTTCTTAGGGAAACTAGAGGCAGGAGAAAAAGAATGGAAACCATTGCTAGAAAACTGGGTTTCCGTTATAGTTGCATTGTGGATCTTGAAGGAAATGCTGGGGGTTTCCTCCTAATGTGGACCGAAGAAATCAAGCTACGAGTGGACTGGAGTAGTAAACGTATTATCAGGTGTGAGATCATAGAGCAGTCGGGTATGGAAAACTGGAGTTTTTTTTTGAGGTTATGGGACTCCGTATGGGAAGGAGAAAACATAGTTTTGGGGTAATTTAGAGGAAGAAATCCAACAATGCGTGGGACCTTGGCTGATGATGGGAGATTTCAATGAAGTGGTTGATGAATCGGAGAAGCTAGGTGGAAGGGCGATCTGGAATCGCAAAATGTATCTGCGGAAGTTTATTCACAATGTGGGTGCAGTGGATTTGGGGTTCGAAGGAAATAAATATACTTGGATAATGGTCATATGGGGAACTCTTTCATCAAGGAACGTCTGGACAGAGGAATAGCCTATAAAGACTGGGTGTTGCATTTTCAAAGAGCAAGGGTGGTTCATCTACTGAAGGAGGAATCTGATCACATCCCCCTCCTTTTGAACACTAATGAAATGGAAGTAGTGTCAAGAAGACCCTTTAGATACATCCAAGCGTGGAGTACAGATAGCACGAGCGTAGAGGTTGTGGAAAAGGCTTGGCAAAGATAGACTTATGCACAGAAAGAAACTTAGAGAACCACTTAGAAACTATATCACACGGCCCAGGCTTTTAAAAGATGGAACAAGCAACATTTTGGTTTTTCCTTTGAGCGGATCAAACGGTTGGAGAAAGAGCTAATGAATTTGCAAAGTGCTAACACAGCTGATGCAAACATTAAGGCTGTAGAGGCAGAACTAAAAGAATAGAGGGTTAGACAGGAAAGTATATTTCGTCAGAAGTCCAGAGAATTGTGGATAAAAGCTAGAGATAAAAATTCTAAATTTTTTCATGCCAGTATAGTGGTCAGAAGAAGGAGAAATAATATATGTTTCATTAAAGATCAAGTTAGGTGGCTTACGGGGAAGAAAGAGATTAGTGATTACTTCAAACTTAATTTCCAAAAGCTGTACTCTACCACCAACCCGGCCCTCCCAGAGAAGCTGGTGAATGAGACCTCATTGTGTGTCACGGCAGAGGAGAATAGAGAAATCATGAGAGTTCCTACGGAGGAGGAGATTAAGGAATGCATATGGAGTATGCATCCTTTAAAAGCACCTGGCCCAGATGGGTTTCTAGGTGATTTTTTTCGTAGCTATTGGAATATAGTTAAAAACTAGGTGGTGAGAATGGTTGAAGAATGCTTCAGAGAAGGAAGGATTGACAGGGGTATGAACAAGACTTTCATTGTGTTGATTCTTAAAACCAAAAAGGCAACAACCTTTCATCATTTCAGACCCATGAGCTTATGCAATTTTGTCTACAAAATTGTTTCTAAGCTGTCAGCCTCTAGATTAAGGGTTCTTCTCCCCAAGATCATCTCTCCAAATCAAGGAGCTTTTGTCAAGGGGAGGTGGATAGTCGAGAAAACAGTGGTGGCACAAGAGCTGGTCCATAAAGTGAGAAACCATAAAGGGAAACAAGGACTGATGCTTATGAAAATTGACATCAAGAGGGCCTACGATAGTTTGGAATGGGAATTCATAGATAAGGCTCTAGAGACAAAGGACTTCTCAAGGGAGGTTCGAAGAATGGTGCGGAGTAGTGTGGAGACGGTGGAATATAATTTCTTAATAAATGGGAATAAAGATAGTAGTTTCTGCCCGGAAAGAGGAATCTGTCAAGGTGATCCTTTGTCACCGTTTCTATTTATTCTTAGTGCAGAAATCTTCTCTAGAATGCTAGAACAAAAGCTGGAGATAAATGGAATTAAAATTTGTAGAATGGCCCCTGCCATATCCCATCTGTTCTATGCCGATGACATCATGTTGGCATGTCGTGTTGATCGTGAGAATGCGAAGGCAGTGGCTGATTGTTTGGAGTTGTACTGCTACTGGTCTGGGCAGGCTGCTAACCCTGAGAAATCCCATAATCTTTTTTTAAAGAATACATGTGTGGGGACTAAAAAGATGGTGAAGGATATCCTGGGACTCAAAGAGATGACTAGTGATTCCATGTATTTAAGAAACTCTTTGATTATTGGTAGGAAAAAAACAAAAGAGTTTAACCGGCTAATGGACAAGCTTCAAGCTAGACTCGAAGGATGGCAGAGCCAACTGCTCTCAAGGGCGGGCAAGGCCACCCTTGTCAAAACGGTGGCTCAAGCAATCCCAGTGTACTCTATGTCCACTTTCTGGGATCCTTATGGAGTTTGCAAGGATATGGACTCCATTATAAGGTGTTTCTGGTGGGGGACTAAGTTAGGTTCCAAACGTTTTTTGGCTCTGAAGTCTTGGACAGAAATTTATCAACCAAAAGCTAAGGGAGGTCCATCGATCCTAGAGTGGATTCTTGGTGCCCCTGGATTGAGGGGAAGGTGCCGAGTAACTTGGGAAACCATACGGGAAGGCTCAGACTAGCTGAATTCAGAGAAGAAATCACAAAAGACTGGAAGATGGAGCTCTTGCAGACCTGGTTCCCTCATAGAGATATAGAAGAAATCATAAAACTCCAATGACCAGCCATTGATTGTCAAGATAAGCTTCTCTGGACAGCCAGCGAGAATGGCATTTTTTCTGTCAAAAGCTGCCACAATCTTGCTCATCAGGGAAGTTTGGAGAATGTTCAAGGAGTTTGGTATGATATATTGAAAGCAAGGCTCCATGAAAGAAGCAATATTTTCTTGTGGAGAATTGCTTCTAATGTTTTACCTACACGGGATATGATTTGGACGCGGCTCCAAGTGGGGCAGAGAATTTGTGCTCTATGTGGAGAGGAACAGGAGACTAGTATTCGTTTATTCCTCAAATGTCCTTTCGCCAGGCAGTAGCCTCTTTTTGTAGGTGCTGGATCCGGTTAGACTCTTGGTTATGCAACAATGCTGAAGATCTTATGCATAAATGTCTAAACCCTCCTAGAGAAATGTGTGGCTAGCAAATGACTGGTGAGGAGATCACTATTATCCTGGTAGCTGTTTGGGAAGAAATATGGAGGACCAGGAATGCATGGATTCACAAGGGCAAGAGGTTTCTGGCTGAGTTGGTGAGGAAGATCAAAAATAGGGTGACTGAACAAGAGGAAAGCAGAGATAAAAGTATTAATGGGGATAATGTGAAACATACATTGATCCCCACGGCAAGTCAGGGGTGGGCAGCTCCGGTTAGGGGCTGGATAGCAGTTAACATTGATGCAGCCACAAGCAAAGGAAACAATGCTCTAGCCATGGTGGCAAGAGATCACCAAGGGATTATAGTTAATATGGTTACAAAGGTAGTTAAAGGGTTCACTGTTGATTTGGCAGAACTAACCGCTTTGGAGTGGGCTGCTGGTATGGTGGAGAATTTAGATTGGCCTCAAGTGCTGTTGTGGAGTGATGCCAAAGGCATTGTAGACCAGATTCTTACTGATGAAGAACTGAGGGTGTGGAAATATAGACACAAAGTGCTTGCTTTAAAACAAAACTCTGGTATTAGGAATTGGAAGCTGAAGTGGTGCCCAAGAGAGTCAAATGTTTTAGCTGACAGGATTGCCAAGTTCACCTTCTTAAGCGGGAAGGAATTGCTATTATGCAACAATGTTTTGTGTTGTGATCTCCTTGGTGGCCTTGGTATTAATGGGGAGGCACCTTTGCTGTTTTCTTTCTTGTAAGTTTGCTGTTGTTTAGTTTTTTTGTAAGTTTGTTGGTGTTTTGTTTGTTTTTCCATTTCTGTTGGTTAATGGAACTGCAGTTATCAAAAAAAAAATTTAAACAACTTTCTTTGCCATTTGGATAGCAAGACTGACGCGGGCATCATCGAGCCATATTCTAGCATTGGAGCAAAAGAGGATGACATCATCTTACGAAGTGTACTAGTGACGCATTCTCGAGTTAAGAAGATCAAAGAGGGAATGCTTGGACTTGTGAAAAGAATTATGGATGAAGATCGATTCAAGTTTCCAAATGATTTGAACACTTTTCCGAGGCCTAATGATGATTTAAACATGTTGTCCAAGCAAAGGATGAAATTGATAATGATGCTCGGGAGTTGCGGAGATGAAACGGCATCATTTTAAAAATAAGCATCTTATAATCGCAGTTTTGTAATTTAGCTATTTTCGGATTAATATGGCAGTTTCGTAATTTAGTTATTTTCGGATTATAATGGCAGTTTTGTAATATTTATTATTTTTGTTTTGCGGTTAGTTTTCAGCTGTAGGATTACTTTCTTAATATTTAATGGTTTAGATTGATTCTTGATCTATCCCTAATCCTTATATAAAGGGGGATCAATTCCTTTGTAATAGAGATATTATAGATTTTAGTTTTTAATCAATTGAAAGAATTAATTTTCTTATTGCTCCCAGAAGTGTTCTTGCAAGGTGTGGAATCAATTTCTTCTTTTTGTTGATTTAGGAATTGAATTCTCTTATCAAAGTAGAAATACTTTGTGGCGATTATTCTTCTCCTTCCCTAGCCTTCTAATCCATGTTTTTAGATATAAGTTATTTAAAGGTTTGGTAGGGCGGGTTCTTGTTTCCAATTATTGTTACAATACTTCTTGTGTGTTTTGGAGTTTCGAATTCTTTAATCTTGGGGTTCCGCATCAATTGGTATCAGAGCATTGGTTAAGATAAGTACCTATCTATCTTTGTTTTCAAATTTTTTTTGTGTTCTTTGTTCATAATACTTTGATTCCCTTGAAAAAAAATAAAAAGGGGTTGTGTTTAATCTGTGTGTCTTATTTTTATCTTATTGATTTGAGTGTTTTTTTATTCATAGAAGAGAAAAAGTTAAAAAAAAACCCTGATCGCACTACCAGGCGCCTTGGGTCGCACCTAGGGTCACACCTGGGCGGGTTTGTCCGCAAGGCATCTAAAAAAAAATCCAATTTTTTTTTATTCTTTTATTCTTTTTGCTTAGGGTAATATTTGCTTTCCATTACTCTAGTTATTATTTTTGCTTTTCTTTAGATCTACTTTCTTTCTTTGGTTAGGTTTTGAGATTGTGATACTTGCTATTTGTTTTTCTTTCTTTGATTTGTTATGTTTAACTCCAAAGTGCAACTTGATTCTAGAGATTGTGAGTGGTAAAAGGCTTAAGTGGTGAGCACATTGAGGGTAAAAGCCAAAATTGTGTGAAACACGAGCGTTGTTACCATTAAAAAGAGTGAAACATGTGAGGAAAAGAAGTAAGGATTTTCTTTACTAATCTTATCTTGTAGAAATTAAGATGTTAAGAAGAAAAGGAAAAGAAGCCGCTCATTATGAGGAAGAGCTCGAAAAGAAGATGACACCAGACATGAAGCTCTTTTACAAAGCCTTCAAAGGAGAATTTCAGAGGTTGAACAAGAAGATGGATGGGCTAAATGATAAGGTATGTGAAGTCTTTTTGACCGCCACAAATAACCCAAAGAAAGATGGGTCGCGAACTAGATATATAGAACCATCGGGTTCTGAGGATGATGAAGTCTCAAATCATTCCATGAGGAGACGTCCAAGGAGGGAGGAACCAAGAGCTATGAGACATGAGCATAATGAAAAGAAAGTCATACTTGCACCTTTATCTCCAATGGAGGTGTATCTTGAACAATTGAAATTATTCAGAAGTTCACATGGGGATTTGGGAAGTGTGACAAATAAAAAAAATTGAGTGTAAAGAGGCCAAGAGTGAAAATAATATAAATAAAGGCCCAATGGTGAGTGATTGCACTAGTAAGAAAAATAAAGAGGAAAGTGCAATAGAGAAAAGTGAGATGGGTGAAAAGAAAAAGAGTTTTAATGCAAAAGAGGAAGAAGTCAAAAGTGCATTCTTAGGCAAGAAAGCAATATTATTAGTGAGGTTTTGAGAGGTTTTGCTTTGTGAAACTAACCTTAACCCCGATTTTCCTAGTGTTTTTGTCTCTTTATTGCAAGACTTTGATGAGAAATTAAAATTGCGTGGAGTGAATAGAACTATTAAATATGATAAGGATGTGGAATTTTTGAATCCCTTTGGGAAAGTTTTATGGGATGACACATGGAGTATATTCAAACCAGGAGATTGGGTTTGGGTATATTTAAGGAAGAAAAAGTTTTTCAACCTTAGGAAGTCTAAGTTGGATGTTAGAGGAAATGGACCGTTTCAAGTGCTTGAAAGAGTGAAGGACAACGTACACAAAATCGCCCTTCAAGGTGAGTACAATGAGTTTGCTATTTTCAATGTTTATGATATTTTTCCTTTTTGATATGGATTTAGATTCGATGGCGAATCTTTTTGAAGAGGAAGGGAATGATGCGGGCATCATTGAGCCATATTCTAGCATTGGAGCAAAAGAGGATGACATCATCTTACGAAGTGTACTAGTGATGCATTCTCGAGTTAAGAAGATCAAAGAGGGAATGCGTGGACTTGTTAAAAGAATTATGGATGAAGATCAATTCAAGTTTCCAAATGATTTGAACAATTTTCTAAGGCCTAATGATGATTTAAGCATGTTGTCCAAGCAAGGGATGAAAGTGGTAATGATGCTTGGGAGTTGCGGAGATGAAACGGCGTCATTTTAAAAATAAGCATCTTATAATGGTAGTTTCATAATTTAGTTATTTTCGGATTATAATGGCAATTTCATAAATTAGTTATTTTTGGATTATAATGCCAGTTTTGTAATATTTGCTATTTTCGTTTTTAGGGTTAGTTTTTAGCCTTAAGATTACTTTCTTAATATTTAATGGCTTAGATTGATTCTTGATCTAACTTTAATCCTTATATAAATGGGGATCAATTCATTTGTAATAAATATATTATAGATTTTAGTTTTTAATCAATTGAAAGAATTAATTTTCTTATTGCTCCCAGGAGTGTTCTTGCAAAGTGAGGAATCAATTTCTTCTTATTGTTGCATTAGGAGTTGAATTCTCTTATCAAAGTAGAAATACTTTGTGGCGATTATTCTTTTCTTTCCCTAGCATTCTAATCCACGTTTTTAGATACAAGTTATCTAAGGGTTTGGTAGGGCGGGTTCTTGTTTCCAATTATTGTTACAATACTTCTTGTGTGTTTTGGGGTTTCCGATTTTTTAATCTTGGGGTTTCGCATCAAAGACGATATACATAGCTTGCTTTTTAAAGTTGGAATATACCATAAGATAACCTTTCACTAGTAATTTCAATTAATTTATGAAAAAGTAACTTAGGCAAAAGAAGAACGAAGTCAGGACTGCAAAGAAGACACCTCGTCATAGCCAGAATCTAAGCCAATATTACTAATAAATAAAATTAACAAAAACATTAAAGAAAGAAAATATCTATACAATCCGCACAAGCATAACTCAAAATAATAATTTTAGTTGACTTATTTAAATATAGGGTTAAACATTATATATTACCTTTTATTTCCTCAAAATAGGTAGGATCAATTTTTTTTAAAATTTTTTAAATTAAAAAATCTTTGTTTATTTGTTAGATGATTAGTCTAATTACACATATATATAATTACATAGATATATATATATATGTTGTTGCCTGATTTTAGTCACCTTTATGCCTTTATGCCACACGATGCTTTCCTGGCTAGATCTAGGATTTCGTTCCTAACTTCTGCAAGATAAGACAATGGCGTCAGACTGGGGGCCGGCGGTGTCACCGGCGTTCCCACTCCAATGCCTAAGTCAGTTATGAGGTTATTTCAAGAGACCTTCTTTAGGCTTCCCTCAGGTATCCCACTGTGCAGCCTATCTAGAGTTCTGCGTCGAGGGGCCCTCCTAAAACCTGTCCAAGGTGTGATCACGAATGGTCTCGGATTGTTAGAGAGTGTTTAGGGTTCAAATCTCAAGAAAACCGTCCTCTTCACACTTACCTAACCTTACCTTAAATACCTCACTTTAATGGCTTGGATGCTAGAGTTATGAACCCTCATACGCTGGGATTGTGACACCTAGACTCATAAAATAAGGTAAGTACTAAGCCAAGAACTAAAGGTCAACGGGGCTCACTTACTCCCTCGTTCAAGACCATGTTGAGCCTGGGCTTGCCCTCGGCTCTGCCTGTTGGGCCGGGCTTTGCCTGTCCATGACTGATAGGCCTTGCCCATAGTTGTCGTTGTCGATGTTAGAAGGGGCCTGGGAGGTTTTCTAACCCATATCCTAGAAATCCCCATAACTAGCCTCCAAGACTAGCCCGATTTTCAATTGGGGTGGTCTTCACTCTTGTGGGGCAAAAAACCTACCTGGGCCTTCTTAACCTGCTTGGAATTTCGATTTCTGCCTTCGCTCTGCTTGGGTGCGGACTTGGCCCGAGTCTTGAAGGCCCCCTTCATTTGTTTTTTTTTTTACAAAAAAAAAGGACTGCTACCATTAGCTGCCTGATCCATCTGGTCCGTCCATTAACTGACGGTTGGGGTGTGTTGGTACGGTGTCAAGCGATTTTTGCTCTTCCCATGACTGTTAGCATGGGAGAGAGAAAGTGGATGTGACCCTTGCCGCCTCGCCTCCCTCTACACTCGAACGTGGGTAGGCAGTTCCTTCCCACTTCCTAACTTAACCCCAAAATTTCTATTCTCTATCGTTTTGGCTTCCTTAGACCGAGTTTTTGAATTCCTGCTCATTGATCCTCACCATTCTTCTGGGATTATTCTGATCGTCTTCCATTGATCTCCGTCTTCCCGTGCTTCAACCTTCAGTTTGGTGCCTCTCAGGTAAGGGTTTGTGTTTACTTCCTTTTATTCTCTATTTCTTTTTTTTTATTTTATGTTTTCCTCAGTTTTTGGACCTGTTTTAAGCTTCCTCTTCTCTTTTCATGGCCTAGTTTGACTAGAGACCTGCAGTGCTGAAGATTCCTTCCACAAAGAGAACTTTTCTTCCACATTCGAAGGTAAGCTTCTTCCCTCCCTTGATGGATGGTTGTGTGCTGCGCATGATTTTTTTTTTTTTTTACAACTTAATCTTGACGGCAGTTGCTGTCACTGGTTCCTCCCTAGGTTGTTTCTTCCTTTCCTGGAAGTTGTAGCTATCCAATCATTTCTTATTCTTTCCCTGTAAGCCCTTAAGGCATCAGGTCTCTTTGTCTCAGTCTTATATAGCCAGATGGTTGGGTGTCTACATTGCTCATAGCGTAAGAACTTTCCTGCCTGCTTGACAGTCCTCCTTATTATTTTCAGATGTTAGACACCTCTACCAGTAGTAGCAGCGAACTGCTGCTATAGTTGTCTGCTGTCCCTATCAATTTTCAATCTTCCCACAGCCCTCAGGCTAGACCCATCCATGACCTTAGGCCTCTTTTGTCCGGAGGAAATCCAGGCGACTCGCTAGTGTATTATCTCCCACCAGTTCTGATCCTGGGTTCGTGGAAATTTCTGACTCAGAGGAGATTGAGCCAGAAGCAGTTTGTCCCTCAGTGGCTGTTGATACAATGGGTCCCTCAGGGCCTCCAGCTCTTGCTACTAGGGCCACCAGGGCCACTAGAGCCACTGGGACTGCGAGGGAATAGGCTGGGCCCATGGGCGTAAATAGGGACCCTAACTTTGCTAGGTTTGACTTGACTGAATCAGGCCTGACTAGTTTTCTGGAGAGGTTCCCCCTGGGTGAGGGTGTGACTGCCAGGGTTTCCAACGCAGGTGAGTTTGCCAGTTCCTCTCCTCCTAGGAAGGTAACCTTAAGCAGTTGGTTCTTCAACTGCGGGCTCAGATTGCCTCTAGCCCCTTTTGTACGGAGGCTCCTTGCCGAAATTAACCTTGCCCCTTCCAATTAGGACCTAATATCTTTAGGTCAGTGTTCTGTTCCTATGTGTTGTGCAAGGAACATTTTCAGTCATACCCTACCCCCTCAGAGATCCAGGCCCTCTTTGAAATCAGGCTAGTCCCTAGGCAGGCATCTTTGTATTACGTCTATCCTCGAATGAGGAAATTCATTCAATTCCTGCCTGAAATTACCAGATGGCAGAATGACTGGTTCTTTTCTGGTGGTTGCTGGGAGTCTGGATCCTAAGGAACTAGGTCTGAGGTGTCTGTGCCTTGGTGCTTTGGGGGTTGAAGCCACGGGTGAAGCTCATCCCCCCTCTCATTGGTCAAGCCAGAGGCTCCATGGTGGATGCCATTCTGGGTTCGAGTCTTATAGAGAAGGACTACAAATCCATTTTGTCTGAGGAGATGTTATCCTTGGGTATGAATTAGGGGTGATCTTCCTGATTGCATATTTTTCTTTTGTGATGTTTCTGACTAACGTTACATGGTTTCTCGCAGCCATGAATGGTCAGGCAGAGATGAGCAGCCCTTGGAGGGACCTTCCTGGGCACTTGCCCAAGAAATTGATTGACCTCAATGAGGTTCTAAAGTCAGCGAAGCTGACACACAGCTCTACCCCTCGTGGCTCTGCATCTGCCTCGAAGCCTGCTTCTTTTAAAGGTAAGGAACCTGCCTCCAGATCGCAGTCTTGATCTGGGGAAGAGCTTTCCTCTAAAGGGAAATGAATCCTTCATGCATCGAAAGGAAAGCCTGCCATGGGGGTGGCTGAGGATGAAATGGCACGCCCCCTTCTTATTTGATCGGCCCGCTGGCTGTTCTCCATTGGGAAGTTCCTCCCCAGGAAGACAACCAACGCAGCAACACTTCCATTTCCTCCCTGGTTGAGGAGGCATCACGCCAGCTAGCTTCTGTGAGTTCTTGTCTAGTTATCTTCTCTTTTTCCTTTATTTTGTTTCATGCTTAGCCCTGATAAATGTTGTCTCCTATAGGCTTTCTTGTCAGTCTTCAAGGTCCAGGAGTTGGTGGAGATTGAGCTCCAGGCAGCCGATATGTCATTGTCTCGCCTCAAGGACGTGGAGAATGAATGGAAGGGGGCCAAACAACGCACATCTGAGCTCAAGTTCATCCTATCCAGGAAGAAGGGGGAGCTCCAGAGGAAGAATGAGGAGCTAAAAAACAGGGTCCGTGCTCACCAGAAGCTTGAGACCTAACTTAAAAGAGCTCTGGACGAGGTTAAGCTCGAGTAGGACAAGGTTGTTGTGATCTCCTCAGCTTACTAGAGCCTGGTGACACAGGCAGATGAGCAATTCGATTTAGGGATGGACGCTGCAATTAAGGAAGCCCAGGTTTGCTTCCCTGCCATGGACCTCTCCATGCTGGAGAAGTCTCTAGGGCTCGTACCTACTTTGCCTCAAGACCTGCCTACCCTTTCTGATCCGCTGCTTGGGTCCCAGTTTATTGGTCAGGCAATTCCTCTTCTTGGTGGCCTAGAACTCAAGAACCCAGAGGTTATTGTCTTTGGCCACGACCCCTGCCTTTCCGGTTCCTCAACTCTGGCACCCACTGAGGAGGTTGACTCTGGAGTCCCTGCTTCTGCACTTGATGTTCCCCCTTGCTAGGCTTTGACAACATCGATTTTCCTTCAGTTTCCGTTTGTTGGTTTTTTTAACTATCTGATATGAAGACAATTTAATTTATTTTCAGATTTGGAACTTATTTTTTCGTAATGTAATGGTGATGGCTTAGTTTTCCCACTACTGTCCCCTAAAACTCTGGCCTGTTTTTTCAGGACATGAGAGTGTTTTTTATTGTCTGACTTGGATTCGCAAAGGAACTTGGGCCTGACCTCAGCTATCAGCTAGAATTAGAGTCAGGCCCATTGAGCAAATGAAAAGAAGCTCTAGTTCATTCAGAACTTGGGCCTGACCTTAGCTACCGGCTGGAATTCGAGTCAGGCCCGTTGAGCAAATAAAAAGAAGCTCTAGTTCATTCAGAACCTAGGCCTGACCTCAGCTACTAACTGGAGTCAGGCCTGTTGAGCAAATAAAAGGAAGCTCTAGTTCATTCAGAACCTGTGCCTGACCTCAGCTACCGACTGGAATTTGAGTCAGGCCTGTTGAGCAAATAAAAGGAAGCTCTAGTTCATTCGGAACCTGGGCCTGACCTCAGCTACCGGCTGCAATTCAAGTCAGGCCCATTGAGCAACTAAAAAGACACTCTAGTGTTTTGAGCGGCTAGGCGTTTCGTTCCTGAATGAGCATTTTCTTTATTGAAAAAATAAAAGTGCTTTACAAAAGCTCTACGTTGTTACATTGATATATTGGTAGTAAATCTTTAAATGCTCTGCATTTCACGGGTGTGACAACTTCTTTCCATCTAATCCCTCTAGCTTGTATGTTCCTGGGCGTAATACTTCAATCACTTTATATGGACCTTCCCAGGTAGGTCCTAGAGTTTCTGACCCATGCTTCTTAGTGTTGAGCATTATTTTCCTTAGGACTAGGTCTCCCTGCCTGAAACATCTCTGCTTTACCCTGGAGTTATAGTACTTCGCTGATCTCTGTTTGTGAAATAATGATGAGCAAATGTGGATAATGGCTCAACTTCCACCCACTTTGTGAAATAGTCAATTGCAACTATAGCGTACTTTGCCTGGCCTTTACCCATTTGCAGGGGGCCAATAAGGTCGACTCCCCACTTTGCGAAGGGCTAGGGGCTGGTGACTGAGGTGAGCTGTTCAGGGACTTCCTTGATACGCTGGCAAACCTTTGGCAGGAATTGCATTTCCGTGCATGCATTTGCGCATCCCTCTTCATCGTGGGCCAATAATATCCCTAACGGATTATTTTGTGAGCAAGTGATTGGCCACCTAAATGATTGCCACAAATTCCCTTATATACCTCTCTCAAGACATAGTCGGTCTCAGTTGTACCCAGGCATTTCAGGTAAGGGAGTGAAAAACCTCTCTTGTACAATACCCCATCTATCAGGATGTAATATAAGGATTTATACTTCAAACGTCCAGCCTACAGCTTATCCTCAGGCAGGATTCCTCCTGTCATGTATTTGACTATTGGACCCATCTACCCTAGCTTGTCATCCACTTGGTTAACTGTCTGTTCCCCCTTCTTGTAACTTGGTTCCTTGAGTATTTCAAAAGGCACACTTCGTGTGAACTCTGAGTTTGACGCCGAGGCAAGCTTAGCAAGTAAATATGCATCTGCATTCTCCTCTCTTGGTACCTGAATGATTTGATATTCTTCAATTTTTTAAACAGATTTTTTACCTTGGTCAAGTACGATATCATACTGCCTTCCCTTGCTTGGTACTCCGAATTTACCTGCTTGGCCACTAATTGTGAGTCACTGTAGACTCGTAGCCTTTTAGCTCCCATCGATCCTGCCATTCTCAAGTCTGCAATCAAAGCTTCATATTCAGATTCATTGTTTGTTGCCTTAAACTCGAGGCGAATGGCATACTCGAGTTTAACAAAATCAGGTCCTAGCTTTGTGAGTATGAATCCAGCTCTGTTGCTGTGTTCGCTCGATGAGCCATCCACATGCAAGGTCCAGAATGTGGTTTGGTTTTCATGTTCCATTCATTCTTCGGCATCCAAGGATTGGTCCTCTGTTCCTCCCAAAACGGTGAATTCAGCGATGAAGTCGGCGACTGCCTGAGCCTTTACTGTTGTCCTTGGAATATAAGAAATCCCAAACTGCCCCAGCTCTATGGACCATTTGATTAACCTCCCTGAGGTTTCTGGCTTTTGAAGTACCTGCCTCAGCAGGCAACTAGACGATACCACCAAAGCCAGGGCAAGCTTTTCTATGGTCGAATACTTTGTCTCAGCTGGCATCACAGCTTTGCTGACATAATAAACTGGGTATTGAACAGAGGCTTTTTCTTAGATGAGGGTGGAGCTGACTGCTATTTTTGAAATGGCTAGGTACAAGAAGAGTGTCTCTCCGAATACTGGCTTAGGCAACAATGGTGCTGAGCCCAGGTACTTCTTGAGTTGAGTAAATGCCTCCTCATATTCTTCTGTCCACGCAAAACTCTTGGGTCCCTTGAGGATCTTGAAAAATGACATGCATTTGTCAGTCGCTATTGACACAAATCAACTCAGGGCCGCTATCCTCCCAGTCAGTCTCTGGACATCTTTGATTTTTGCTGGAGAATTCATTTCCAAAATGGTTCTGATCTTATCGGGATTAGCTTCAATTCCCCTTTGGTTTACCATGAACCCCATGAACTTCCCAGAAGATACTCCAAAGACGCATTTTGCTGGGTTTAACATCATCTTATGCTTCCTGAGGATGGAGAACATCTGGTCCAGGTCAATCAGGTGCTTCGAGGCTTTAACACTTTTAACCAACATGTCGTCCACATATGCTTCCATGGTTTTCTTTATCTGTTGAGCAAACATTTTGTTAACTAGTCTCTGGTAGGTAGCCCCCACGTTCTTAAGCCCAAACAGCATTACTTTGTAACAGTAAAGCCTCTTATCCGTTATGAACGAGGTTTTTTCTTGGTACTGCGGGTGCATCTTGATTTGATTGTACCCTGAAAATGCATCACAGAAGCTATACAACTCATTACCTACAGTAGAGTCCACCAGCTGATCGATTCAAGGCAGGGGGAAGCTGTCCTTCGAGCAGGCCTTGTTGAGGTCAGTAAAATCCACACAGACCCTCCATTTGCCATTGCTCTTTTTGACCAGCACCACATTTGCCAACCAGTCAGGATAAAGAACCTCCTTCACAAGTCCTGCATTAAATAATTTCTCCAATTCTTCCCTGATTGCTTCATAACGCTCAAGATTGAAGCTCCTTCTTTTCTGTCTAATTGGGCAGGAGTCAAGGTCGACATTCAACCTGTGAACTATGATCTCGGGATCAATACCTGGCATGTCGTCATGGGACCATGCAAAAATATCTTAATTTTCCTTTAGGAACCTGATCATTGCTTCTTTCAATTCACCTGAGATCAGGCTCTCGATCTTGGTTGTCCTGGCAGGGTCATCCCTGTCCAGTTGTACTTCTAGTAAGTCTTCCACTGCTTCTCCCTTTACTGTTTCCTTCCACTTGTCCTATCTACTTTCTGACTGAAAGTCAGGCTGGTCTTCCTTCAATATGATTTCCATTTTCCCAGCTGGCTCGGAGCATTTATGCTCTAAAAGAGATTCTTCACTTTGGGGCTCCTTGAGAGAGGAACTGCTCCCTGATCGATTCGAGCCTTCCAGCTCGAAGAAGGGCTTTTTCTTCATGGACTTTTTATTTTGAGGTTGGTTTCTCGTTTGCTCAGGACGTTCCTACCCGGATGTTGTTAGGCACATCAGGTGGCTGAGCCTCTCATGATGGGGACTAGAATTTTCCTGCCTAGGGCCTGAGAAAATGGCCAGTGATTTTACATGAATGTTTCGGTCACGCAGGAAGGTTGCATAACATTTCCTCGATTCATGTTGATATCCTCAAACGCATCTAGTTCCTCCTCTAGGTGTAGGAAACTTCATTAACAAATGATAGGTTGAAGTTGCTGCCTTTAATGCGTTCAAGGTGGGTCTTCCAATGATGACATTGTACGCCGAAGGGGTCTTCATTACCAAGAAGTTACTCATCACTGTGGATCGGTCAGGGGCATTTCCCACTGTGACAGGGAGTTCAATAGACCCTTCTGAAAAAACCGACTCAAATGTGAAACCCGAGAGTGGTACCCTGACTGTCTTGAGTGCCTTTCTTTTCAGCCCCATTGCCTTACAGGCTGGGGCGTACAAGATATTAACCGAACTTCCTGTGTCTATCAATATGCAAAATATCATGTGGTTGGCCACCTACGCTGCTATCACTACTGCATCATCATGGGGGTGGTGATTATTCAGGGCTTTTCTATCATCAAAAGTTAACAGGAAAGGATCTCCTCGTGGTGCTTTGGTTTGCCTGGTCGTTAGGTTCACCTCAAGCTGCTCCTGGGTGACTCGAGCGTCCCCCGCATATGCTTTCATTGCCTTGTTGGAGATCCTCCCATGCTTGGTCCTCTTACAATGATCTGCACACTTCCATTAATCTATCCTGGTTGGAGCGGTATCACAGATGCATCATCCTCCCTGATTTGTTCCTGCCTGGAAGGTCCTGCCTGGCCGGTGGCTCCTGCCATAAACTGCTGCAGGTGTCCCATCTGGATAAATGCTTCTATTTCTTCCTTCAGTTCTTGACATCCATCAGTGTCGTGATCGTAGTCTCTATGGTATCTGCAATACCTCTTCCTGTTCCAAAATCGATGTGGTGTCTTAATTGGGAAGGGTTTTTTCAGCATGTTACTTCTTTCAATTTTCATCAGTACCTCCTCACGTGTCGTGTTGAGTGGCGTGAACCTTCTTGGTCTCTCTTTGAGGAATTGAGGTCCTTGATTTCTTTCATCATCCCTTCGTTTATTGTTTGTAGCTCCGTTCTTTTGATTCCTTCGTGAATCGTTTCGACCCTCATGTCCTGCATGGACCTCCTCCGTGACTCAATGCTCTCTTCCGGCGAAATATGCTTGTGTGCCTCCACCAGCATCTTGGAGAACGTCCGAGGAGGGTTCTTTGCTATTGAACGAATGAGATCCTCATCCCTTAGGCCATCTTGCATGGTCCGATCATCATTTCCTCCTTCTACTTGCATCATAGCTTCTGTAAATCTGTGAATGAACGATTTCAGAGACTCTCCCTCCCTTTGAACAATTGAAGAGAGGTGAGTAGGGGGCTTCTTCACTGGTTGAGCCCCTAAGAACTGAGCAGCGAAGGCATCCTCCAGCTACCTGAAAGAGCCAATAGTTTTTTGGCTTCATATTGGTAAACCATGTCCTAGCCATTCTTCCCAGGGTTAATGGGAAAGCCCTGCACATGATCGCATCTTTGGCTCCCTCAAATTCCATCAAGACCTTATAAGCCCCCAAGTGTTCTCCAGTGTCAGTTCAACCCTGATAATGTTCCACTTGAGGAATTTTGAAATTAGGTGGGAGAGCTGTCTGCCTTATCCCCAAGGTGAAAGGTGAGGTGGACTGGGACCCTGCTGTATAATGAGCTTGGGCCCCTGCATGGACGTGGTGGTCCCTTTTGATTTCCTCTTCGAGCAGCCCCCGTTCCTCTGCCCTAATGCGAGCCCTCTCCTCATTCAGGTTCCATCGAGTGTGTCGTTCAGGTTCCATTTCTCCTTGGACTCTGGCCTTGTCATTCTCAACATGTGTTCTTCGCCTGGCATCTAGGGATGCTCTCAGATTGCTTAAATCCAGGCCTTCATGGGCTGAGGAGAAAGCGTCACTGACTGGTCTATGCCTGGAACTTCCCTGCATGTCTTGCGGGTGGTATGAAGAGGCTCTAACATCCCTTTTAACCTCTCAATTTAGCTGTCTCAAACGCTCGTGCCTCCCCTCGTTCCTTCCACTACCTTTGACGTCGTTTTTCACCGCTCCTCATTCCATATGCTCCTGAGGTCGTGCATGAAGACGTGGGGAATCCACAGGTGCCTGGCTCCTGCATGTCTGAGAGGGTTGTAATTTATGGTTGTTTTGATTCTGCACCATTTTCCCTATTAGTTGCTCCAAGCGGTTTTCTACATCGGATAGGCGGGTTCTCTTGGATCTTGGGGCTACTCTCCTGTCGCTACATCTTCGGGGGGGGGGGGGGGGGNGGGGGGGGGGGGGGGGGTAGCTGCGATAACAAAGATGTTGGCTCCCTAGGAATTGTGGCTTCCCGATGAGGGATAGTACTTGCCCTCCTAGGCTGCCTGTCCCTGATCTGCCTGTTTGACGGCTCAGCGCAGCTATTCTCAATTCTTGTTTCTCGCTGATCCTCCATATCTCACTCCACCTTCCAGTGGCAATATTAGTTTTTCCGCCAAACTTCTTCTCTTGGAGTCATGATTCTTCCAAATGATCTTTTTACTGGTAATTATGGGCGTACGTGATTTCTATATCTTTGCACAACTTTAATATTTTTCTTCGGTTCTCACAAACGGCACCAATGTTGTTGCCTTATTTTTGTCACCTTAAAGCCACACGATGCTTCCAGCTCAGTTTACAACTTTACATATTTAAAAATGATAGTGTTAACCTTAAATTTCTCACATTTAAGTATTATTTGTTAAGGTAGTTGGTTTTTAGGTTTTTTTTAGTTTTTTTTTAATTCTTTAATTTCTAGCTAATTATATGTAATTTGTTTATGTTTAGTGTTAGTTAGTGATAATTAACGTTTGTTAGAGCATTTTTAATGAGCTCTTTAAAAGTTTATATTCTCTATTTTAAAGAGAAACATATCTTTTTTATAGTCCTAATGAACTTTTTATATTAAAATGTTCAAAATAAAGAGTGAGACTTGATTTTCCATATATATATATATATATATATATATAGAGAGAGAGAGAGAGAGAGAGAGAAAGAGAGAGAGAGAGAGAGAAAACTCACTCTTTACATAAAGCTTTATTTTTTGCTTTATAATTTTATTTGCAAACTTATAATTAAATATATTAATTATAATTTTATAGTTCAATTTGTTTAAATACTACTTTGATGTAGAAATGATAAAAAGAAAAAAAAATATGAATCATTGTTTATGGAGAAATGCAAAATGAAGACTGATTTTAACAAAAAAAAAATGTATCTTTCTTTTTTAAATTTTTTCAAGATGTTTTTTATTTTAAAAATTATATTTTTTAAAATAAAAAACATCATTAGAAATGTTCTTAGAGATATAAATTAAATATATAGTAATGAAAGGGAAAAAAAAAAAATACTAAACACAACTTCAGATTTGTTATTTTTACTTTCTTCAGGTTTATAGAGTTTGATTTAACAAACTAGAACTACCATTATCAAACATTTGACATAAACAAATTACATACAATTAGATAGAAAAAAAAAACTAAAAACTAACCTTGTTACCCCATATATATATATATATATATATATATATATATATTTCCCTTTTTGCTAACCTATTCGTAAATTCATATAAAACTAAGAACCCGATGATGATGATGATGATGATGATGATGATGATGATGATGATGATGATGCTAAATTTATTAAAATATTGACCAAATTTATTCATCAAATAGTATGGCAAATGATATGTAAATATTTAATTGATTTATTCTTTTGATTAACTTATCTATTTAAGAATTCACTTATCCATATTAGATTATATAAATATACCAATCAATAATATCTTAATAAGTATTATTTGCTAAGTAAATTTATCAATATTCTATATTTATAGCATTACTCAAAAAAAAAAACTGCTATATATGATCTCTTCTAATATCTTTTGTATATTAATAAGTCAAAAGTGGATGCAATGGTTTATAAAGAAGCAAGTTTGAGTCATGTAAGTAATGATGTAAATAAGATAGAGAAGGTGTCTCTATTTCAATGGCTAATTATACCAATTAAGAAAAAAAAAAAAAAAAAAAAGTATACTAAGTAAAAACAACAGTTAAGTTTTTTTTAACATTAATTTCAGTGCATCAAAAAATAGATTTTCCTTATCATTGCCATTCTTAATTTGTCTCGTTGAAAAAAAAAATGATAGATATATCATATATTTAGTCAAACAAAACATAATTGAGAAATTTTTTTTTCCCTTCACAATAATTGAGAAGGTTGTGTGTTGGCCAATTTTACCTTCACAATCGATTAGACACATAAACACCTTTAGCATTATCTTTAACTTTATTTCTGTTGAATTATTAGAGATAGGAAGAATTGCATGCATAATAAATAACAGGGAAAATTCAATAAGACCCCTTCAATTTTTCTAGTGTTGCAAAGATGACCTTATACTTTTAAAAAATCACATAATCACACTCTCAAATTACAATTTTGCTGTTGTATGATCTCATTTGTTTATGATAATAATTAAAATTTTCATATATAATTGATGATATGATGAGAAAGTACATCCAAATTGTTATCAATTGGTTGTATTTACATGAAAATGCACGACTTGCACATGAAAAGATTAAATATATATTTTCTACCAAAAAAAAAGATTAAATATATATTTATGTACGGAAGAGTAATATTGCAACAAAAAATGAAAAAGATAAAGATATTCTATAGTTTCTAAAGATATAAAGATATTTATACAAAAGTCCTTTATAACAGAAATGAAGTTGCTATGACTTTTCCATGTATATTTCAGGGAACTATATACTCGGTTCGTCATGTGAGCCCAAAATATGAGGCCCATTCATGCCCAAACTACTGAAACTGAGGGGCGCATATCCGACCTAATTTATGTTGATAAGGCTGTCAATTGGATCTCTTTTTTTGTTTTGGTAAATGTCAATTGGATCTCACATAAGGCTTTTTACGATGTCTTTAAATTAATATTTTGTACGGCTGACCCTGCTCAGTCCAAAGAAAAAAAAAAAAAACTTCTTATTCAAAAATTAAAATTTTGTCCATCTGTAATTTTTAATAACTAGATTTTTCTTAAATACCATTGTTTTCGATTTTTGTACCTATTTTCTAAACTCGATCTATCATTTCTTTACCTTGTAATTTCATTTTTTTTTATTTGATTCTCTCAAACATTATAAATTTAATTATAAAAAAGTATATTCATTTTCATAAACATTTTGGGTTCTTATACCAAATATCCATTTTGGAAATTTTGGGTGAGTATTATGTTAAATTCAATTTTAAAATCTAATAAAATAAGTCTTTTTTTTTTCATCACAAATTTATTTTTAAGGTTGAGACTTAAAGTTTCGAACATCTCATCTTCCACCATGGAATATAAAATTCGGTTGTCTGAAGTAAATTGGTTAAATGGAGAAGTTGAACAAGAGCAGTTCATATGACCCTCGATTGGGTGTGGTATGGGCCCCAAACTAGAACCTGGGAAGTTTTGAAAAAAACTTAGGTTTTTCTATTTATACTTAGTTTAAAATTTTTGTGGTAAGGATTCGCAATTGAAAAATTTTGAAAAAATTTGATTTTTCATGTTTTCCAAAATTTTTCGACTAGATGTGGTAGAATCTCTCGACTTGCAGTTGATAAATTTTAAACAAAGTTGATTTTTTTCTTATATTTTTCAAAATTTCCCAATTGGTTATGGTAGGCAGAAACCCTGGAAGGTAGTTGGAAAGTTTTGAAAATAATTGATATTTTGATAATTTCTAAAATTTTTAAATATGTGTAGTAGGTGTCCTCCATTGGTCGTTGGAAAATTTTGAAAAAAATGAAAAAACCAAGTTTATCAAAAAGTTTCATCTATCAGTTTGGGACTCCTACAACATTTCGTTGCAAAATTTTGAAAAACATGACAAAATCAAGTTTTTCAAAACTTCTCAACTGCTAGTTGAGGACTCTTTCCAGACTTAGTTGGAGACTATATGAAGTGCTATTTTTCATCTTCTCTTGTGACCCAGCTCAATGTTGTTATATATTAATCCTGATTTACTATGTTTGTTATAATTATTCTTAATTACTGTCATTATTATTATTATCCTTTATTACTTTTGTTTCAGCGTTCATATTCTATGAGTGATATGGTGCATTTTGCTGAGGTTGGTTGGTTTCCTAGGTCGTCTGCGATCATTCCACGTGGCAGCCTCTAAGCCTTCGGATCTTTTGATGCATTATTTCAATTATATAGTTTTGTTTGCCCTGAAGTTGAGAGGAGTGCACAACTTTTCTAGGGTTTTTAGAGAGAGAGTAGTGAGAAGGGCTTTGAATATTTGTAATTCGTCTGTTAATCTTCTTCTTCTTCATTGTTAAACTTCTGTGTGAGTTGTGTGAGATTTACTGAGTGTAAATCATTCGGAGTGTATGTGAGTGGAAGATTTGTGTTGTTCTACTATGTGTAGAACGTGCTTAGGTTGTAACACTTGAACTTCTTTGAGATTATAGCATAAGCTCCGTTATCGGAGCACAATGGATATAGACAGAGTTTATTCTGCTGAACCACGTAAAAATCTTCTGTGTCTAGTATTATTTTTATGTTTATGTTTATTTTCTTTAACATTTGGTATCAGAGCTTTGTTCTTAAAATTTCTTGTTTCTGCTTTACTTTGGCTTTTTGTTTTTCTTGTTGAAGGATTTTTCCTTTTAATTTGAGAAGGCTTTGCAGTGGAAACACTATAGGTCTGTAAAGATTAACGGTTTAAATCTTTCCTATTCTTTGAATATTTTTCTTTGTATTTTTCTTGGCATTGTCCTTGTCTCATGAAGTCTACTTTTCGGATTATCATTTTTTTTGGAAGAAAACCGTTGGTTTTACTTGTTCTTTAAAGATCCATAGAGCCTCAACATTTTTCTTTAGTGTCTGTGTGCGTGTCTCTTTAGGAAATCAAAAGTTTCTTTAAAGAATTTGCCTAGACCCAGTTTTTTACCATAGACTGGAGGTCTTGGTTTTCTTTGAAAGGATGAGAGCTACTGGATCAACTTTTCTAGGTTGATCAGTTTCTGTTCTTCTTTTACTATGTATTGAATAATTTGTTTATTCTGTTTTTTGTTTACTGTGTGGTGAATAATTCGTTTATTGTGTTTCTCATTTACTAAGTGTTGAATAGCTTGCTTATTCTGTTTTTCTTTTACTAAGTGTTATATAATTTGGTCATTCTGTTTTTTCTCTCTCACTGAGTAATTGTATATACACAGATACATATATATTTTCTCTCTATTGTGTCTTTTCTATTCTCTGTATTTTTTTTTAATTTTACCATCATGTCTGCTAAAGTGGAAGCAGAGGTTTTTTGATGGTAAGTGAGACTTTCTTCTGTGGAGAAGAAAGATGAAAGCTGTTCTAGTTCAAACGAAAGTTGCTAGAGCAAGTTATGGTTATTACATCTCTGGGACAGACAACACTAAAAAGGTAGAAATGGGCGAAATTGCTTTTAGGACAATCATTCTGCATTTGTCTGATAATGTGCTTTGGAAAGTGAACGAGGTCAAATCTACTACTAAACTCTAGACTAAACTTGAATCTTTGTTTCTTACTAAATCCTTGCCTGATAGTATTCGTTTACTGGAAAAATTCTTTAGTTTTAAGATGGATGCAAATAAAGATCTTGAATTTAATTTTGATGCTTATAATTGTTTAATGCTTAGCCTTACTGACTGTGGTGAAAAATTCTCTAAAGAACATTATTTTGTCATACTGATTAATTCTCTGTCTGATTCCTTTAAAGATGTAAAGAATATAATAAAGTATGGTAGAGATATTCTCACTTTAGATTCAATCTCTAATGCTCTTAGATAACGTGAATTAGAGTTTAAAAATGAAGTTAAAAATGAGAGTCTGTTTGTGAGAGGAAGGCCTTTTATTAAAAATGGCAATTTTAATAAGAACATGTTTAATTCTAGGAGTAATTCTAAGCAAAGATTAGGAAATAATTTCAATAATCAGAATAATAGGAAAGTTAATAACAGTAATCGGCTCTGTTACTACTGTAAGAAACCAGGTCACTTGATTAAGAACTATTATAAGAAAAAGAGAGATGAAAATGAAAAAGGACAGAATTTAAATAATGATAATAATAAAATTGTCTCTGGTGAACTGTCTACTATCTCCTCTAATCAGTCTCCTTGTGAAGTTTTAATGGTTTCTTCTGTTATTACTGATTATGAATGGGTGCTTGATTTTGGATGTTCTTTCCATATGTGCCTTGATGTCAATTCTTTTTATGATTACTTTGGATGTATGCTAATCTCTTTTGGTTTACCTTCCTTATTTTGGGGAGATGCCATTATGACTGCTGTCTATTTAGTCAACAGGTCCCCTTCCTCTGCCCTAGAGTTTAGTACCCCTAAGCATATGTGGTCTGGAAAGGTTCCAGACTATAGCAATTTAAGAGTGTTTGGCTGTGCAGTTTATGCACATCAAACAGTAGGTAAACTTGAACCTAGAAGCTTAAAATGTGTCTTCTTAGGTTACCCTCAGGGAGTAAAAGGGTATAGATTATGGGATAAAGAAGGTCAAGGTTTTAAGGTCATCATTAGTAGAAATGTTATCTTTGATGAGAGTAAAATGCCTTGTAAACAGAGTGGTCAGAGTGAGCCTAAGTTTGAAAGCCAAAACAGTAAACCTACTAGAGAGCTTGAGTTATTTTCCGAGGTGGATGATACCTTAAGCAAACCTTCTGAGTCTACTAAGCTTACTCTTGAATCAACTGAATTAGTTGAGCCCACAGTTTTAGGATTCCAGAGTCAATCCGAGAGCTGTCAAGAGAGTGAAGAAGTCCCTGGTTCTAATTCTAAGGAGATAGTAACTCCAAGATACCTTCTTACTAGGGATAGAGCCAAAAGAAAGATAATCCCTAATAAGAGATTAGCCTTTGCTGATTATTTAGCTTATGCCTTTGTTGCTTACTTAGAACTTTCAGATTCTGAACCAAAGACATACTTAGAAGCCATTAGATCTAAGCAGTCTAGCAAATGGAAGGAAGCTATGGTGGAGGAAATGAAGTCTCTCCACTTAAATAGAACCTGGGATCTAGTGAAACCCTCTAGCCAACAAAGGGTAGTTGAGTGTAAGTGGATTTACAAAGTAAAAGAAGGGATGTCTAATGATGAACCTGTTAGGTTTAAGGCTAGGCTAGTAGCCAAAGGTTTCACTCAGGTTGAACTGTTCTAGCTCTAGTTACTCAGTTTGACTGGGAACTAGAACAGATGATGTCAAAACAGCTTTTTTGCATGGTGATTTAGAAGAGGTTATTTACATGAGACAGCCAGAATGATTTAAGGTTAAAGAAAAAGGCATTAAGTTAGTTTGTTTATTAAGAAAATCCTTTTATGGCCTTAAACAATCCCTATACAGTGGTATAAACGGTTTGATTCTTTTGTCACTAAATCTGGTTTTGTGAGAAGTCAATTTGACACTTGTTTTTATTTCAAAGATTTGATGACTAATAAAACTATTTATTTACTTCTGTATGTAGATGATATGTTATTAGCTGGTCCCAATCTTTCTGTTATTCAAAATATTAAAGAGTTATTGAAATCTGAGTTTGAAATGAAAGATTTGTGTTGTGCTAAGAAAATTTTGGGAATTAACATAGAGAGAAATAGGCCTAATGTTACTATGAAATTATCTCAATCATTTTATTTGAAAAAGGTTGTTTCCAAATTTTCTATGGATGATTCTAAACCTGTGAATGTTCCTCTTAGTGGTCATTTCAAACTATCTTGTGAACAATGGCCTATTACTGAGTTTGAAAAAGAAGATATGCTTTCTGTGCCTTATTCTAATGCTATTGGTACTATTACGTATTCCATGCTATGTACCAGACCTGATTTAACTTTTTCAATTAATATCTTGAGTCGTTATATGTCTAATCCAAGAAGGGGTCACTGGGAAGCTATGAAATGGCTTCTCAGATATTTGAAATCAACCGAGACTGAGGGTTTGATTTATAAAAAGAATTATGCTGGTGTTGAGTTGCTTGATTTTATGGCTTTTGATTTTGCAGGTGATAGAGATAATCATAAATCTACCTATTCTTATATGTTTACCTTATGTGGAAGCTGTGTAAGCTGGAAGTCACATCTGCAATCTGTAGTAGCTTTGTCTACTACAGAGGCTGAGTATATAGCTGCAACTGAGGTAGCTAAAGAAGCAGTTTGGTTAAAAGGTTCGTTAGAGGAGTTAAAAGTTTTGACTCATAAGGTAATGCTATTTTCAGATAGTCAAAGTGCTATTCATTTATGTAAAAATCTTGTATTTCATGAGAGATCAAAACACATACAAATTAGATATCATTTTATTAGAAATTTAAATTCTGATTGTGTGTTTAGTCTTAATAAGATTTCTACAAATCTTAATCCAGCTGATATGGGAACCAAGTTGATTCTAGTGGGTAAATTTAATACCTGTAAGAAGTTCCTCCAAATATGAGCTAACTAATTTTTTCTTTTCATAATCTATGTGATGATGGTCTTGAGTTTATGCTATAATGTTTAGAGAAATTCTAGGTAAGTCAGGATTAGATGGAGATTTGTTAGATATTAATCCTAATTACTCTTAATTACTCTTATTATTACTCTTAATTAGGTGGAGCTAACTAATTACTCTTAATTACTGTCATTATTATTATCCTTTATCACTTCTGTTTCAGTGTTTCATATTCTATTAGTGATACGGTGTATTTTGCTGAGGTCGGTTGGTTTCATGGGTCATCTGCGATCATTCCACGTGGCAGCCTCTAAGCCTTCAGATCTTTTGATGCACTATTTCAGTTATATAGTTTTGTCTACCCTGAAGCTGAGAAGGGTGCGCAACTTTTCTAGGGTTTTTAGAGAGAGAGTAGTGAGAGAGGCTCTAAGTATTTGTAATTTGTCTATTCATCTTCTTCTTTTTCATTGTTAAACTTCTGTGTGAGTTGTGTGAGATTTACTGAGTGTAAATCATTCTGAGTGTATGTGAGTAGAAGATTTGTGTGGTTCTACTGTGTGTAGAACGTGCTTAGGTTGTAACATTTGAACTTTTATGAGATTATAGCATAAGCTCCGTTACCGGAGCACTGTGGATGTAGACAGAGTTTACTTTGTGTCTGGTATTATTTTTATGTTTATTTTCTTTAACAAATGTCGACAACAAAAATCTATATTTTAAAGTGAAAGATGTTCTAAACTTTAAAATTGAACCTTCAAAATAAATTTTCCATTACAAAAAGAAAAAAAGAAAAAAAAAAAGACGAAAGTTGTTTACTTGATTTTAAAATTGAATTTAACATTTTTTCACATAAAAAAACCCCAAAATGGATATTTTTGGTAAAAACACCCGGATTTGAAAATGAATATTTTACTTTTTTTCTTTAAATAATATTTTTTTACTTAAATTTATGATGTTTGGAAAAGTCAAATAGAAACAAAAATAGAATTAGAAAGTAAAAAAGTGGTGGATCAGTTTTGGAGGAATGTAAGTATACAAAGGTTGAAGACAAGAGACTCCGAAAAAATAAAAATAAAAATAAAAAAATAAAAAATTGGATATTAAAAGTTATTGGTGGGTAAAAAGTTAATTGCACTTTGATATATTTTGATTTTGAGAGTTTTGAAATTTATATTTTCTTCTTTTAAAAGTAGCAATTTATAGTACCTAAATTTTTCTATTTGTTGTACATTGGTGATTGGTACAATCTTCAATTTGGACAAAGAGCTGGGTAACATTTTCATCCACATGGTTTCCTCATTTATCAACACCATAATCCACTCATCATAAAGTTTATTCACGAAACCAAGACTTTATCCAATAATTGGCCATCCAAATACGAGGAGAAAGATTGGGATTGTTGTAGGTTTTTATTTGTAAGCGTTAAAGATGAAATGATAATGTTTTATTATTATCATTATTATTATTATTTCCATTTGGGTTGAAAGATGGGTCCAGTTGAACCACATTGTCAAAATTATTATCTATTTGTTTGGCCAGTTGGAGATTGAACTAATATGCAATAAATTGAAAAATTGAAAGCTTCAACTGTTAATTTTGAATGTTAAAGTCTTTCGTAGCAAAATTTTAAAAAGTGAAACGTAAGAAAGTGCAATTGACATTTTTGTAAAAGTACTCACACGTTAGTAATGTAATATTGATTAAGTTGGAGCTGGTAAATAGATAAATATATATATATAATAGTTAAATTCTATATATATATATATATTTGAGTTGAGTTATCATAATCAATACAATTAAAGGTTCGGAGATCAAATAGTTTTGAACACGTATGGGAGAGTAAGATTTTATTAATAAAATTAGTGTAGATGATTCAATAATCTTTGGAGTATTATCAAAATATAGAATAGCTAGGGATTAGTGATTTTTCTTTTGCACCTAGTACTTCTCTTATATAATAGTGCATTGTATGGATAATTTTGGCAATGACAGTTTGAGAATTTTCATTTATATCACACAAGTGTTAGTTATTAATAGGACCACAAGTGAGGTAACCATTAATAATTTTGTTATAACTGAAAATCTATATTGAAAAGTTAAACCATAACGCCTTGGCGTTGGTTCGATTTCATTGGTTACAGTTCTGATCTACTTTCTCATGGATCCAAAATTAATCCAAAAATATATATTTTTGTTTTTTTAAATTTTATTTCTTAAATTATTTAAATTTAATATTTAATTATAATTTAAGCTAATAATTTTAAAATATAATTATTATAAAAATATGAAAAAGATATTAATAAATGTATACTCCATTCAATTATATTTAATTTGGATTGAAAATTATTCAAAATGAATTGATTATGCTATAAAAACCGATTCGAATAATTTGGTTTGGTCGGTCCATACGGATGGATGTCAATCTTATGTGCCAGTTAAAATGGCAAATATAACTTTTCGAACCACCGGTGAAGGATAATTACCGGTACTTAATCAGGCAATATATATAATCTTATGCATATAATTTTTTAAAAGCCATGTATTAGAAAAAATGAAAAAAAAAAAGAATAAGAAAAAATAATTTGAAAAGAGTTATTTTAAGAGTACTCGTGTGTTAACATAATTTAAGCATTAGGATCCTTTCCTTCCCACATCATTGTTTTACCTGCATATTTTATTCAAAAGAATAAGGTTATTTTTCCCATGAAAACGTGGACGGTTTGACCAGTCAAAATTTTTCTAATTCTTTTTTTTTTTTTTGGATTTTTAAGGAAGAGAAGGATTGTGTGAGGGCACAATTGCTTATAAAGTTATAATACATGGTAGTGAATTGGGCTAAGGGGTTTGCCTAGCTAGGTGGCTCCACCCTATTATAAGAGTTTCGTTTCGTGATTCGTTATAAAGCTGTAAACTTCATAATTTAATTGTACGGCCTCTATGTTTACTACATCTACAATATTAAATGTATCAATTACATCTTGGAAGGAAAAAAAAAGTATCAATAATATCCAAAAAGGAAATTCACGTGGACTACAATTTTTCTTTTTGAAATGTTCGTTAAATTTTGTATATATTTCTCATTTAGCTTCTTTAGTTTCATGTATATATTAAGATTACATATACCAAGGGCAGGTCATCGAACTTGTGCTCCCAAAAAGGTATACGTTTTATAGATTAATATTTAGTTATACAAAAATCAAACGTTAATCTTAAATATAATATATGAAGCAATTGAACTTCTATATATGTGCATTATTAAGAGAGTAGAAGCACATATAATATATATATATATATATATATATATATATATATATATGGTACAAGAAATCCCTCAAATTCATGATTTAAATTTAATAATATAATGGGAAAAAACTTAGAAAATTGTACAAGACCATAACTCGGAATTGGGAACCACGTGATGCCATTAAGACAAAACACCCCGACCAAGTGATTAATTAAGTTAAACTTCCAATTAGAAAGAGAAAGAAATTAAGCTAAGAGGATTTTAATGAATAATATTGATTCAGTCAAAATATCAAAAATTCAAAATTGCAATTGGAAAGAAGTTTGTTTTCATTTGTTAACACAGAGGAGATCTATGAGGAATGCCTTTTCTTCTACTCATGCTTGTGGCCATGTCCTCATCGGAGACCTTATTTGCTGATCTTCCACATACATAGAGTCCACTTCTCTTCTTCCGGACAATCTCAGTGCAGGCCATGCTCGTGTTCTCCGACTCCGATGATGAGCTCATCGGTTCGTCGCTGTCCACAATTGTCGAATGAGGAGTTTCGTTGGTCATCTCCTCGTCTCCCATGTCTTGTGGGACAAAAAAATCAGGACTAAGTTGTAGGGAGTTGCATCTCCTTAGGTAAGGAGAGAGGTCTCTCTTGTGTTTAAGCAAATAGTCCACCTATAAATATTCACAATTTTATATATCAACAAACCAAAGTTCAATATCCCAGCTCAACTTGTAAATATATGATTGTTACAAGTTTACATTAATCTTTTTCAATTATATATACATATAACACCATGTGTGGCACTGAATTGTTCTTCATCAAGTGCATGCAATTCAATTGGCCTTTTGCTTAAGCACTGGCTTTGGTTTTCAGCTGGTTATCTATGCATAATTCAGTTGTTGTAAAAAAGTAAGTTCTCGTGTATATGTATTAGAAAAAAAGTATGAGTAATTAAATTTTCAAAAGGGGTTTGTTTATATAATTAAGAAAAAAAATGATCTTAATTGGTGAAAATTTAGCATAAATCATATATATATATATATATATATGAATCATATGCTTGAGAATTTACATATAGAGTCTATGTATAGTCAGAATATCTTGATAGTTTTTCTATCAGAATTGTCACTAATAAATTATTATGATCGACATTTTTATTACTGACAATATATTTTTTTAATGATTACTTTAAATTAAGTATATCATATAAACTGTAACTTAAGTGACCATTACCTTGCAACCGAGTGAGCAATGGATATAAGGTTCTTGGAGACATCTATCGCAGGAAGTGCAATAGTTACCAGACCCTTTCAATTGCCTGTTTTGAGGTCTCTTCTTGATGAACACCACTTTGGCACTATTAATCGTATATGGCTGCAATTACATACTGATCTATTAGAACACAAAATTACCAAACCAATACAAAGAATATGTAAATAAAAAATAAAATTGATTAACCTGGATGGTCTTCTTGGACACAAACCTGAACGTTAGAGCAGTTTATAAGCTTTTGGAGGTCTTCCAGTCTAACAACATCATGGTATACATAACGACGAACTTGAAGAAGCCTGTGGACGCGATGGGAAGGCAAACAATGAGGGCAAATACTCGTGCAACAATCCAAGCAGCAAATGTTCTTCTCATTCTTTTTGGCAGTCTCATGGTAGGAGCAACCCACAAAGAACTTCTGCGTATAGAGGGCTTCCAACCATGCAGGCTTCTGAATTCCCTAAAACACCATAAAAGAAAATACCCATAAAACATTTGAATCAAAAAATTTGCTATAAGGAAGAAGGGAGAGAGAGAGAGACAAACCATGATCATATAAAAACTCCAAAGACAGAGAGAGCTCTTTGAGTTGTTATCAAGGCAGGGGTGTAAACAGGAGAGAGAGAGAGGGGGGCTAGGGCATATAGATAAGAGTATTTATGGAGGTTCACAAGAGAGGATGCTGATATATATTTATTTCTTGGGGGAGGTATACAACATTTTGTCAATAGGGTGCTTGTTATATTTATGAATGAGAGAGAGAGGAATAAATAAAGAAGTAAGATACGAGGAGAACGTGGGCGCTGTTTCTGTGTCTCCCATTCTCTAAAATATGTATAAAAAAATTCATACTCATCTCCTTGGCCTAAGAGCTCTTATGCTAAACTAAACTAAGCTCTCCTTGGAGGAGCTGCCCCTCTAATTTAATTTCTTTTACCGTTTCTGTTTCTCTTTGATTCTCATCTCTTAGTTGGTGAACTTGGTTAGAGCTACAAGCTAGCAATAAGCCACTTGTATTGGACTTTGAAATGAAAATAAATATATAAAAACATCATTTCTTCTTTTTCCCCTATATATATAATTAGACTAGTTCTAATAATAAAACCGTCAAGACCTTCTTTATTAACTATTTAATTGTTTAAAGAGTAAAATTTTAAAATGTATATGCCACATCTGCTTTTTTTTTTTACTATTCCTCTTTCTCTTTGATTGTCATCTCTTAGTTGGTGAACTTGGTTGGAGCTCTACGCTAGCAATAAACCATTTTTTTGGGACTTTTAAAAATGATTTAAATAATAAAAACATTTATTTTTCCCTTTCCACCCTCATTTTATATCTATACATATAGAATCAAATTTATTCTAAATGTAAAAATATCAGGATGTCTTTTATAAGTTTTAGAAGTTATTCAACGGCTGAGATTGTAAAAATGTGAGTTAATGGTATATATGAGTATATATAGTAAAGTACAAATCGTATATGAGTAAAGTAAATTCCATATGAGCCTTATGGTTCACTGTTGCATTTCTAAATCTTAATCTCAAGACAATTCAAGAAAAAGGTTGGTAAAAGAAGCGCGACGTGGTAAAACCATAAACTCATATACTTACTATGAATAAGGTTGTGTGTGTGTGTGTATATATATATATTAGCAATGTTAATTTATTAAAAAAATTTACCAAATGACACAGGCTGATTTTTTTTTTTTTTTATATAACATAAATAGATAAGTAATAAACAAATAAAATAATTAAATATTATCAGATCATTTGTGACATTATTATTTAATTCTAGTACGTACTATAGTGTATAAATATGCCCAAGGCAATCTAGTGTTACATATGTTCAATTATTTGGGATCTTTCTTGTGCAAGATCCTCTTGCACTCCCTCATTTTACTTTGGCAATATATAAAATTGATAAACTTTAATTTAGAATTGGACTTTCGGTGGTCAATAAAGCTTGAGTTAGATCCAACAGGAGAGTACGTAAGTGGGAGAATATAGTCGGCCAAGTTACCACCCTATTAAAATAAAATATGTAAAATAATTCAATTTATCTAAAGAATTAATATTTTTTGGTTTTAAAGATCTTTTTATACTTTTACATATCCTTTATCTATAAATGTGTTTTTAATTGCCTGATTTTGATAGTTCAGTCTTTTTCTTTCTAATGGCTTCAAAGAAAAGTAATTACAGAAAGAGTTGAAGACATGCAAGAACTTGCAGGGATATATATGCACGCCATGTCCTGTGAGACTGTAATTCAAATTAAAATCAATCTAAAAGACCCAGTTGCAAAATTGGATTGAAAGAACCTAATTTCTGGTTTTGGATTATTAGAAAGATGCGAGTAGGTAGGGGAAACCTTGGAGAGAGTCTTGGAATTAATAAGCAGCACCGTGCTTTGGTAGTAATGTTAGTTCATATATATTTTCGGTACAGTACAACTTTAGACTATATTATATCAAGGTACGTACTATGTATATTTAGTGGTTTTGGATTTTGAAAAACCTTGGTAACTTTTATTTATTGAAAATAGCGTTTTGGCCCGAAAACTTTCCACTCGGTTTGTGTATATATTTCCTAGCTAGATCAAAACCAAGTGTTATGTCTAATGCGATCGAGGTGTGGTTAACTGAGGTGTGGTTTGGTAAAGCGTTGGTTTATTGTTTTTTTTTTTTTTTCTCTACTTAGTTTTTATGTAATTTTTTTTGGTCAAGTAAATTTATGTAATTTGGATGTGTCAGTTGATGATAGTTAACATTTGTTAAACATCTCAATTAACTACAAACTTATAAGAAGGAAGAAAAAAAAAAAAGAACACCAATCAAACACAATTTGGAATGGTTTTCAATTTGTTTTTTGTTTTTATTTTTGTTTTTCCTTATAAATTTATAATTATTTATATTACTTAACAAATTCTAATTGTCACTAGCTAACATAAAGTAAACAAATTATAGAAAATTATTAAAAAAAAAAAAAAAAACAAACTTCTAAGTAAAAATCTATGTAAATTAAGTAATCAGAATACTACCAAGCAATTAAGGCCATGAATATAATAGTACAGTGATCAAGAAAATTAATAGTCTTTTCCTTTTCGCCATTTTCTCAGGGACCAAACAGAGGGAAGATATTTGGCAACATAACATTTATATGTGACTTGCATATGATCAATATGTAGAAACCAAATGGAAGCATGCCTAAACTGATGATAGAGTTAAAATCCAGACAAATAAAGAGAAAATTCCCGATTTTAGGGAATTAAACATGGCATCAATGTTGGACACCTACTCCACTAATGGGAAGCAGCTGTGCTTAAACATAATATTGTGGTTTTGTAACAAGACATTTGACAGACAAACACAACTCATTAAGCACTACGTACTATTTGCCAAAAAAATTTCAAATTTGATTATGTATGAATTAAGGGCTTTAAGCTAATTTTGAGGATGCTTAGTTTTAGTTAATATCTTGGGGTTTGCGAAGTGACCGATTCATTTCCATATATCTAATCCTTATTCACTATACAAAGATGACATAAACAACGTCTCTTAATTTTATATAAACGTTGGTGTTTTGAGATCATCGATATTTGTCTTCTAAAACGACATATATTAACTTTGGGAGTTATAAATACGACAGTCCGACGCATATAAAAAATAAACATGTCAGACCCTGTCAACAAATACATTGGTTAAAAATGAGGGCCGTCCTACTTACATGTAGTTGATACGTGGCCAACATTTTGGCAATGTCATTAATTATATGCGTTGATTCCTACTAAACCGACCCATTTGTTTCGGATTAAAAACGTTGGTTCATGTATAGAACCGATGTTAATGTTGCGATCTAACAGGTGGACGACACTTGTGTGTTGATCAACATGAATAAACGTCGGTTCCATTGGAACCGACGTTTTTGTTTTCAGTTTATCGACATTGTTTTAGTCTAGAAACCGACATATATGTTGTTTTGTCCACGTGGCATTGTAATGATGAGCTTAAAACGTTGGTTTGGCATAGGACCCGACGTTTATAGTTTGTTGTCCACGTGGATAGACACGCAGCAGGATCATGACAACTAATTGACAATTTAAACAGTTGCAAAAATAGCTGTCGTAAAAATATTGCCGTTGTAATTTTTTCTTATATATATGCATCTTATTTTACATCAAATAAACTTAATTAAGAACAAATTCTCTCAATTTAAAGTCTCTCATAATTTTCTTTCAAGTTTCTTTGGTTGTGATTAGAAATATTCAACTTGCAGCATTCAAAACTCTAGCCATCAATTTGTTAATATTGAAGTTGATTGTCGGCAAAAAGTTTACCATCGAGATAAGTAATTTTTAAAAATTAATTACATTAAGTATTTACTTAATTGCAATATCATTTAAATTAATTAGTTATATAAATATTTTGCATTTTTTAATGAATTTAGAAAATTTATTAATTATTAGGTTTTTTTTATTTAAATTCCGCATTCATATATATATATATGTTGTGTTTTTTTATTAAATTATTTTATTTGTTTAAATTTTTGATATGTTAATCTCATATGGTATTGTTGTGTATTGCATATTTATTTTGTTGTAGTTAATTTTAGAGTATAGTAATTAATTGAAAAATTTTCATTGTATTATTTTTCAATAATGTAAATAATAATATTCGTTATATATATGTTGTCTATTTAATTATGTGGTATTAATTTATCTAGCTAGTCATGATTTGTCACATATTTATTGTTGCCTATTTATTTATTTATTATTGATTTTGCTATAAATTAATTGTTATTTAAATTATTAGTACTATATTATTTATAATCTACTTAAAATAATTTTTGTTTAAATTAATTGAAATTAATTGTTGTTCAAATAGATAAAATGGTCAAATCATGGATAACAAATGACATAAAAAGTGATAAATTTTAGAAGGGTTTTGATTTTGTTTTTAGAATTTAATGAGAAAAGTGCAAATAAATATTAGTAAAATTTGATGTCCTTGCATGGAATGTGGTAATTTATTTTTTAGCATTATTCAAGAAGTTAGAGGACATGTATATTTTAAGAGGTTTGATATGAATTACTGTAAGTGGATCTTGCATGGAAAAAAGTTAGAATGATATCATGGAAATTATTCTAGAGTTAGTAGAATTAGTCAAAGCAACAACACTGAAAGTTAATTTATGTACATAAATACGGATGACGAAGATGCGGTAAGTAATAATATTGACATGGTGAATGATGCTTGTGATAAGTTCATAGATAATCTTGGTGAATTTAAAAGGTTGTTGAAGGATATATGAACTTTTTTGTATCCAGGTTGTGCGAACTTTACCAAACTATCTAGTTTGGTAAAGTTGTAGAACTTGAAATTGAAATATGGCCTTTCAGGTAATTTTTTTTGAATTATTAAAGTTAATGCGAGAAATGCTACTGAATGATAATGTTTTTCCAAATACGTAAAAAATATTTTGACAGCATTGAGCATGGATTATGATAAGATACATTGTTGTCGCAATAATTGCATCATTTATGGAAAAGAGTATGCAGCGTAAGAAAGTTGTCCTAAATGTGGAGCATTGGGGTAAAAGGAAACTGACGATGGAAGTAAACGTGTAAATTTCTCTCATAGAGTCATGAGGTATTTTCCACTCATTCTGCGGTTCAAGAGAATGTTTTAAAGTGTTGAGACATCAAAAAATTTGACGTGACATGCAAATGAACGAAATGTTGCAGTTGGCAAGTTAAGTCATCTCACTGATTCACAATCTTGGAAGCTAGTTGATTGTTTGTGGCCTAATTTTGGTAATGAATTTCATAACTTAAGACTTGGGATTGCAGTTGATGATATTTACCCACATAAACGTATAAGTTCTCAATACAGTTGTTGGCCTGTACTTATAGTTACATATAATCTTCCACCATGGTTGTGTATGAAGCGGAAGTTTATGATGTTGACAATGTTGATATATAGACCAAAGAGACCTATCAATGATATAGATGTTTATCTACAGCTATTGATTGACGATCTGAAGCAGTTGTGGGGTGATGGGGTCCAAACTTGGGATGCACGTAAGCGAGAATTTTTCACATTGCGAGCAGGACTATAAATGACTTATCCATATATAGTAATTTGTTTGGTCATATCACTAAGAAATATTTTGCTTGTCCTATTTGCAGTAAGAACATGTGTGCTCAAAGTATGAAAAATGGAAGAAAAAAATGATTTATTGCAGACATAGGAAGTTTTTCCGAGTGATCATCCTTTTCGAAAGCAAAAGAAAACTTTTAATGGATTTTTGGAGTTTTATCTAACTCTTTTACCTATGACGGAGGAAGATATACTTAGAAAACTTGACTCTAAATCATTTGAGAGTGGTAATAAGAGAAAAAAATCTATCGCTGATTGAGATTGTTGGAAAAAGAAATCTATATTTTTTGAGCTTCAATATTGGAAGTCATTATATGTTAGACATACTTAGATGTCATGTATATTTAAAAAAATGTTTGTGAGAGCATTGTTGGCACTTTGCTTAACATTCATGAAAAACAAAATATGGACTTAATTCTCGGCTAAATTTGGTCGAAATGGACATAAGAAGTGATTTTGCTCCTGTTGTTGAAGACTAAAAGATTTATCTACCACTTGCATGTTACACATAATCTAAGAAAGAGAATAAATTTTTTTGCAAGTGTTTGGGAAATTTAAAAGTTTCAAATGGCTACTCTTCAAATTTTAAAAATATTGTGTTAATGAATGATTTGAAGTTGAAAGGTATGAATCTCATGATTTACATAAATTGATGCAACATTGATGCAACAATTGCTGCCCGTTGCAATAAGATCAGTCATCTCAAAAAATGTCAGATATGTGATAATGATATTTTGTTTTTCTTTAATGCTATATGCAATAAAGATATTGATGTTTCAAATTTGGACATTATTCAGACAGATCTTGTGAAGACGCTGTGTTTACTTGAAAATATTTTCCACTATCTTTATATATATAATGGTCCATGTAACTGTGTATTTGGTTTGAGAAATGCGATTGTGTGGACTAATTTACTTTCTGTGGAGGTATTCATTTGAGAGATACAGAAAAGTGTTGAAGGGGTATGCTTGAAATCATTACTGCCCAGAAGGCTACATTGCAGAGAACTACATCGCAGAGGAAGCAATACCATTTTGTAATGAGTATAATCAAGGCTTATATGCAATCGGGAACTCGTATGGCCGTCATGAACAACAATGTGTGAAAGACGACACTGATGATCCTTTGAAGGGTGGTACTAGAATCAATATTACTCATGCACTATGGGAGCAAGTACATCTCTACATACTTTCAAAAAAAATCCATAGTACAAGCTTACTTTGAGTAAGTTTGATATTTTTATTGAATATTTATTTAAATGTTGTTTTATTATAGTTTTGAATATTATGAGTCTGACCATTTGTGATGTGGAACCTCAAACTTAAAGAAACTTTTATCCCAACACACAAGATGATATAGAACAAACCCTAAGTAAAAACCCGCCCTATAGCACCTCTAGATATCAAGTGTATCTAGCAACACTAATTAGAAGGCAATGAAATTGAAATTCGCCACAAAGTAAATACCTTTGATAAGAAGATCAATTCCCAATGCAACAAGTAGAAGAAGAACTATCATCATTTGGAACACACAAGTCTTATTGAAAACAAGAGTAGATTCTCAATAATCAAAGTTGTCTTCCTTACAAGCTAGTAACCCCATTTATATAGAGATTAGGGTTATGTTAAGAATCAATCTAGTCCATAAAATAATTAGGAAAGTAATCATAAGGCTGAAAACTAATCCTAAATATGAAAATAGAAAATATTACAAAACTGCCATTATAATCCGAAAATAGCTAAATTATGAAACTGCCATTATAATCTGAAAATAGCTAAAATTATGAAACTGCCATTATAAGATGCTTATCTTTAAAACTACATCGTTTCGTCTTTACAACTCCCGAGCAGCATTACCACCTTCATTCCTTGCTTGAACATCATGCTTAAATCATCATTATACCTCATAAAAGTGTTTGGATAATGTGGATACTTGAATCGATCTTCATCAATTATTCTCTTCACAAGTCCAAGCATTCCTGCTTTGATATTCTTAGCTCGAGAACGTGTCACTGGTCCATTTGACAGCACAATGTCTTCACCACAAACATCCATGCTAGAAGAGCGCTCGATGCCCACATCATTACTTCCCTCCTTAAAAAGATTCATCTTCGAATCTGCATCCATGTCAAAAGGAGAAAGATCAGTAACATTGAATGATGCAGACACATTATACTCACTTGGAAGATCAATCTTGTATGCATTGTCATTGATCCTCTCGAGAACTAGAAAAGGCCCATCGCCTCTAGCATCCAACTTAGACTTTCTTTGGTTAGGAAACCTTTCATTCCTCATGTGTACCGAAACCCAATCTCCTGGTTCAAATATCACTTGCTTTAGCCCTTTATTTGCTTTTTGAGCGGTTAGACGATTACGCTTCTCAATTTGCAACCTCGCCTTCTCATGTATAGTCTTAACCAAGACTGCCTTTTTTTGTCTTTCTAAGCTAGCAATTTCACTTAAAGGTAAAGGCATCAAATCCAACACAGTTAAAGGATTAAAACCATACACAATCTCAAATGGTGAAAAACCTGTAGAAGAATGAATAGTTCTATTATATGAAAATTCAACAAAAGGTAAACAATCTTCCCAAGTTTTCAAATTCTTACCAACAATAGCATGAAGCAAAGTACCTAAAGTCCTATTAACCACCTCCATTTGACCATCGGTTTGTGGATGACAAGTAGTAGAATACAACAATTTAGTACCTAACTTACCCCACAAAACTCTCCAAAAGTGACTAAAAAATTTCACATCCCTATCAGACACAATAGTTCTAGGCATTCCATGCAATCTTACAACCTCCCTAAAGAACAAGTCAGCAATATTTGTAGCATCATTAGTCTTATGACATGCAATAAAGTGTGCCATCTTAGAAAATCTATCAACAACCACAAATATGCTATCCCTACTCTTCCTAGTTCTAGGTAACCCAATGACAAAATCCATGGATATATCAACCCAAAGCAAAGGTGTATATAACCCATGTGGCATAGACTTAGACTTGGCTTGTCTACGTGCAATACATTGATAACAAATTCTTTGAACATCCCTTTTCGTATGTGGCCAATAAAAGTGTTCAACTAAAACGTCTAAAGTCTTGTGCACACCAAAATGACCCATTAAATCACCACTATGTGATTCTCTAACAAGCAATTCTCTAAAAAAGCAATTAGGCACACAAATTCTTGAACCACAAAACAGAAAACTATCATGTCTATAGAACTTATTAAATGCACCTTGTTCACATACAGTATAAATATCCTTAAAATCAGAATCACTTGCATACATGTCTTTTAATTGCTCAAAACCTAACAACTTAGAAGTTAATGTAGTTATGAGAACATACCTTCGAGATAATGCATTAGCTACTACATTATCCTTACCTTGCTTGTAGCATATCACATATGGAAAAGTCTCCATGAACTCAACCCACTTTGCATCTCTTGTTGAGCTTTCCTTGTCCTTTGATGTGTTTAAGAGACTCATGATCAGTTGAATCACGAACTCCTTTGGAAGCAAGTAATGTTGCCACACCTCCAAGGCACGAAACAACGCATACAACTTCTTGTCATACGTCGAGTACTTGAGTTGAGCTCTATTTAGCTTCTCACTAAAGTATGCAATGGGACGCTTTTCCTGCATCAAAACAGCACCTATACCAATCCCAGAAGCATCACATTCAACCTCAAACATCTTATCAAAATTAGGCAGAACAAGAATAGGAGCAGAACATAACTTATCTTTTAAAGTTTGAAATGCATGTTCTTGCTCCTTACCCCATTTAAAAACTACCTCATTTTTGACAATCTCATTCAAAGGAGCAACTATGGTAGAGAAGTCCTTCACAAACCTTCTATAAAAGCCCGCTAAACCATGAAAACTTCTTACCTCAGACATGTTCTTAGGTGTAGGCCATTCCTTGATAGCCTTAATCTTTTCTTCATCTACTTCAACACCCTGTGCACTCACAATAAAACCAAGAAAAACAAGCCTATCTATACAAAATGTGCATTTTTTAAGGTTAGCATATAATTTTTCTTTTCTAAGCACATCTAGCACTTGGCTAACATGTATCACATGGTCATCTAAACTTTTGCTATATATCAAAATATCATCAAAATAGACAACCACAAACTTTCATAGAAATTCCCTTAAAACATGGTTCATTAATCGCATAAATGTACTAGGAGCATTAGTTAACCAAAATGCATAACCATCCATTCATATAAACCATATTTTGTTTTAAAAGCAGTTTTCCACTCATCCCATTGCTTTATCCAAATTTGATGGTATTCACTTTTTAAATCTATCTTAGTAAATAAGCAAGCACCATGCAATTCATCAAGCATATCATCTAACCTAGGAATGGGATAACGATACTTTACTGTTATTTTATTCACTGCTCGACAATCAACACACATCCTCCATGTGTCATCCTTCTTGGGTACCAATAAGACGGTACAACACAAGGACTCATGCTCTCCAAACATGACCCTTTGCTAGCAACTCCTCCACTTGCCTTTGTAACTCTTTCGTTTCCTCGGGATTGCTATGATAGGCTGGTCGGTTTGGAATGCTTGCTCCAGGCATAAAATATATTTGGTGCTCAATACCTCTCAATGGCGGCAATCCAGTCGGCATCTCTTCCGGGAAAACATCGTCAAAATCCTGCAATAAAAAGACAAAAACACTAGGCAAATCGGGGTTAAGGTTAGTTTCACAAAGCAAAACCTCTCGAAACTTCACCAACAATATTGCTTTGTTGCCTAAGAATGCACTCTTCATTTCTCTCTCTTTTGCATAAAAACTCTTTTTCTTTTCACTCTTTTCACTTTTCTCTCTTGCACTTTCCTCTTTATTACTAGTGCAATCACTCACCATTGGGCCTTTATTTTTATTCTTTTCACTCTTGGCCTCTTTACACTCAATTCTTTTATTTGCCTCACTTCCCAAATCCCCATGGGAAACTTTGGATAGTTTCAATTGTTCAAGATACACCTCTTTTGAAGATAAGGGTGCAAGTGTGACTTTCTTTCCATTGTGCTCAAAAGAATACTTATTCTTAAAACCTTCATGGATAGTCCTCCTATCGGATTGTCATGGTCTACCCAACAAAATATGCCCCGCTTGCATAGGTACTACATAACACAAAACCTCATCACTATAATTTCCAATAGAAAGGCAACTCTCACTCTCTTATTTAACTTAATCTCCCCACTATCATTCAACCATTGTAACCTATAAGGATTATGGTGTTTTTCACATAGTAGTCCCAACTTCTCAACCAAAGTAGCACTAGCAACATTAGCACAACTACCCCCATCAATGATTAAACTACATGTTTTACCACCCACAAACATCTAGTGTGAAAAATATTCCCCTTTTGTTCTAGTCATTTTTCCTTCACCTTCAAATTTAAAACCCTCCTAATTACTAAGGACTCTCCAACTACGGGATACTCTACATCCTCCTCCTCACTAGAATCATACTTTAATGGTGGCCTTTCCTCATCGGACTCATACTCCAACATTACTTCATTACCCCTCATCAACATAGTTTTCCTATTTGGACATTCAGAAGCAATATGCCCAAACCCTTAACATTTAAAACATTTTATTTCCCTATGTCTAGAAGTATTAGGATTAGAAGTATCTTTTGTTGGGTTGGCACTCTTATCTTTGAACTTGGATGCATCTCCAATTTTCTCTTTGGTCTCCAAATTATTCTCTCTCTTTTTGTCATCATACTTGTTCCACTTCGAATTGGAGCTTGAAAACCCTTTTGATGACCCTTCACTTCTCAATTGCTTTTCCACTTTAATAGTCATGTTGACCATTTCTTCCATCTCTACATATGGATGTAGATCAATCACCTTGGCAATATCTTTGTTCATCCCACTTAGAAATATTGCCATTTTAGCTTCTCTATCCTCTTCAATGTTGGCCCTTATCATAATCTCCATCTCTTTGTAATACTCCTCTATGGACCTAGACCCTTGTATGAGTCTCTGCAACTTTTGATGAAGCTCTCTATAGTAATAGGATGGTACAAACCTCTTCCTCATAATTCTTTTCATCCCATCCCAAGTTGAGACTGGATCTTCTCTATATCTCCTCCTTGACTGTATAAGTTGCTCCCACCAAACTAGAGCATAGTCGGTGAACTCCGTTGCAGTTAGTTTAACATTCTTCTCCTCATAGTAATTGTGACAATCAAATATTAACTTTACCTTCTTTTCCCATTCCAAGTATGCTTCGGCATCACTTCTTCCTTTGAATGGCGGAATGTGCATTTTAATAGAACTTAGGTTGTCATCCCTTCCTCCTCTTGGCTCCTCTCTCCTAGGTCTTCTTCTTACAGTTTGGACTTCATACTCATCGGAAACAATTACTTCTTGTCTCCTGGGTCGTGTTCCTTCCCTTCTAGTAGTATTGGACATGGCAATAGTCATCTCCCTTATTTGCTCAATCATCTCATCCATCCTAGATTTCAATGTTTCTTCCATCCTAGAAGTCAATCTCTCTTCCATCCTTCTATGCTCACCCTCCAAAGATTGTCGTAAGAGCTTTGGATCCGGTGTTGTCACTTGCTCTTCTTCCAAAGTAGAAACTCCCATTCCGTCTCTTTTAAACATTCTTACACACTCTCTTTCTTGTTTAACTGAACAATGGTAAACCCTCATGTTTCACACAAATTTGGCTTTTACCTTCTTTATGCTCACCACTCAAGCCTTTTACCACTCAATTCTTGTTCACCAAGTTGCACTTCAGAACCAATTATCTTAAACAAAAATATAAAGCTAAAATAGCAAATTTCAAAATTAAAACCTAACAATAAAAGCAAGTTCAATTCTAGGGCAAAATTGGCACAAAAGAAAAGGACAAAAGAGTAATGAAACAAATAATAATTACTCTATAAAATCAACACAATGAGAATAGGAAAGTATGAAAATAAGTAACTATGAGAATTGGTAAGTAAGAAAATAAGAAACTATGAGAATATGAAACAAATAAATTAGAAAGGTAGGAAATATGGAATAATAAAAAATCAGAAATCAATTAGGAATAAGTAACTTTCCTAATTTGCAAGCAACCAATCTCAATATTTCAACTTTCAATTTTTTTTCTACAATTTTTTTTTCTGTATATATAATCAGATTCTTCTTTTTCCTCTTTTTTTTTTAATTACGATTTTTTTTTTAATTACATTTTTTTTGTGGTACTCTAAAACACCAAGAACAATGAAGAACTCAAGAACAAAAGAAAAAAAAAACGCAGAAACAACAAGCTAATCAAAGACTCTAAAAAGAAAAAATAAAGAACAAGATAAATAGAAATTTATCTTAACCAGGCTCTGATACCAAATGATGCGGAACCCCAAGCTTAAAGAAACTGTAATCCCAACACACAAGATTATATGGAACAAACCCTAAGTAAGAACCCGCCCTATAGCACCTCTAGATATCAAGTGTATCTAGCAACACTAATTAGAAAGCAAAGAATGAAATTGAAATTCGCCACAAAGTAAATACCTTTGATAAGAAGATCAATTCCCAATCAACAAGTAGAAGAAGAACTATCTTCATTTGGAACACACAAGTCTTGTTGAAAACAAGAGTAGATTCTCAATAATCAATAATCAAAGTTGTCTTCCTTACAAGCTAGTAACCCCATTTATATAGATATTAGGGTTAGGTTAAGAATCAATCTAGTCCATAAAATAATTAGGAAAGTAATCATAAGGCTGAAAACTAACCCTAAATATGAAAATAGAAAATATTACAAAACTGCCATTATAATCCGAAAATAGATAAATTACGAAACTGCCATTATAATCCAAAAATAGCTAAAATTATGAAACTGCCATTATAAGATGCTTGTCTTTGCAACTCCCAAGCAGCATTACCGCCTTCATTCCTTGCTTGGACATCATGCTTAAATCGTCATTATACCTCATAAAAGTGTTTGGATAATGTGGATACTTGAATCGATCTTCATCAATTATTCTCTTCACAAGTCCAAGCATTCCTGCTTTGATATTCTTAGCTCGAGAACGTGTCACTAGTCCATTTGACAGCACAATGTCTTCACCACAAACATCAATGCTAGAATAGCGCTCGATGCCCACATCAATTTGAGATAACTTTTGTTTGCTTTAGGAAACATATGGAAAGTTTGAAGTGTGATATTTCTAATAAAACAAAAAAAAAAACAAAAAGATAGTTTCAAGACGAACAAAATCGTACTTTTATTGTACAATTTCGAAATGAAACAAGTTTAATAAATGTTGTCTAGTGTTTTCCAACTCTTTTTTACATTACATAATTGATGTATTTACTAATATTACGATTTCATTTATGCAGATTCAGAAAGAGTTGAGTGAACCAGATAGCAGTATGTCATAAACATTGAGGTAGATAGCATCGGAACCACGTTTTGAAGTAATGAATTATTCTAGGCTACGACATCAATGGGATTCGATACCATATAGTTGAAAAAGACAATAAGCGCAAAAGACGATATAGTATGCAAGTGCAAAAGACGACAACCAAAAATTTACCAATATGTCATTCTATGGAGTAGTGGTTTAATTATGGGATGTAGATTACATTAAATTTTGAATTTTGGTATTCAAATGTGATTGAGTTGACAGCAAGCATGGTGTTAAAAAGGATGATTTGGGTTTGACATGTGTCAACTTTAACAAACTTGATCTATTTATTTTTGCTTCCCAAGCAAAACAAATTTGTTATGTTGAGGATCCTTATGATTTACAATGGTCGGTGGTATTAAGCACTCTTCATTACACGCAGATCGACTCCTTTGAAGAAGATGAACTTGGAGACATTTCTACGATTTGTTTTCTATTTGCTTCTCAAATGCCTAATGAATATTGCACCGCAGATGATGAGGACTGCGAAGAAGTTTGTATTCGTAATTATTATACTAGGATATGGATTAAAAATAAAGAATAATGAACGTGTTTCATTTTGTTTGATAAATGTATTATTAGTAAATTTTTGTTTGATATATTAAATTGTATATATAGTATATTAAATTATTATTATAAATAAAAATAATGAAAATATTTTATTGCATGGTATTGTATAATAATAATAATGATAATAATAAAATAATAAGAAAATCAACTATAATATTTTTTAAATTATTATTATTAATTGTTTATAAAAATATTAATTAATAATTAATAGTATTATTTAAATTATTTAGGGTTAGTAAAAATAAATTAATATTTTTCTTGTTATAGTTAATAATAAAAAAATTATAATTATAATTAATAAAAATAAAATTAATATATTACGTTCAGTTATTAATTATTATAAATTATTAATTAAAGTTTAATACGTCGGTTTGTAATGCAACCAACGCATATAAAGTGAAGTATCTACGTTGGTTCTATTAGGCATGGCCTGACGTTTGTAAGATGAAATGACATCGTTTCATTATATATGTTTGTTCCTGTGCTTGGCCCGGCGTTTTAACCTATGCGCAGTCATTTTGGATGCGTGTTTTGGTGGTTTACACACCTCCTCCTTCATTTTCCCTCAACTTCTCCATAAACCCTTAGTTCTCTGCAAAAACTCAAAGCCAAGTCGCCGTCGATTGTCATTGGATTAGTGCTTGATTTCACGCCTAAAACTTTAAAGTAAGTATTCGGCAACATATTTAAGTTGTTTTTTTTACATTTTTTTAAAGTACAAATTTGTGGCGTTTTTAGATTGAACTTGAAAAATTTGATTGAACTTGGTAATTTTTTTTAAGGTATGAGTTAGGGGGGTTTTTAGATTGAACTTGAAAAAGTAGATTGAACCCGAATTTGTGGTACAAATTTGTTTCGGCGATGGTTTTGTAGGTTAATTTAGTTGGAATTTTAAATATGGCACAAATTGTTTTGAATTTTGTTGTCATATATATGGTTTCGTTGTTTATTATTTGATTTTTAATTGTGCCTAACATAATTAAAAATGACAAAGATGTATGCATGCTATTATTATGATTTTGTTGTTTTGTGAATTTGAAGGATATCATGGAAATTATGCCCTAATTTTTAGTTTAATTAATGTCAATTTTGTATTATATATTAATTGAATTTTTTTATTATATGTTAATTTTAAGTTGAATTTTTTGTACTATATGCTAATTTTATACTATACATTAATTGAATTTTTATATATTCCTCCGTCTTTTTTATTGCTAATGTTAATTTTATACTATATAAGCTTAATTAATTTAAGTTGGTAATGAATTTTTTGTTATGTTTTATTGATATGGATCCAAATTATGCTTCTACTAACAACTCTAATGAACAAGACTTCAACTAAAGTAGAAAGAAAAAGAAGGGTAAAGACTGGCAGAACTACCGGATATTCGCAAACAAATTACAAGTGGAGAATTTGGCATGATAGTATACAATGAACATGGTGTTGAAGTGAATGATGCCGGACAATAGCAATCCAAATACGAAGGTAGTTTGGCTCGAATCATGTTACCAATCAACAACAAATCTTAGAAAAAAGTGCCACTTGGATTGAAAGAAACATTATGGGAGGCAATAAAGGTACGGGTAGATATTAGTTTCAATTTAATTTTATTGGATAATTTATTTTTTGTTAATATGATTATGTAACTAATTAATAATTTAACATTTCTTATTTATGATCTTTTTGGAAAGGGCAACTCATTGAAGCACAAGAATTTGATGAATTATGCTGAGAAATAACGGAGATTCAAGAGTTTTATGTACACAAATTTGTGTACCCTCACCAAAAAAAGAAAATATTGAATTGTTTGATGTCGTCCAAGAAAAATATAACAAACATTATTTCACAGGATGAATGAGAAGATTTTGTATAGCAGCGATTGACACCGGAGTGGACAGTAAGTAGATGTTAAAATATTAATTTTTTCTTAATTAAAGTATTATTAACATGTTAGATAATTAATATTCTTTTTTAATCTTGCAGGAAATTTATAAGCAATGCTCAGTTTTAAGAAAAAAATATGTACAATTATCGACTAGCATGTATTGGATTTGCTAGAGCAGAGTATAAAGAGGTGTTTAACTAATTAATTTTGGTTGAATTGTTTTTCAACTATTTATTTTTAACTATTTATTTTTATTGAATTGTTTTAATATATTAATTGTTCTTAAATTGTTTTTATATTTTAGCCGTAATATATTTGTTTTAATATATATATTTTTATTTGTGTAGAACTTAAGATTGGGCACCATGATCCACTTTAGAGGTTGGGTTATGCAAATAAAGAAAAAAAGTTTCTTAAACCAGAAGCTGTTGTGGGTGCAGAAAAGATTGTAAGTTAATAATTTTGTAAATATTATTTTTTTATTTATATTAATTGGCAATATTTATATTAATATTTTCATGCTTTATAAATATTACAGTATGATTTATGAGAGAAAGTAGCTCGTGAAAGCTAAATATGGAGATAAATTCACCCAATGATATTTTGACTCACGTGTTAGGTACTCTTAAGCACAAAGGTCAAGTACGGGAAAATAGTAAATTGGCAACCCTAACTAAGTGTGAAAGAAAGTGTGAAAGATGAGCAAATAAGACAACTTAATCTTTTTAAAAAAAAAATTATAACCATTATTTTTTATTTTAAAATTGTAATAATTGTTTTACATTTTTTTTTTCACTTGTTTCAATATTACTTTTAAATTTCAACTAGCCTAATAGTACAACATTAGTTAAAATATGTCATCAACAAAATAGTTATAATTTAAAAAAATACTTTAATATTTTATAAAAATCTATAATATTTTTAAAATTTAATAAAAAAAATTAATCTATATTTCCAAATAAATTTCTTTGGCAATTATAGAATTTTTGATCAAATTATGAAGTAATTGACATAAAAATTTTGATTGAAATATCGTGAAAAATTTTGTAGTTTTCAATAGCAATTATAGAAATTTTACTTTTTTTTTTTTTTAAACCCTTAATTTCCTATCCTTACCCTATGAAAGACGAAATTTTGGCAAAATTTTACTGAAATTTTCAATTTTAACAGCCTTGGTTCAAGGTCATATTCTGGGAGTAACTACTCAACAACACAACGGATACACATTCATCAATGTAGTCGGAATTACCAAAAAAGGAATCTTTATAACAATGGAGGTATTAGTAAGTATGGAGACTATGAATTTGTTTCTCTACAACAACAGGGTGCATACGATGTTGAGGATGTTGGTGTTCAAGCTTTCGGGCCATTTAGATTGATTCCTCTGTAATCTTTTATTAACTTTTTTTTTTTCTTTTGTAATTAAATTTTTTTATGCAATATTTTTATGCAAAATCTTGTCCTCTGTTCTCTTCTTCTTCTGATACAGATATAAATGCATCAATGTTTCATTATTGATTGCTATTAGGTCTGAGTTATTGGTTTTTTCATGATTGAAGAAATCGCCGGAAATGGTACAGTAAGAGAGAAGGAATTAGATTTGGAGTGTGGCCTTGGAAATCGATAGAAGAGAGAAATTTTAATTCTGTAAATTAATCAAGACTTTAATTTGATCCAAAGGTCATCATGAAAATCCTGAATTTTACTCGAGGAGAGAAAAATTATATATATATATATATATTACATCATGTTCATATTAAGTTGATTTATAGTTTTACCTTTAGAATTTTTTTTATCACCTATTAAATTGCTTCAATAGATAAAATTTAAAAAAATATTTATAATTCACCAAATCTTATAAAGTTTATTTTTTCCAAAATATAATTTTAGTCATTAAATATATGTTAAATTATTAATTAATTCACCAAAAAAAAGATTATTAATTAATTTTTAAATCACAGCTTCCAAAACTAAAAGCTAATCTGACGTGAGCCATTAACATCCCCATCTTTTAATTTAATAAATATTACTTTTTTTTTTGGGTAAAAATTTAATAAATATGACTAGATAAATGAATTGACACTATTTTTATCTTTCTATCTCGGTGAATACACTCCAAAAACATTGTTGCTCCGAGTATTAATTATAAATCAAAATAGCTTATGAGTCTCTAGAAAAAATCTGCTAAGTTTCAGTCATATTAATCTTTCATTAGGTACATAAAATGCGACAATCATTGTTTTTTTCTTTTTACCAATTTAATAAGCATTTTATGCTTCTGAACTCTTCAGTTATTCGTGAGCACACAATTTCATCCTCGGACCAATAAAAATCAACATCAACAAATCACAGAATAAGCAAGTAGGCCATGCAAAACACGAAAACGATCTATATGTTTGGTAAATATACAAAACAAAAAACGTAAATATCCAAAAAAAAAAAAAACATATAAAGTTTACTTATCAAAGTTTCTATATTTATTTTAATTCTATACCTTGAAAAAATATAGTGCATACATATTCTAACAATTCTCACCTCCCTCTTTCTTTCTTTTTTAAATAATAATAATAAATATTAATATAAAAAGCCATCCATTAAGATTTATTTTTACCAGCACAAACAAAAATGTGTTTTAAATTCATTGCTTTTGCTTCTGATTTCAAGATGTAAGATGCTGAAAGGAAAAGATGAAGACGACCTACAAATGGAAGGTTTTCTAAGCGGTTTCGTAGTTCGAAAAATTAAAATAAAAAATGCCTGATAATTTGAAAAGGTAAAATGTAAATAAACAAGGAAAACATGTAAACTTACAAACTCAGAGCACCGACCAATAAAAATTTATAGCATGCACGTGCATATCTAATTATAATTTCAGATTAACTAGCTATTGTTATATTATTATAAAATATATCTACTAATTTTAAAATTTAGACGTCTATTATTAGTGACAAATCAGTAAAAATACATTATTAATAATTATTATTAATTACGGTTAATATTTTAAAATTATTAGACTTTATAATAGCTATAATTTTTTTGTGATGCAATATCTGTAAATTTTTAATTTCCACATTTTAAAAACAGTTTAAAACAAAGCTATCGTTGATCAATTATCAGTGACACATTCGGCTTATAACCATCCCTAAAATATGCAATTTGCAGATATTCATACTATAAAAAATTATATATATATATATATATATTCAACCAGAAATATCAGAGGAACCAAAAAAGCTGAGCAAAGAAACAGAAAATAAATACATGAACTGAAAGAGGGTTTCATGAAAAGCAGAAAGGTACTATAGTAAGGAAGAAGGTCACGTGCAAGAGATCGAAAGGGCCTGACTTTGGAAAATTTTAAAACTAAACCCTTAGACTCAGTGTCCAAAAAGCCAAGGTGGGGGTGGTCTTGGAACTGACCAAATATTCCTCTCTCTCTCTCTCTCTCTCTCTCTCTCTCTCTCTCTCATACAAGTGGGTTTGGTTTGATGGTCAAAGGTCAAAGATCCAGAAAAATACAGAGAAAGTTTATGTGGTTAGAAGAACAAACAGAGGGTGAGTCAGCGTGTGAGCCGCACGAGGGGATCTCTCTGTCTGTCCTCTCGTGTGTGTGTGCGTACTGTGAAGTCTGAGAGAGATCAGTCCCACTTTGCTATGTCAAAAAGGGCAATTTTTTTTACTGGCAGGAACAACTTCCACTGAGCTTTTATATTATTTTACATTACATAACCCTTATTTTAAAGGGCTAGGTCACGTGCAGAGTCTTTTCCCAAAGACTAGACTATATCATTGTAGCTCTGATTCACAACTTTCTTTCTTCTCTCAATTTTTTATTTTTCATTTTTATTTTATTTTATTTTTCTTTGAAGAAAGAATCTTTCTCCCAACCTCATGCTTCAAACAAATCAAACTGGCTCAAATCTTGCACACTAAAGTGTTTGACAGTTTTTGTTTATATAGTGCTAGTAAAGTGTGTTAAAAACTTCAATCTGCACTCATGAGGGTGAATCCAAGAACCTGATGTTCATCGTTAATAGATGCACATATAGTTCATTCTAGCATTATATGATCAGATGCAGTGACAAGCATGAATAGGTTAAAATATATTTATAGGTCTGTTTGTTAATACAATAAATTCCAAAATTTTTAATTTTCCATATAGGTCTAATAGGGATTTGTTTATATCCACAAACCACCTCAGGACCATTTGCCTTTTACTTGAACCTAACCTATAGGAATAGCTGTTAAACCTGTCACCGCTAATGAAGTCATTGATGGTGTTTTATCACAAGTACCATTCCTAATTCAGAAAACTAATAATTTGCTTATTAATAATTATACTTTACATCTGCCTTCATCACCTATTCCAGGTTTCTGTTTTCCCTCTTTTTCTACTCATTTTAATGTTCGATAATGATGATTTACATTATATATCAAATCAATGTAAATATACATTAAGTTAAGTATGGGGAAATGATATTTCAAATGTTTCAAACCTAGTCTCAAGGCTTCTGAGCAGAAAACATGATGAAAGATTGCTGAACTTTGCTTGAGAAGTTAGTAAGACCGCATGATGTGCATAAGTCCTCGATCTCTTCTTCTGTTAAATTGTTATAGTTCTGAAGGAACCTCTGCAGCACCATTTAACAACTTAATATCTATTTGCAGTGATATACGCAAGTCAAAATACCATTTGAAAGATTCCATGATTTAGTGAGTGGTCAAACAGTTCTGATGACACCCATCAATACCCTACCTGGCAGGTACTTGAGTATTCTCTTACAATAATTCTAAATATTTGTCTCATTTTGACAGTTACCTTTATTCTAATTTTAGAAGTCTGAAACAGAATTAGGAAAAAGAATCTACTCCATTTGGCTATTCAACTGACACGGAGCCTTATATTTCATATTCTCCCAAGACCTAAACTTTTAATAGATCAAGAACCACACTAAGTTGATATGGACAAGAAACAGGGCTGAATCATCAAGTTGGAAAGATACATGGATAAGAGGAAGAAATAAAATAAGGCTGGAGAGCTACATGAAAAACACAGAGTAGTCTTCACAGGTGATATGAATTTTTATTCTTTCTTTTGCTACCATAACGCCTGAAAAAATTTAAAATCAATAGTACTTGCGTAAATTACAATTAGAAGAGGGGTCTGAGTAAATCAGGTTGCCAAACAAATACTGGGTCAGGGTCACCTTAAACGTGGAGACAGTGTTGGTTAAGGTTATATATCAACCATAAAAATAAGTGAACAAAGCATTGCATGATAATGTCTGTTACCTGTCTGGGAGGCCTTATTATCCCAAGGGTAGAGCGAGTATATCGCAGAAAAGTGGTTCCAACGAAAACTCCGCCACTTCTTAAAATACGAGTGATTTCAGCAACCTGATGAATATGGTGGTTAGTGGTGTTGAGCATTATGGAATATGCAGATTATTTACATAAAAAGACAAGTTCAATGGCGCAGAAAAACCATTGGAATGGAAAAACCGACGCAAAACACGGCCTTAATATGCACCTTCTTTCCATTAAATGGAAAAAATTACAACTGCCAGAAGAATCTTTTTGGTCAAATAAACACATATATAATATATTCATGCAGGAATTAGAAACCAAAAGTTCTAGCACCTATATAACCTTCTGTTAGTACTGTTTCCCTCCAAGCAATGTAAATCCACAAGACCAAAGATTTAGTACTTAGTCGGCAAACCATCATATTAAATTTATTAGTCTATACACAAGGGAAAGTTCGTATACTTGTAATTCCATAATAGCTGGAAACATCCACAGTTCCACCTAAAGATGTTGCAGCTTGGTGCAGCAATTTATCCCCACTTGTAAACTACTTCTTCTGCTAGGGTGACTTGTTAGTACATTTGAGTCTCATTAGTTCCCGAACAATTCCATCTTCTTTATTTTTCATTTATCTAATGGCTAATCCGGTGGACAAGGCTTTTTGAGCTGCCAAAGACTTGTTGGGTGTATGCAGTCTCCTATGCCAAATGCAATTAGTCCTGTTACTTAAGGATGACAACCAAACGGGCTGAGGAAGGAATTTTGAACTTGAAAAAGCCACTCCCTAAGGGGTCTGAACCACTTACTCGACCCCTTGGGCATTATACATGTGGTGCAACCAAAGGAAAGTAAAAAATTCCCAAGGCTATGATTGAGTTGTTTGTGTACTTCTATCATGTTAGTCATCAGTACTCGGGATATGATTGTAGAAATGGTGATTTACCTATTAAGGTTCAATATCCTTAGCCAGAGATGTCTACTTTATTCAGGACTTACTATATAAGACAACCGGATGGGTGAAATTACAATGCTGTTCAATCAGCTGGGCTCAGAGGCCAAAGTAAAGAAAATCTTTTACTATTGAAGCTCATTAATTAAATCAGGAAATGCAAAAAAGTTGATTTTGGGGAGGTCATAAGAGACATAATTCATTACTGTTTGGATTTTCTTTGACCTAGACATAGATTCAGGAATTGAAAAACATTAGTTCCTTTTTTGTTTGTGTGTAATGAAGCGTATGCTCCAAACTAAGACAGGGTTTTGATTGTTCAAACTTGACAATTGTGAAAATCTGGAAGACATGAAGTTGAAAATCACAAGAGGAAAAATTGCTTACAGCATTGGAAGGAGATGGCCAGCAATGCAATGCAGCACCGGCATGGACAGCATCAACTGAACCTGATGCAAAGGGAAGCCTCGACACGTCTGCCCTCACAAGAGCAAGATTACTGTATATTTCCAATGATACATTAACCAGGACAAAAGTATTTTGCCGCGTACAACAATAAAAGAAATTAAAAGACGAAGAGAAGTATTTCTATTTAAATAGTTGCTCTAATTTTCAGAATCTAATAAGAATAGAAACTGACCTAGGTAAAAGAGCAGCATCTCTCTTAATAAAATCATAACATTGACGAAGCATATTTTCTGAAAAATCAAGTGCAACTACTCCAGAATAGGTTCCAGATTTTGCAAATTTTCTGGAAAATAAACCGCTCCCACAGCTAATATCTATGAGAACACCCCCTTCAACAGATTTAAAGTAGTCCCGGGCCATTTTAAACTGTACAGGACATAAAAATGTGTACTTATTATCAATACACATATCGGTCTATGCATATGCATTAAGCAGTGTGTACTGAGTAAAGCCACACAACTCAAGGGCAGAAACATTTGCATCAGTTGTTGGTACATTTCACATATTACGCTTCAAACATTATGAACAAAAACAAAGTATAAAATAATATCCAAAACAAGTTTCTTCCGCAGTCCCTTTTTTTTTTTTTCCTTCTCTTTTGATTCTAATTTTTCAGACTGACATCCTTGAAGTATATTGTACAGACTATAGTAGCCAACAAAGGGATACCTCTTCATCAGGACCAGGAAATCCACTTCGGCTAAAATTCTGGCGCCAACCTCTCTCATATAAGAATGAAACAAGCGGACTCCTAATGAATGCACAAAAATCAAACTCGTAGCATTAGCAATTCATTCAACATTCTAACTCAAACACAACAATGGCATTATCCATTCTATTAAGTCCCCTTATCAAAGCTTTAAATATTTTAATTAGTTGTAACAAAGATCCTAAAGAATGTATCAACAAGTATAATGCAACAGTCCTTCGCTCTTCCCCTGGCATGAGATTATTTTATTTATTTATTCACTCCACATGTTTGAATTTGATTTTACACTTTACGTTCCAAATAACTGCATAGAATATAAACCGAAATATAAAAGAAATGAGGAATTAAAGATTCTATCAAAAAACTATACACTTTATTCAGCAAACAGAACTTCAATAAAGTTAGAAAAGGGGCAAATACACACACACACACACACACATACACACACATACGTATATATATATAGTGGAGGGACAAACTGTCTTTTTTAAAATCAGATTAAATCCTACATTTGACTACACTTGGGCTATTATAAATATATAATAATAAATAAATCAAATAATTTGGATCAAAAATCAAAGCAGGGAAGATATGTAGGACAAACAAAAGCAAACTGAAATAAGAATCAGAGAATACCGGAATAACTCAGTCCTAGTTGGTTGCTCCTCAGAGTAGTCCCTCAACCCAGCAGTTACTGTAAGGTCCAAATATATTTCTTTGCTCGAGTATGACTTACTGCATATTTTACACTTAAATCCCGACCTGTAAATTGCTTCCCTACATTTTTTATTTTTTATTTTTTTTCAGAAATTTAATAAAACCCAGAACTCCATGAAAAATGGAAATGCAAGAAAAATACTGAATTTATTATTATATTTCCAAAACTTACAGGTTGAGACCCGGAGGACCTTTCCTTATCAGCGGTTCATAACACACAGGGCATGCAAAAAGCTCTAAATTTTGATTTTGCTGACTTCTTGTCTCCTTCAAATTTAAAATTACTTATTAAAATTCATTTCCAAATTCCCAAGAAATATAATTGTTCAAAATATAGCAAATTTTGGGATAAAAAAAAATACAGTACCGGTTCTAGAGTAAACGTTGAGCTAGCACGGGTGGTGATGGAGGGGAAGCCATTAGAGGAATACCGGAGATGAGGACGGAATCGGGAATTACGAACAAGTTGAGGGTAATTCGGGAAAGAAAAAGCGTCGTGAAGGGGTCCAAGAGAGAATGAAGCTGTCGCCATGAAAGTTGAGCGCCAAGTACTAGTACTAGTACTACCTTCTTCTTCTTCGTCGATTTTTATATATGAAAATTGTGTAATTCATTTTTTTATGCTTTTTGACGGTGAGTGGCTTTGCTTTCTGTGGAACTGGAGGTGGTGCTACTGCTACGTGTTTGTTGTTTTGCGCCTGAGACTCTATGGAATCGCTAGTGTTTACGATCTGCTAATTTGCTCCTCGCTATTTAATTAATGTTAACTTCATAAACACCCTGGAATTAAGTATAATTTCATATTAAGTTTTTTAGTTTTAAAAATATCACAAAAATATCTCTTTAAATCTGTTAAATTCATAAAAATATAATAATAATTTTTCTTTTTTATTAATTTTCCTCTCCTCTCTCACATTTTTTTGTTGCAAAAAAAAAAAATATATATATATATATATATATTCTCTTTCTCTTCTCTCATATATACGATAATGTAAAAATTGATAGTTTTTTGACGATAGAGATATTAATTTAAAATTAAAAAAATAAAAAATTTTCATAATTTTTGTTGAAATTTCTAAAATATTTTTACGATATTTTATCCAAAATTTTATAATTTCCATAGAAATTTTTGAAAAATCCGTAAAAATTTCTATAAAAATTTTAAAAATATCTATTAATTTTTTTATTATGAAATTTAAGAATATTATAGCATTTTTCATATTATAATTATTTGTTGATGACATTTTTTTCTCTAATGTTATACTATTAGATTAATTGAAATTTAAAAGCAATGATAAAATAATTGAAAAAATAAAAATAATGTAAAACAATAATTATAGTTTAAAAACAAAAGAAAAATAATTATAATTTGAAAGAAAAAAAAAGATTATTTTTCATCAATTCGTCATAAGCTTTCAGCTTGTTATATACTTAATTATGATTCACTTCATTTTCCTTATAAACTTATTTAAAAAATTCAACAGCATGATATATAATATATATATATATATAACTTATACATTTGTATTTTGACAGTAATAATTCTAAATGTCAGAATAAATCTAAAAAAATTAAAAAAAGGAAAAAAAGAAGGGAAAAAGACAAACATAAAATACAATAAAGCTTGAAATAAAAATAATTATTTGAATATTTTTTTGGATGAATATTATTTAAAAATAAATAAATGTGAATAGTGCAGATACGAAGGATAACATTTGAATTTGGTTCAAAGTAAAATAAATGTGAATTTGTTTAAAAAATTATGCACTTGTATTATTATTTTAATTAATAATTAAGTTATCACTTAATAATAATATTTTTGTTACTGTCAGTGAGTGTTATCGGTTACTTGATTATGAAAAATATGATTTTCACTTAATATATTTTTAATTTTTATAGTTAAATTGATAAAGTATGTAATAAATAATTATATCATGAAATTTCATTAAACATTTCAATGTTTTTTTTTTTATAAATTTCTGGTATATCTTTTAAATTTTTATTAATATCGATATTCTGTCAATATTTTCATCAATATTTCTGTATTTTTTACCTTCAAAACCGATATTTTCTTTCTTGTATATCACTACAACAAGATAATCCTCTAGGCGATTATAGTTGTTTAGATAAACATTACTCAGGTTTTTTCTTTTAATCCTGGTTTTTTTTTATATACTTTTTCTTCAATTTTTTTGGATTAATGGTGCAAATAGTTCATTGAGTTTTGAGTTTTCTTGTAGATTTGGAAATAATTTTGTTTTGTTGGTGTTTTAATGCAAATCAAAATTTTTCTTTTAGATCCATTTCCTTTCTGTTGGATGATAAAATCAATAGTAATGTTATAAATAACAAAATATTAATCAAATTTACTTACTAAATAATATGTATTAAAATATAATTTTTGAATTGTTATGTAATTCCATAGTATTTATATAGGGTTTATAAAAATCTATTGAAATTCAAAGAAAAAAATGTAAGATTTCATTAAATATTTTTATTCACAGTTTTTCACCTATTAAATCCATCATTTTTTAAAATATTTTAAAGTCAATTACTTTTTAAATACTCCTAGATTTTAAAAGATTGCTACAAAAGTATTAATTGAATACACATAGATTTTAATAGAATTTTCTAAAATCCATTACAATCTAAATTGAATACATATTAACTCTGAATTGAATACCTTTAGAGTTTTAAACATTTTTAAAATCTAACAAACTCTAAGTAGAATACACCTCTAAATATAAATAAATAAATAAATTTTTAAATGGATAAATGAATAAAATAAATAATTTACTTAAATATTAACACATCAATGCTACATCATTTAGTAAATAAATTTAATAAATATTTTCGTAAATATAGCATTATTGTAGAATCAAACCCCCGCATATATTTGTTATCCTTCCAATTATTATTATTTGTTTCTTAAACGGAGACTTTCTGAAGTTTGGAGCATTAATGAGTGGAGACTGGTTTCATTAGGCAAAGAATATTATCATGTCATTTTGACTAGTGAAAGTGAGAAAACAGCTGTATCGGCAAGAGGTGCTTTGAATTGTAAACCAAGAATTTTACGGCTGCAGGATTGGTCATTGTTTTTCAATCCCTTTTTACAAAAATCTACCAATGCACAAGTTTGGGTGTGGTTATAGGGTCTTAACTGAGTTTTTTGGCATCCTCATATTTTATCAGACATAGCTCGAGGTATTGGAGTGCCACTTCGGTTTGAATTGCATACCCTAAATGGAAATGCTAGCCATTTAGCCATAATTTTGGTGGATGTAGATTTGACCACTTCTCTTCCTAATTTTGTTATTCTGGAAGTAGATGGTATGGATATAGAAGTAGAATTGCACTATGAAAATTTGCCGCTTTTCTGCTGTGCTTGTAAGAATATTGGACATGGTTTATCTTCTTGCAGATTAGTAGAGAGAAAAGCAACATAATCCTAATGTTCACACTGTGGATTCTACCAAAATCTTCCAAACAAGTGTATGTGCCAATGAAGCACAAGGACTCAGGAGAAGTAGGCATTGTTACTAAGCTAGGAAATACTAGTAAGTCGAATGTTTTGGTTTCTAATCCTTTTTCAGTTTTGGAGGATGTTGAACTGGTTGGTAGGCATTTGATTGAAACTAATGCAAAGCATGGCGTGGGTGGCATTCATGTTTGTGCATATAGGAAAATTGGAAAGGTTGTTGGGGTTGCAGACAAGGATTCTCTTTGTTCTATAGCTTCATAGGACTCGGCTAAAAAAAGAAAAAATGGCAAACAAGTGGTAGTCTTAGAGAAAGCTTTGGATAGAGAGCCGGTTAAAGCTTCGAATAAAGAAGAGTTTGTGGTTACAGTGGCTACTAAACAACAGGCTAATTGGGTTCATGATAACATTTTGGAGGGGAAGGAGACTCATCCTTTGAAAATTGTGGAGCCTAACATCAATTTATTTGAGTATGTCAATTATGCCACTGATCAAGAGGAAACACACGCAGGAAGTCCGGAAAAAGATAAGGGGTGACTCAGTTATTGAATCAGAAAATGAGGATTTTAGTAAAGCCTTGGTGCTTCATTTTGCAACTAGAAAGGATTGGAAGCATGGGCGAAAACTGAAACACATGGGAAATTGAAACAAGGATGCAGGATCTTTAAAGCCGGTTACTCGGCTTTCAAGTTTACCGTTGCAATGAAGTGTTTATTTTGGAATTGTCGTGGTATTGGGAACTCTATGACTAGATTGGAGCTTCGCAATTTATGTTCTTTTTACAAGCCCGATTTTCTTTGTCTTGCTAAGCCTTTATTGAGCTACGATTCCATTCTTGTTTCTTTTTGGACTTCTTTGAATTTGCGCATTGCTGCCATAAACCATCGAGGTACATCTAATATGACACTTTGGGTTTTAGTTTCTTCTTTGATATCTAATTTTTTCGATTATGGATTTAGATGAGCAACATGTTACTATAGAGGTTTCTATGGGTGAGCATTTGCATGTGTTTACTTTTGTTTATGCTCATGTTTCTTATATTAAGCGTCGTTCTTTATGGAATTATCTGGTGAATTTTTCTGCTTCTTGTGTGCTTACTTGGTGTGTGTTGGGTGGCTTTAATGCTTTGTTGGAAAATGGGAAATGCTCATTTGCCGATTGCTTGCGATGAATTTAGACAGGCAATTGTTGCTTCTAATCTGGTTGAGGTTGATACTAAAGGGGCATAATTTACTTCGTCTTGTAAAATTGCTTCCTCCTTAGTTCAAAGTAAATTGGAAAGAGTATTTTGTTATACTATTTGTTTGGATTTTTGGGGTTCAGTGGCTTTCTCAGGATTACCACGTAGATGTTCTGATCATCGACCACTGTTGTTATCTTTGTCTTATGTGCTTCCTTCAAATCCTCTTCCTTTTCAATTTCATCATATGTGGCTCAGTCATGAAGGTTTTTTTTCGTTAATTCGTGAAATTTAGGAACATCTGGTTGGTGGAGCCCCTATGATTAGGATTATTACCAAGCTTCGAAGGGTGAAGTCGGCATTCAATGTTTGGAATTTTCAAGTTTTTGGCATTGTGACAGCTAATATTTAGGTGGTTCGGGATTAGTTACAGACTATTCAGTCTAGGTTGGTGATGGAGGTGTTTTCAGAAGCTCTCTTTCAGGAGGAATGTGCTATTTAAACTAGGTTGGATGATCTGCTTTCTTCTTAGGAGAAAATGTTTCAAGAAAATTGTCATGTGAAGTGGTTGCAACAAGGTGATAGAAATACTAATTTTTTCCACTCTCTTATAAAAGTTCGGAAAGCTGTTAGAGGCTTAGATACTCTTTTGGTTAATGGGGCAATTACTTGTGATAAAAAGTTGATTGAATCTGAGGTTCGTTCTTATTTCACTCATTTTTTTGCTGAAACATATATTCGGATTTTACGTGATTTTGAAGATGTCATCCCAAGTATTGTTACTTCTGAGGATAATGCCTCTTTGGTGGCGATCCTTTCAATTATAGAGGTCAAAATGGCTATGTTTTCTTTGGATCCTAAAAGTGCTCCCGACCCGGATGATTTTACTGGGGGTTTCTTCTAAGCTTGTTAGAAGGTGGTGGGTTTGGAGGTTGTTAATGCAGTTCGGCATTTATTTGTCTCTGGCAAAATTTTTCCATGTCTCAATTATAGCTTCATGGTCTTTTTTCCAAAATCTCATGAGGCTAACACTGTAGAACATTATTGGCCTATTGTCTTAAGTAATTTTCTTTTCTAGATTATCTCTAAATTGCTTGCAGATCGTCTTGCTGTAATTGCTAGCCATGTGATTTCAGACAATCAATTTGGTTTTATTCGTGGGCGAAATATTTAGGACTGTATTGTAGCGACTTCGGAGACTGCCAATATTTTGAATCATAAAGTTCATGGGGTCAACATTGCTTTGAAGATTGATATTCTCAAGGCTTTTAATTCAATACGTTGGGACTTCATTCTGGAAGTGTTGAAGAGGTTTGGTTTTTGTCCTATTTTTTGTGCTTGGGTTGCTTTCTATTTTTAATTCGGCTCATATTTATGTTTTGATGTATGGTTTTCTAAAGGGGTATTTTAGTTGTTCTAGAGGTTTCTGACAAGGTGATCCTCTTTGTTGTGGTATCTTTTAGATTAACTCACAAGTGCACGAATCAACAAGTAATAAAGTGAATTTCTTAAAAAGAAAATCGATATCAATCCCACGAGGAATAATGTCTCTAGTTATTGAAATTAAATCAATTGTAAAATTAAACTAACAAAAGTAAAAGAGAGTTGTTTTTGAATGAAAGATTGTTGTTGTGTAACCAGGCATGAATTAAAAAAAAAGCAATAATAAAAATTAAAGAAATGCAGCAAGTAAAATTTCAAGATTTTAAGAAAAGAATGATTATGACTTCACCACTATTACTCCTATTTAGCCTTAATGCATTATAAATTCATAAGTTAACCCCCCTTGGACCATAAATGACTAGAAGTTGATTCCTTAATGTATTCTAATCTAGCAAGCACAACGTATTTAATTATCCCTAATATAAATATGAAAATTTAAGCCCTAAGATATGCAAACCCAATATGTTCTTGTCAAAGTTGTCACTAAGGCATGCAATATTCCTATAACCATGTATTTCATTGCCCATCCATATTTATATCCCTTATTCCTAAGTCAATATAAATACTAAATCAATCCACATTTTCATGGAAAGCATTAAGAACTACAATGAAATATTAACCTTAACATGAACCAAACTCAATTATGCATTAAACACTAAATAGTCATAATAGGGTTACATCATAATCCTTATAGAAAAATTAGCTACACATCATCTCTAAATTATCCTTCAAATAAATAAGAGATAACATAGTTTAAATAGCAAAGAAAATAAGAGAAAAGAAATCAAATCCAAAGTTGATGGCTGCTGAAAATTAGTCTTTCAATCTTCTCTTCTTGGCTTCTCCAACCTATGATCCAAGTCACAAGGTTGACTCCTCCAATGGCTTGGCCGAATTTCCCTTGCACTAGGCTTTGTGTATCACAATCTTATTATGAAATAACACTCAAAATTGAATATAAAACCTTAAATAAAGTTGTTGTTTGCTGTGAGAATGGAGAGAATAAGAACAAAGGTGTGCGGCTGGAGAGAAAGGACTGTTTCCGTGAGAATGGTATGTGAATTGTGTGTGAAAAACGTCCAGCCGTTAGGGCTGGTGGTGAATGGTGTGTTTTCCTTTCAGCAATGCATGGTATTTATAAAGAATGTTTAGAAGAGGTTTAGCCCAAAAACCTTCCTAAAACCTAGAGAATATAGGAGAAAATATGTAATCTCAATCTCCAACTCCTATCTTCCCTAGTATGGCTGGCTACGTCAAGGAGATTAAGGTAAAATGTGTCTCATGTTCACACTAGAGATAAGAAAACATTCCTTATCTCTTTAGGAATCTAATTAATATGCAACTCTAATTCATTTTAGTCTTGATATTATTCCAATTAATATAATTAGAATAATCTGACCTTCCATGTGGCATATAATGTGGGAAATTTCGTACACATGGCCAAAGTGTGATGACATGGCAGTCCAATCATCAAAAGCATCCGAGTAAGCCAAAATACTTTCCTTTTATATCTTCCTTCACCGTTAGGCAGATTCCAAGTACCTTTTGGATGACCAAATGGACTCCGAATTCATTGATTCTGGTTTAAAAAGGCAGGTTTATGTCTTAGATTTCCAGGAATATATTATTTTCATAATTTGGACACTGGTAAAACACTCAAATTCTAATTTCCCCGAGATGGTGCAAATCTGCTGCAACTGTTGGAAATATTGATTTTGTAAATCAAACTGGCATTGATTGGCCAAACCATTTGCAATGAAACTTTGCAGCATTGAAGCCTAGTGAATAAGGAATCATTTTCAACTGGAATTGCACAAAACCTCAAAGTGTGGCTCCAGGTATATTATTTTTAGTAAAGATTGCACATAAATACAGCAATTCCAGCATTTGTCTTTCTTTTAGTGAAAAATAGAAGAATACAGTAATTAAGTATTTTTCATCAACAATTAATCATAAACTGGCTTAAATTCAATATAAAAAGTGGCATAAAAACATTAACATTTTATGCCTATCAAATACCCCCAAATTGAACTTTGCTAGTCCCTAGCAAAGAAATAACTTAAAAACATACTCTTATAAAACCAAATACCTTGATGAGGTTGCCTCAAAGATTGCATAATCATATTAATTCAAAAGTAATTTCCAAGTGATCATGCATCTCAACACCTTATCTTTTATTCAACACAATCATTACTTTCAAGTATGTGTGTGAAAATCAAACAATATATTCAATGTCATGCACTTGAATAAATCTACATTAAATAGAGTTTGAAAATAAATATATGAACTACTATATGCCTAACATAATTAAATAGCTCTCCACTAATGTAGATTAATGCATTATCTTGAATCAATAAGACTTTAATGGCTTGTAATGTAAAGGCTAAAGGGTAATGGTTTAGAAGAAAAAAATGGTAGAAAATAAAAAATTCAAAGAAAGAAAGCTTATAAATAATATGCTTATAAAAACTTTATTTTCTTTTCCTTCAAACTTCACAAAACAACTTTCTTTTTCACAACAATTTTTTTTTTCCTTTTCAACTCCTTCTTCACCTTTGGTGAACTATATATATATATATATATTTTTTTTTTTTCTTTTCCTTTCAACCTACAAATTTTTCTTTTTCATACCTTGCTTGAACTTCTTTTTCAACGTCATAATAGCCATATTTTTGCCAACATCAACCACCCTCAAATTATCTTCTACTTCACTCTACCAAATACAAATTATAAGCATATATCCAATATTAACATAAGCTCTCTTTGATAAATGTGAATAAGGTAGGAAAAATATATTTAGGCAAAAGAGGTAAGTCAATGTGGCTTAATAAATAAAAAGGCTCTACTATGCAATCAATTATGCATCCTAAAAATGGCTCAAATAAGGTACTAACGGATAAATATTTCAAAGGTAGGCTAGAAAGGCTCAATCTCAAAACAAAGATGGCCTAAATCATATTCAAAGTAATGCATCTCTCTAGGATTTCACCTCAAGCAATAATTATGCAAGTTCTAGAGTTCACAAAAAATAATCACTCTAAATTAATGCAAACCTTCTCCAAAATACAATCAAAAGCATGCATATTTAATAAAGTGCTCAAAATAATTTTGAAGGTAACAACATGTGAACTTAACTTTAGGCATTAGAGAATACACAAAAACAATTCCACTACTTAAGAATCAATTTATTCACAATCATATTCTTATTATAGGCTCATCAAAATATGCTGAAAAAACCCTAAAAACAAAAAAATTCAGCAACAAAAACAGCTTTTTTTTTCTTTTCTTTTTTTTTTTAAATACTAAACTAAAAACTAAGAAATTTAAAAACTAAAGAAGAAAAACTTCAAACAAAGAGAACCCACCCCCAAATTTAATATGAACATAGTCCTCGATGTTCAAAACAAAGAAAAATAAACATAATAAAAAGTAAGGGTTAAGAAAACTCCCCCATTTGATGAAATGCAATGAAATTGCAAAGTTTAGGTTTATGAAGCTCCCTTGACTGATCACTTCCTTTATGATTCTCCTTTGATTTCTCTTCTTTGACACCTACAAACACAAAACAAAACAAAAAACAAAAAAGAAATTAAAAATTAAAACTAAAAATACCTTTAAACTTTGGGTTGACTCCCAAAAAACGCTTGTTTCAAGTCTTTAGCTTGACTTTCTTATGGAGCTCATCCAGGATCAATTTGTTGGTTGCTTCCACCTCCAAAGAAACTCTTAATAAACAACAATCCATGTGATCCTTTACTCTCTTTCTTGCTTTTCTCTAACAAATTTGGCTCCAAAACCCTAGTCTCATGGCACCATTCATTGTTTGGATAAGGAAGGGATTTGTAAATATTATAGGTCACCTTTTTGCTGCCAACCCTAAATGTAATCTTACTTTCTTGTATATCTATTAAAGCACAACTAGTAGCTAAGAAATGTCTACCAAAAATCAAAGGTACATCACCATCATCATTCATATCTAATACCACAAAATCCATGGGAAAGTAAAATTCATCAACTTTGACGATTACATGCTCGAGTAATCCCCTTGGCTTTTTGATGGTATGGTCTACCATTTGTAAGAAAATTGAGGTGGGCTTTACTTTTCCAAGTCCAAGCTTCTTGAAACAAGAATAAGGGATTAAATTTATGGAAGCTCCTAAGTCACATAAAACATTAGAAAATTTAATATGACCAATATGACAAGGAATAGAGAAACCCCCTGGATCTTTTAATTTTGGTGGTAGCTTGTGTTGTAATATGACACTGCACTCATCATTCAAAACTACCATCTCATGACCACCCAATTTCTTTTTCTTTTTTATAATTTCTTTTAAAAATCTAGCATAATTTGGCATATTTTCTAAAGCTTCTACAAAAGGAATATTAACATGTAACTTCTTAAAGATATCTAGAAATTTGCCAAATTGAAAATCCAATTTCTTCTGCTTAAGCCTTTTTGGGAATGGTGGTGGGAGTTGCTTGTATTCCCAATTCTTTTCTCTTTTTTCCTCCATGGACAGCAGCTCATCTTTTGTTTCTTTTTCTCTTCTAGGAGCTCCTCTAGCATGAGGAGGTATATACTTAGAAACGTGAGGCTTCAATACCTTAACTTGAATCTTGGAAGATGAAGATACATCTTCACAATTCAAACCTTGTGTTTCAGTTTCCCCTGTAGCTACTCCTCTTGGCTCTTCTTGGCAATCTATATCCTCTATTGAATGTCCTAGTTGCACATCAAATGAATTAGTTATTTGTTTACCATCTTGAAATTCAATAGACATTACCTCCTTAGAATTTTTTCTAGTATTGGATGGGAGGATTTCTTGTGCTCTTTGAAACATGCTTGCTAGTTGGCTTATTTGAGTCTCAAGTCCTTTAATGGCACCAACTTGATTGTTGAATTGGTCCTTCGTTTTGATCATGAAGCTTTCAAATTGTGCCATGAATCTTGAAAACTCTTTCTTTGTCTCGAGTTGAAATCCAGCAAGTTTAGTTACTAATCTCTCTAGATCATTATGCTTCTCTTGCGGATTAGGAACTTGAGCTTGAGCTAGTTGCTCCACTTGGTTCTTTAAACCTTTAATTTCTACTTTAGTTTCCTGCATGAAAGTACTAGAAGTATCATTCATTTTTATCATCGATTGCTCAAGTAAAGACATAGTAGTAGAAGAAGAATTATGAGATTGAGTTTGAGGTTGAAAAGTCTTCTAGATATTTGAGGATTGGAATTGTTGATGTTGTTGAGATGGAATTTGATAGATTCCTCTTTGCTATCCTCCTTGGGTATTCAAATTGTCTTTCCATGAAAATTTTGGATTGTAAGTGTTGGAGAAGGGGTTGTTGTTGCTATTGCCTTGTCAGAAATTACCTACACAATTCACATCATTAGAATTTCCTAAATGACAATTTATGCTTTGATGATTAGCCCCATAATATTCACAACAATTACTATTAGAAATATTGAAAATATTTTTATAGTTGTTGGAACCCAAGGTTTCAAGTTACTTTGTAAGCAATGCAACTTGACAACTCAATTTGTCTATCTTATCCTCTTCATGGACAGGCATGGTCTTCTTTAGGTTTTGGCTCTTTTCACTTAACCATTGCAAGTTATTGGTTGCCATATCCTACAATAGTTCATATGCATCCTCTTGGGACTTATTTAATAAAGCACCACCTGTAGCAGCATCCATATTATTTCTTGTTAAATAATTCAACCCATTATAAAAAGTTTGGACTTGACTCCAAATGGGCAGCCCATGGTGTGGGCACTTCCTAAGTAGTTCTTTTAGCCTCTACCAAGCTTCATATAAAGACTCTCCATCAAATTGGTGAAAAGTGCTAATTTTATTCTTAAGCTTGGCGGTTTTAATAGGTGGAAAAAAATTGTTTAGGAACTTAAAGGCTAAATCATCCTAAGTGACAATACTCCCAGGGGGTAGAGATTGTAACTAACTTTTGGCATTATCCCTTAAGGTAAAAGGAAATTGTTATGGGGATTTTTGGGATATGGGTCAAAGAACCTCCCAGGCCCCTTCTAACGCGAACAATGACCATTGTGAATAAGGCCCATCAGTCACAGACAGGCAAAGCCTGGCCCGTCAGGCAGGGTCGAGGGCAAGCCCAACCGAGACGTGGTCTTGGACAAGGGAGTAAGTGAGCCCCGTTGATTTTTGGTTCTTGGTTTAAATACTTACCTTATTCTCTGAGTCAAGGTGTCACAATCCCAACATATGAAGGTTCATAACACTAGCATCCAAGCCATTAAAGAGAGGTACTTAAGGTAAGGTTAGGTGAGTGGGAATGGGACAATTTTCTTGAGATTTGAACCCTAAACACCCCCTAAAGACCCTAGACCATTCGTGATCGTACCTTTGACAGGTTTCAAAAAGGGCCCTCCGGCACAGAATTCTAGGTAGGCTACACAGTGGGATACCTGAGAGAAGCTTGAAGAAGGTCTTTGGAAATAATCCCATAACTGACTTAGGCGTTGCAGTGGGAATGCCGGTGACACCATTGGCCTCCAGTCTGATGCCATTGTCTTGTCTTGCAAGAGTCAGGGATGAAACCGGTGTCCAGCCAAGAAAGCATTGTGTGGCATTATGGTAACGAAAATCAGGCAACAACATTGGCGTTGTCTGAGGGAAACGTAGAAAAATATCAAAGTTGTGTCAAGATCTAGAAGTCACACACGACCATAAATTCTAGTGAAAGGATTATCAAGAAAGGTCGTGACCCCAAGGGAGAAAGTTTGGTGGCAAAACCAATATTACGACTGGAAGGAGGAGTGAGATATGGAGAATCAACCATAAATAGGGATTGAGAATATCGGCGCTGAGCCATCGAACATGCGGATTAGGGACAGGCAACCTAGGAGGACAAGTACTATCCCTCATCGGGAAGCCACAGTTCCCAGGGAGCCAACATCTTTGTTATCACAGCTACCCTCTTGAAGGCCTAGTGACAAAAGGTAGCCCCACGATTCGAGAGAACCCTCTTGTCCGACGTGGAAAACCGCTTGGAGCAACTAATAGGGCAAATGGTGCATAATCAAAATAACCATCAATTACAGCCCTCTCAGACATGCATGAGCCAGGTGCCTGTGGATTCTCCACGTTCTCATGCACAACTGCAAGAGCATAGAGAAGGAGGAGCGGCGAAGAACGACTTCAGTGGTCGTGGAAGGAACGAGGGGAGACACGAGCATTCGAGGCAGCTAAATGGAGAGGTTAGAAGGGATATCAAAGCCTCTCTATACTACTCGCAAGACAGGCATGGAAGTTCTAGGCATAGAGCAGTCAGTGACGCTTACTCCTCAGCACATGAGGGCTTGGATTTGAGCAATTTAAGAGCATCCCTGGATGCCAGGAGGAGAACACGTGTTGAGAATGATAGGGCTAGAGTCCGAGGAGAAATGAGACCTAAATGACATAGTCGATGGAACTTGGATGAGGAGAGGGCTCGCATTAGGGCAGAGGAATGGGGGCTGCTCGAAGAGAAAATCAGAAGGGACGTAGCAGAAGTCGAGGCACGGAGATATGTCGACCTGAGAGACCACTACGTCCAGGCAGGGGCCCTGGCTAATTGCACAGCAGGGTCCCAATCTACCTCACCTTTCACCTTGGGGATAAGGCAGACGACTCTCCCACCTAACTTTAAAATTCCCCAAGTGGAACGTTATCAGATCGAACTGACCCTAGAGAACACTTAGAGGCTTATAGGGTCTGGATGGAGTTTGAGGGAGCTAAGGATGCGATCATGTGCAGGGCTTTCCCATTAACCTTGGGAAGGATGGCTAGGACATGGTTTACCAATTTGAAACCAGGGACTATTGGCTCTTTTAGGCAGCTGGAGGATGCCTTCGCTGCTCAGTTCCTGGGGGCTCGACCAATAAAGAAGCCCTCAACTCACCTCTCTTCGATCGTTCAAAGGGAAATAGAGTCTCTGAAATCGTTCATTCAGAGATTTACAGAAGCTATGATGCAAGTCCAAGGAGGAAACGATGATCGGGCTCTGCAGGATGGCCTGAGGGATAGGGATCTCATTCGTTCAGTAGCAAGGAACCCCCCTTGGACTTTCTCCAAGATGCTGGTGGAGGCACATAAGCATATTTCAGCAGAAGAGATCATTGAGTCATGGAGGAGAACTAGGCTAGAACTTGAGGGTCAAAACGATTCATGAAGGAATCAGAAGAATGGAGCTGTAAACAATAAACAAAGGGATAATGAAAGAAATCAAGGACCTCGATTCCTTAAAGACAGACCAAGAAGGTTCACGCCACTCAACACGACGCGTGATGAGGTATTGATGAAATTTGAAGGAAGCAACATTCTAAAGAAACCCTTCCCAATCAAGACACTGCATTGATTTTGTAACAAAAATAGGTATTGCAGATACCATAGAGACTACGGTCACGGCACTGATGGATGTCAGGAACTGAAAGAAGAAATAGAAGCCCTTATCCAGAGAGGACACTTGCATCAGTTTGTAGTAAGAGCCACTGGACAAGCAGGACCTTCAAGGTAGGAACAAATTAGGGAGGATGATACATCTGTGAGACTGCTCCGACCAGGAGAGATTAATGGAAGTGTGCAGACAATTTTAGGAAGACCAGGCATGGGGGGAGCTCCAACAGATCAAGGAAAGCATATGCGAGGGACGCTCGAGTCACACAGGAGCAGCTTGAGGTTAACTTTTGATGATAGAGAAGCCCTTATCCAGAGAGGACACTTGCAGCAGTTTGTAGTAAGAGCCATTGGACAAGCAGGACCTTCAAGGTAGGAACAAATTAGGGAGGATGATACATCTGTGAGACTGCTCCGGCCAGGAGAGATTAATGGAAGTGTGCAGACAATTTTAGGAAGACCAGGCATGGGGGGAGCTCCAACAGATCAAGGAAAGCATATGCGAGGGACGCTCGAGTCACACAGGAGCAGCTTGAGGTTAACTTTTGATGATAGAGAAGCCCTGAGTATCCACCACCCCCATGATGATGCAATAGTAATAGTAGCGCAGGTGGCCAACCGCATGATATTTCGCATATTGATAGACACAAGAAGTTCGGTTGATATCTTGTACGCCCTAGCCTATGACGCAATGGGGCTAAAAAGAAAGGCACTCAAGCCAGTCAGAACTCCTCTCTCGGGTTTCACAGGTGAGTTAGTCTTTCCAGAAGAGTCTATTGAATTTCCTGTCACAGTGGGAAATGCCCTTTACTGAGCCACAGTGATCACCAACTTTTTGGTAATGAAGACCCCTTCGGCTTACAATGTCATCATTGGAAGACCCACCCTGAACGCATGAAAGGCAGCAACTTCGACCTATCACTTGTTAATAAAGTTTCCTACACTCGGAGGGGGAATTGGATGCGTTCGAAGAGATCAACACGATCAAGGAAATGTTACACAACCTCCCTGCGTGACCGGGACGTTCACGCAGAATCACTGGCCATTTTCTCATGCCCCAGTCTAGAAAATCCTAGTCCGCAGCACGTGAGGCTCAACCACCTTACGTGCCTGACAACCTCCGAGCAGGAATGCCCTGAGCAAACAAGAAGCCAACCTCAAAATAAGAAGTCCATGAAGAAAAAGCTCTCCTCCAAGCTGGAAGGCTCGGATCAATCAGGGAGCAATTCCTCCCTCAAAAAGCCATAAAGTGAAAAACCTCCCTTCGAACAGAAATGCTTTGAGCCAGCTGGGAAAATGGAAATCATGTCGGAGGAAGACCAGCCCGATGTTCAATCAGAGAGTAGAGAGGACAAGTGGAAGGAAACAGTAAAGGGAGAAGCAGTGGAAGACCTGTTGGTAGTACAGCTGAACAGGGATGACCCTGTCAGGACAACCAAGATCGGGAGCCTGATCTCAGACGAGCTGAAAGAAGCATTGATCAGTTTCTTGAAGGAAAATTAAGATGTTTTTGCATGGTCTCATGATGACATGCCATGTATTGATCACAAGATCATAGTTCACAGATTGAATGTAGGCCCTGATTCTCATCTAGTTAGGCAGAAAAGAAGGAGCTTCAATCCTAAACGTTATGAAGTGATTCGGACAGAAGTGGAAAAATTACTAAATGCATAACTCGTGAAGGAAGTGCTCATCCTGACTGGTTGGCACATGTGGTGCTGGTTAAGAAGAGCAATGACAAATTGAGGGTTTGCATGGATTTTACTGACCTCAACAAGGCCTGCCCGAAAGACAGCTCCCCCTGCCTCGAATCGATTAGCTGGTGGACTCAACGACAGGTAATGAATTGTATAGTTTCTGTGATGCATTTTGAGGGTACAATTATATCAAGATGCATCTGCAGGATCAAGAAAAAGCCTCGTTCATAACAGACATGGGGCTATATTGTTACAAAGTGATGTCGTTTGGGCTTAAGAACGCATGGGCTACCTACCAGAGGTTAGTTAACAAAACGTTTTCTCAGCAAATAGGGAAAACCATGGAAGTATATGTGGACGGCATGTTGGTTAAGAGTGTTCTCCATCCTCAGGAAGCATACGATGATGTTAAACCCGGCGAAGTGCATTTTTGGAGCATCTTTTGGGAAGTTCCTAGGGTTCATGGTAAACCAAAGGGGAATTGAAGCTAACCCCGATAAGATCAGAGCCATTTTGGAATTGAAGCTGAAGCAATAACTCTTCTTGTACCTGGCCGTTTCAAAAATAGCAATCAGCTCTGCCCTCATCCAGGAGGAAGCCTCGGTTCAATACCCAGTTTATTATGTCAGTAAAGCTATGATGTCAGCCGAGACAAGGTACCCCGCTATGAAAAACTTGCCCTAGCTTTGGTGATTTCACCCAAGAAGTTTAGGCCCTATTTCCAAGCCCACGCAATCACTGTCCCAACTAGTTACCTGTTAAGGCAGGTCCTTCAAAAGCTAGAGATCTCAAGAAGGTTAATCAAATGGTCCATAGAGCTGGGGAAATTTGGGATTTCTTACACCCCAAGGACAGTAGTAAAGGCTCAGGCAGTCGCTGACTTCATCGCTGAGTTTACCGCGTTGGAAAGGGCAGAGGACCAATCCTTGGATGCCGGAGAGGAAATGGAACATGAGGACCAAACCACATTCTGGACCTTGCATGTGCATGGCTCATCGAGCGAGCACGGCAGCGGAGCTGGATTCATACTCACAATGCCAGGACCTGATTTTGTTAAACTCGAGTATGCCATCCGCCTTGAGTTTAAGGCAATAAACAATGAATTTGAGTATGAAGCTTTGATTGCAGGCTTGAGAATGACAAGATCGGTGGGAGCTAGAAGGCTACGAGTCTACAGTGATTCACAGTTGGTCGTCAGGCAGGTAAATTCGGAGTTCCACGCAAAGGAAGGCAGCATAATATCATACTTTGCCAAGGTAAAAAACCTGCTTGAAAAATTTGAAAAATATCAAATCACTTAGGTACTAAGAGAAGAGAATGCATATGCAGATGCACTTGCTAAGCTTGCCTCGGTGTTAAACTCAGAGCTCACACAAAGTGTGCCTTTTGAAATACTCAATGAACCAAGTTACAAGAAAGGGGAGTAGACAGTTAATCAAGTGGACGACAAGCCCGGGTGGATGGATCCAATAATTAAGTACCTGACAGAGTGAATCCTGCCTGAGAACAAACTAGAGGCTCAACGTTTGAAGTATAAAGCCCCATATTATACCTTGATAGATGGTGTATTATATAAGAGAGGTTTTTCCCTCCCCTACCTGAAATGTCTGGGTGCAACCGAAGCTGATTATGTCCCGAGAGAGGTACATGAGGGGATTTGCGGCAATCATTCCGGGGGCCAATTGATGGCTCATAAAATTATCCGTAAGAGATATTATTGGCCCACGATGAAGAAGGATGTGCAAGTTCATACACGGAAATGCAATTCCTGCCAAAGGTTTGCCAGCGTGCCAAGGAAGTCCCCTGAATAGCTCATCTAGATCACCAGCCCCTGGTCTTTTGCCCAGTGGGGAGTCGACCTTATTGGCTCCCTGCCAATGGGAAAAGGCCATGCAAAGTATGCTATAGTCGTGATTAATTATTTCACTAAATGGGTGGAGGTTGAGCCATTGTCTGCGATAACTGAGGCTAAGACCTCAAATTTCATATGGAGGTCTATTGTGTGTAGGTTTGGCATACCACATACCATTGTAATGGACAATGGCAGATAACCAGAATTACAAGGATATGTGCCCAAACCTGGGAATCAGGGCAGCTTTTTCAGTCCCATTCCATCCGCAAGCGAATGGGCAAGTTGAGGCTGTCAACAAGGTAATCAAGAACAACTTGAAAGCCAAGCTGGATGTGCACAAAAAGGCCTGGGTGGATGAACTCCCAAAAGTTCTGTGGGCATATCAAACCACACTCAGGACTGGAACAAGCAAGACTTTTTTCTCTTTAGCATTCGGAGCTGAAGCGGTGATACCGATGGAAATTGGAGAGCCAAGCTGTAGAGTCAGGGACTTTAACCTCGACAAAAATGATGGGCAGATGCGTTTGAGCCTTGATTTGATTGAAGAAAAGAGGGATATGGTGCAGATTAAAGCGGCGACATACAAACAGAGATCAGCAAGGTACTATAACTCCAGGGTAAAACAGAGATGTTTCAGGCAGGGAGACCTGGTCCTAAGGAAAATAGTGCTCAACTCTAGGGAGCATGGTTCAAGAACTCTCGGACCTACACTAGAAGGTCCATATAAAGTAATTGAAGTATTTACACCCAGAACGTACAAGCTATAAAGATTAGATGGAAATAAGTTGTCCCACCCGTGGAATGCAAAGCTTCCATTTGCCGAATGAACCAGAGCTTCCTTTTATTTGCTCAACGAGCCTGACTCGAATTCTAGCTGGTAGCTAAGGTCAGGCTCAGGTTCCCTTGCAAATCTAAGTCAGACAACAAAAAAGTTTCCCCTGTCCTGAAATAATAGGCCAGAGTTTGGGGGGATAGTAGTGGGAAAAAATAAGTCATCAACATTACTCTACGAAAGATTAAGTTAAGTTCCAAGTCTGAAAATAAATTAAATCTGTCTTTAAAACATAAATTGTCTTAAAAAAAAGAAAAAAAAAAGAAACTGAAGGAAAAGCAATATGGTTAAAGCCTAGCAATGGGGAACATCAAGTGCAGAAGCAAGGATGCCCAAGTCAACCTCTTTAGTGGGTGCCAGGGTTGGAGAACTGGAAAGGCAGAGGTCGTGGCCAGAGACAGGAACCTTTGGGCCTTCAAGTGCCAAGCCACCAGAAGGAGGAACTGCCTGACTAGGGGACTGGGACCCAGGCAAAGGATTAGAAGGGGCATGAAGGTCCTGAGATGAGGTAGGCATGAGCCCCAGGGACTTCTCCAGCACAGAGAGGTTCATGCCAGGGAAGCAGACCTGGGCTTCCTTAATTGCAGTGTCCATCCCTGCGTCAAACTACCTATCATCCTGAGTCATCAGGTTTTGGTAAGCTGAGGAGATTGCAGCAACCTTGTCTTGCTCGAGCTTAACCTCATCCAGGGATCTTTTAAGTTGAGCCTCAAGCTCCTAGTGAGCATGGACCCTGTTCTTCAGCTCCTCATTCTTCCTCTAGAGCTCCCTTTCCTTCCTGAACAAGATGAACTCGAGCTCAGATGTGTGTTGCTTGGCCACCCTCAATTCATTCTCCACGTCCTTAAGGCGAGACAAGGACATGTCGGCCGCTTGGACCTCAATCTCCACCAGCTCATGGACCTTGAAAACTAACAAGAAAGAATATAGGAAATGACACTTATCAGGGCTAAACACGATGTAAGATAAAGGAAGAAGAGGAGATATTTGGGCAAGAACACACAAAAGCCAGCTGGCGTGATGCCTCCTCAGCCAGGGAAGAAATGGGGGTGTTGCTACATCGGTTGTCTTCCTAGGGAGGTACTTCCTAATGAAGAACAGCCAGCGGGCCAACCAGATGGGATGGGAGGCGCGCCATTTCATCTTCAGCCATCCCCATGGCAGGCTCATTGCCCTTCGATGCACAAAGGATTCCTTTCCCTTTAGAGAAAAGTTCTTCCCCAGATCGAGACTGCGATTTGGAGGCAGGTTCCTTCCCCTTCAAGGAAGCTGGCTTCGAGGCAGAGGTAGAGCCACGAGGGGTAGAACTCTGTGTCAAGTTCACTGACTTTAGAAACTCATTAAGGTCAATTAACTCCCTGGGTAGGTCTTTCCAAGAGCTGCTCCCCCCTGCTTGACCACTCATGGCTGCGAGAAACCAAGAAACATTATTTAGAAACATCACAAGATGAAAAATATGCAAATAAGAATATCCCCCCTAATTCATACCCAAGGATAACCTCTCTTCAGACAAAATAGATTTGTAGTCCCTCTCTGTAAGACTCAAACCCAGAATGGCATCCACCATGGAACTGCTGGCTTGGCCAAGAAATAGGAGGGATGAGCTCCACCGGTGACTTCGACCCTTGAAGCACCGAGGCACAGACATCTCAGACCTGGTTTCATGGGATCTAGATTCCCAGCAACCACCAACGAAGAGCCAGTCTTTCTGCCATCCAGTAATTTCAGGCAGGAATTGGATGAGTTTCCTCCTCCGAGGATAGACATAATACATAGCCTGATGGGATGCAATTTATATATATTTTATATACCTTAATACTTGATTTGTGCATGTTTTATTCACTTAAAATGGATTAATTTATATTTTTCTATGTTTTAGGTGGATTTGAGCTTAAAGGGATGAAAAATGAAGAAACAGTGGCAAAATCGTAATTTAACAGAAAAACTGAAGAAGCAGTGGCAAAATCGTAATTAACTGGACGTTGGCAGAAAGGCAGTGCAATCCAGGTGCAATGCCCAGCGCCTAGGTTTTAATATAAATATGTTTTATCATTGTTGTAAAATGGGTAGCCATTTTTAGAGCAAAAACAACAAAAAGAGAGAGATTTTCAACAATTATAGGGTGTGAGACTTGGTTTATAAGTTTTAATTCAATTTTAATTATTCAATTTGTGTGCTTCCAATTTATTTGTTTATTATTCAATTCTCTTTTGCTTATAATTTGGATCCGTTATACTTATTTGTGGATTGGGTATTTGCTAATTAGGAATTCAATCGTATTGAATATTCTATGTTTAGTAGCACTTTGATTTTAATAATTGCATGCTAAGTTTTTGTTAATTTCTTAGGAGAATGCATAATAGATTAAAGTTTTACAACGTTTGTAGGACTTGTTTATTGTTGGTTGCTATTGTTCTTAATGCTGTTATGATTTAATTTAGATCACATTGGTGTAGATATTTTAGAATTATGATTAATTTACGATCGTATCTGAATTAATTAATTGTGAGAGTTAGAATAAAATTGGCCTTGCTATTTTATTCAATCCAACATTGAATGATTATTTTTGGATATATTTTGGTCTGTGATCACATGTTCTTTAGTAATTGAAGATACTCTGACCCAAGGTTTTCTCCAATTGTTATTTCCAATATTTTTAAATTACTTTCTTTAATATTTGAATTTGCCAACATAAATTCCCCCTTTTATCTTTTTAATTTTACATTTATTGGAATAGAAATAGTTTGATTATTAGTTTCTGTAGAATTGACCTAAACTTGCCGCTACTACGGTAGTGTTTAAATTCAGTAATTAATTTTGGTGTTTAAGACACGCATCAGAGCCGCATATCTGGGGACCAGCCTAATCTCAGAGAGGGCCTGGATCTCTGAGGGGGTAGAGTCTGATTGAAAATGTTCCCTCCATAGCACGAAGGAGAAGAGTACAGACCTCCAGATATTAAGTCCTAATTGGAAAGGGGCGAGGTTAATTTTGGTGAGGAGCCTCCGTATAAAGGGGGCTAAAGGCAGTCTGAGCCCACAGTCAAAGAACCAATTACTTAAGCCTACCTCCCTAGGAGGAAGGGAACTGGCAGACTCCCCTGCGATGGGAAGCCTGATAGTCATGCCTTCGGGCAAGGGGAACCTTTCCACCAAATTGGCCAGGCTTGATTCAGCTAGGTCAGACCTAGCAAAGTCGCAGTCCCTATGCTTGCCCCTGGGCCCAGCTTGTTCCCTTGCAGTCTTAGTGGCTCTAGTGACCCTGGTGGCCATAACAGTAGGAGCAGGAGACCCTGAAGGACCCGTCGTATCAACGGACATTGAGGGCTCAGCTACTTTTGGCTCAGTCTCTTCCGACTCAAAAATCTCCACAAACTCAGGATCAAAACTCGTGGGAGAGAATACACTGGCAAGTCGCCTGGGTTTCCTCCTCACAAAGGACAGGGGCCTAAGTTCCTGGATGGGTCTAGGCTGGGAGTTGTGGGAAGATTGAAAATTGATGGGGACAGCAGGCAACTGTAGCTGCGGTTCACTGCTACTACTGGTAGAGGTGTCCGACATCTGAAAATAATAAGGAGGACTATCAGGAAGGAAGGAAAGCTCATATGCTATGAATAATGTAGACACCTAACCGTCAGGCTGTACAAGACTAAAGCGAAGGGACCTGATCCCTTAAGGCTTACAAGGAAAGAACAAGAAAAGATTGGATAGCTACAACTTCCAAGAAAGGAAGAAACAACCTAGGGAGGAATCAGTGACAGCAAGTACCGTCGGGAGCAAGTTGTATGAAAATATATATATATATATATCATGCGCAACACACAATCATCCATCAGGGGAGGAAAGAAGCTTACCTTCAAATTTGGAAGAAAATATCCTTTTGTGGCAGGAGTCTTCGGCCGGACAAGTCTCTGGTCAAGCTAGACCATGAAAAGAGAATAGGAAGCTTAAAACAGGTTCAAAACTGAGGAAAACCCTAAAAAAAATAGAGAAGAAAAGGAAGCAAGCACAAACCCTTACCTGAGAAGCCCCAGACTGAAGATTGAAGCAGGGGAGGACGAAGATTGATGGAGGATGCTTAGAATAACCCCAGAAGAATGGTGAGGATCAATGAGCACGAATTCAAAAACTAGGTCTAAGGAAGCCAAAACGGGAGAGAATAGAAATTTTGGGGTTAAGTTAGGAAATGGGAAGAAACTGCCTACCCACGTTCTAGTGCAGAGGGAGACGAGGCAGCCAGGGTCACATCCACTTTCTCTCTCCCACATCGTCAGTCATTGGAAGTGCAAAAAGTGCCTGACACCGTACCAACGTACCCCAGCTATCGGATCAAAATGGACGGACCAGGTAGATCAGGCAGTTAATGGTAGCAGCCCTTGAGAAAAAAAAAGAAAAGAAAAAAAAAGGGCCTTCGAGACTAGCGCCAATTCCACACCCAGGCAGGGCGAAGGTAGGAATCAAAATTCCAGACAGGTTGAGAAGGCCCAGGCAGGTTTTCTGCCTTGAAAGAGTGAAGACCAACCCAATTGAAAATCGAGCTAGTCATGGGGGCTAGTGTTATGGGAATTTTTGGAATATGGGTGTGAGAACCTCCCAGACCCCTTCTAACGTGAACAATGACCACTGTGGACAAGGCCCATCAGTCACGGACAGGCAAAGCCCGGCCTGTCAGGCAAGGCCGAGGACAAGCCCAAGCGCAACGTGGTCTTGGACGAGGGAGTAAGTGAGCCCCATTGACCTTTGGTTCTTGGTTTAAATACTTACCTTATTCTCTGAGTCCCATGTGTCACAATCCTAGCATATAAGGGTTAATAACTCTAGCTTCCAAGCCATTAAAGGGAGGTATTTAAGGTAAGGTTAGGTGAGTGGGAAGAGGACGGTCTTCTTGAGATTTGAACCCTAAACACTCTCTAACGACCCTAGACCAGTCGTGATCGTACCTTTGACAGGTTTTAGGAGGGCCCCCCAGTGTAGAATTCTAGGTAGGCTGCGCATTGGGATACCTGAGGGAAGCCTGAAGAAGGTCTCTGGAAATAACCCCGTAACTGACTTAGGCATTGGAGTGGGAACGCCGATGACACCACCGGCCCCCAATTTGACGTCATTGTCTTGTCTTGCAGGTGTCAGGGACGAAGTCTGGTAACTAGCCAGGAAAGCATTGTGTGGCATTAAGGTAATGGAAATCAGGCAAGAACAGAAATAACCTAAGTTTGACAGTGTCCTCAGTAATACCATTATACTTCGCTAACTCACATACATCACAGAATTTCAATATATGTTGGTTAGGATCCTCACTTGGTAACCCTCCAAATTGGTAATTGTTATGCATAGACATGGTAATAGGTTTGACCTCAAAGCTAGGTGCATCATTAGGTGGTCTCCTAATACATGACATATCCTCAACTCTTCTAGGTGTAGCATAATCCTTGATAGACCTATAATCTTGGTTATTAGGAACTTCAGGAACTACTGGGTTACCTTGGTTTTCCAAGTAATTATTGGTACTTCTAAATAAATTCTCTCTAACCTCTTCTCTCCTTAATCTCCTTAGATCTCTCACAAAAAATTCAGGTTCAAAATTAAAACTCATAAATTAAAACAGAAAAAACAAACTGAAAATAAAATAAAAATAAAACAGTAACTAAAAACAGAAAAACAGCAACTAAAAATAAATAGAAAAACTGAAAGAAAACAATCTAATTAACTCACACAATTTAAAGCTAGATGCAAATTAAATTAAACTCAAAGTAAACACAAAAATAAAGCAAAAGCAAAAACTAAACAGCAACTAAAATAAATCAAAACAGTAAGCAAAAGAATAAATACAGTATTATTTTTTTCAAAATCTGGTTTTCAGAATTTTATATTTTTTAGAAAAATAAAATTAAAGATTAAACAAATAGTAAACTAAACAAAAATCAAAAGTAGTAAATTAAAAACCTAAAACTGAAGCAAAACAACAAAATTATATATGTTTTTATAAAACTGAAAACACTAAAACCCTAAACACAAAAACACAAAAATTAAAAACTTATCGATTTCGATTTCCTCCTTCTTCAAACTTGAATTGGATTGCTTTGGATCCTAGAAATCTCTCCAATTGTTGTTCTTTGTTGGCTAAAACTGAACCTAAACACAAAAACAAAAAAAGAAATTAAATTAGAACAGTAATTTCATCAACAATAAATTCAAAATCAAAACTAAAAATAATTATTTCCTGGCAATGACACCAAAAAACTTGTTGTGGTATATTTTAGATTAACTCACAAGTGCATGAATCAACAAGTAATAAAGTGGATTTCTTAAAAAAAAAAACCGATATCGATCCCATGAGAAATAATGTCTCTAGTTATTGAAATTAAATCAATTGTAAAAATATACTAACAAAAGTAAAAGAGAGTTGTCTTTGAATGAAAGATTGTTGTTGTGTAACCAGGCATGAATTAAAAGCAAAGCAATAATAAAATTAAAGAAAGGCAGCAAGTAAAATTTCAAGATTTTAAGAAAACAATGATTATGACTTCACCACTATTACTCTTATTTAGCCCTAATGCATTATAGATTCATAAGTTAACCCCCCTTTGACCATAAGCGACTAGAAGTTGATTCCTCAATGCATTCTAATCTAGCAAGCACAACGTATTTAATTATCCCTAATATAAATACGGAAATTTAAGCCCTAAGACATGCAAACCCAATATGTTCTTGTCAAAATTGTCACTAAGGTATGCAATATTCCTATAACCATGTATTTCATTGCCCATCCATATTTATATCCCTTATTCCTAAGTCAATATAAATACTAAATCAATCCACATTTTCATGGAAAGCAGTAAGAACTACAATGAAATATTAACCTTAACATGAACCATACACAAATATGCATTAAACGCTAAATAGTCATAATAAGGTTACATCATAATCCTCATAGAAAAATTAGCTACACATCATCTCTAAATTATCCATCAAATAAATAAGAGATAACATAGTTTAAATAGCAAAGAAAATAAGAGAAAAGAAATCAAATCCAAAGTTGATGGCTGCTGGAAATTTGTCCTTCAATCTTCTCTTCTTGGCTTCTCCAAACTATGATCCAAGTCACAAGGTTGACTCCTCCAATGGCTTGGCCAAATTTTTCTTGCACTAGGCTTTGTTTATCACAATCTTACTATGAAATAACACTCAAAACTGAATATAAAACCTTAAATAAAGCTGTTGTTTGCCATGAGAATGGAGAGAATAAGAACAAGGGTGTGCGGTTGGAGAGAAAGGACTGTTGCAATGAGAATGGTATGTGAATTGTGTGGGTGTGCGGCTGGAGAGAAAGGACTGTTGCCATGAGAATGGTATGTGATTGTCTGTGAAAAACGTCTAGCGTGAAGGCTGGTGGTAATTGGTGTGTTTTTCCTTCAGCAACGCATGGTATTTATAGGGAATGTTTAGAAGAGGTTTAACCCAAAAACCCTTCTAAAACGTAGAGAATATAGGAGAGAATATGTAAAGTCAATCTCAAACTCCTATCTTCCCTAGTATGGCTGGCCACGTCAAGGAGATTAAGGTAAAATGTGTCTCATGTTCACACTAGAGATAAGAAAACATTCCTTTATTATCTCTTTAGGAATCCAATTAATATGCAACTCTAGTTCCTTTTAGTCTAGATATTATTCCAATTAATATAATTAGAATAATGACCTTCCATGTGGCATATGATGTGGAAAATTTCGTACACATGGACAAAGTGCGATTACATGGCAGTCCAATCATCAAAAGTATCCAAGTAAACCAAAATACTTTCCTTTTATATCTTCCTTGATCGTCAGGCAGATTCCAAGTACCTTTTGGATGACCAAATGGACTCCGAATTCATTTATTCTAGTTTCAAAAGTCAGGTCTATGTCTTAGATTCATGGAATATCTTTTTTTCATAATTTGGACACTGGTTAAACACTCAAATTCTAATTTCCCCGAGATGGTGCAAATCTGCTGCAACTGTTGGAAATATTGATTTTGTAAATCAAACTGGCATTGATTGGCCAAACCATTTGCAATGAAACTTTGCAGCGTTGAAGCCTAGTGAATAAGGAATCATTTTCAACTAGAATCGCACAAAACCTCAAAGTGTGGCTCCAGGAATGATTTTCTCAGTAAAGGTTGCGCAGAAATATAGTAATTCCAGCATTTGTCTTTCTTTTACTGAAAAATAGAAAAATACAGTAATTAAGTATTTTTCATCAACAATTAATCATAAACTAGCTTAAATTCAATATAAAAAAATGGCATAAAAACATTAACATTTTATGCCTATCACTCTTTCCCTCTTCTTTTTGGGTTAGCTGAGGATTATTGCAGCTTGTCCAGAATCGAAAACTTTGGCCGGTTGGGATTAATGGGGTTGCTGCTCCTTCTCATTTATTGTATTTCGATGATGCTTTGCTTTTCTATCATGGTTCTTTCGCTAATATTAAGTTGATTAAATCTGTTTTTTATCATTATGGTTAAATTTTTGGCCAGCAGGTTAATTGGAATAAGTCAAATATAATTTTTGGTAAGGGTTTTTTGAAAATTTGGCAGTTGAGGATTTCAAATATTTTGGGTATGAAAATTGGTCAGTTTTTTTTTAAATATCTTGATGTTCCTCTAGTTTTTGGGACTCCAAAACTTGTTCATTTCCAGGAAACTATTGACCAAATTATTGCTCAATTTTATGCTTGGCAGAACCGGTCTGTTTCTTATGATGGTCGGATTTGCTTGGTCCATCATGTCATTTCTTCAATGTTTGTGCATTCTTTTATGATTTACAAATGGCCTTCTTCTTTGCTCCAAAGTTTATCTATTGTTATGCATAATTTTATTTGGACTGGTTATGTGGATAAACAAAAAACATATTACTGTGGCTTGGAATTCTTGTTGTAGGCCAATGCATTATGGTGGCTTAGGTTTGAAAATTTTGGCTCTTGTCAACAAGGCTCTGTTGGCAAAACTGGTTTGGAGATTTTTACTAACGATTCCTTTGTTTTTGGTGTTTTGAGACATATTTTTATGTCTCAGCTTCATGAGGTTTATGTTCTCCTTCCTCTATTTGGCTAGCCTTTCGGGAGTTGTATCTGGATATTATGGGTGAGGTGAAATGGATTGTTGTTTTAGGTAGTAAAATTTGGTTTTGGAAAGACAAATGGTTAGATTTTTATCTGATTGATAATGTTTATGTTCCTGTTGATATTGTGAAGCTTTAGTTTATGACTTTTTGGATGCTAAGAATTCTTGGTCTTTTGATCCTATTTTCTGGGATAGATTTCTGGGTGTGGTTGATTAAGTGTCCAAGGTAAATCTTTCAGCTTCTTTTAATAAATTGCTTTGGATGAGACTCTTACTTCTAAATTATATTATAATATTTTAATTACTGCGGATCCCTGTCAAAATTGGAAGCAGGTTATTTGGTCTAAATTTTTGCCACCATTGAGATCGGTTTTGTGCTGGTGTCTTTTGCATAATCGTTTACCTACTGATGATCGTCTGATTAATTTGAGTTATAATTTATGCTCTTGTTGTTCTCTTTGTGGTTTGGCTAGGGAAAATGCACAACATCTGTTTTTGGAGTGTGCATATGTTGGTTCTATATGGGATATGATTGCTCAACATTTTCATATCAAGTTAGATATTTCTTCTTTAGAAAGTCTGTTTTCAATTTTTTTGAATTTGTCTTTGAGTTCCCATATTAGATTTCTTATGCTTTCAGCAATTGTGGCTAGGCTATCTTCGATTTGGTTTGCTAGAAATAAGTTGAGATTTGAGGAGAAGAAATTACATTTCACCCATTCTTGGGTTTTTGTTTGTAAGTCTATTTATGAAACTAATAGTCTCCATAATGGTTATATGCATAATTTCATTTATGATTTGGAGATTTTAAAGACTTTAGGTTTGGCTTCTAGTCCAGTGAAAGCTCTGAGGATTTTTTCTGTGGTTTAGTATGCTCCTTCCCCATACTGGTTTAAATTTAATACTGATGGAGCTGCTGTTGGTAATCCAGGTCGAGCGGGTAGTGGTAGAGTGGTTCGCACTTCCAAAGGCTTTATTAAAGGGTGTATTTGGGCTTCTCTTCCTATTTGTTCTACAATTGAAGCAAATATTTGGGCAGTGATTAAAGCCTTGTCTTATGTGAAAAGCTTTGGCTGGGACCATATTTGGTTGGAATGTGTCTCTATGGTGGTGTTCCATCTTTTGTCTTCTCGATCTCTCCTTGTTCCTTGGTCGGTTTATTGAATCTATATCGTTTCAGATCTATCATATATTTCGGGAAGGTAATATGATTGCTGATGTGCTCTCTAAATGTGTATTTTTATGGAAAGGGTTCATTGGAGATTTCTTCTTCCTGATGATTATTGGTCGGATCATGTGGCAAATTTGTTGGGGGATAGAACCGTTAGGTTTTTTTAGTTCCATGGGATTTTTTACTGTACTTGTGTTTCTGTTCAAACTGGTACTCTTTTTCCCTCTTTTGGTTTTCCCTGTGTGGTTTTTCCAGTTGAAAGTTTTAATGAGGCCAACAGTTTTGGATGTTTTGATCTGATTGTGTATTCAACTTTATTTTTATTTAGCTGATTGGGTTGGTCAAAGGGTGCCTGCCTAGCAGAGATGTCTGTCATTCCCAGCTTGTTATCTTTTTTTGATTATCTTTTTCCTAAAAATTATTATTGATCACATTTTACGAATTTTATTTAATCAAATGATATTACATTTTTATTAATTGATTTACTTTGTGTTCTCTATTGTTGCTGTTTTGATCTTTTTTGACAAAATTCCCTATAGTGATAATATGATAATAGGATATTTTTGTTATAAAAAAGAACATTTTTCCTAACAATTGTTTTTTTGTGTTTTTTTCCTGCAAAATAAATATAAAAATATAGTATACCTCAACTCCATTAGGTTTAGGTTAACTATAGTGCTCACGTTGAGGTTCAAAAGACTACAAATACCTCCTATATAGTCATAATATGTCTTTTTAATCATCATTATTATTTTTCTATATGGCACAAAATACTTTTAATAACTTTTAAATATTTTTTTTATTTCTCTCTTATAATAATATAGAATTCTCTTTTTTTCTTTATCTTTCTCTTTCTATTGTTCGCTTTTTGTTTCTTTCTCTTTCTTCTCTAAAAAAAGTAAAAATTTGAAGGCTCAAAAATCAAACAACAGATTTGGGGTTTCCTAACAAATGCCTCCTCTTCTTCTTCTTCAATTTTTGTTGGCATCAATTCCTAAAATGTAAAATGCAATACATACAAACTAAAATAAAACCCTAAGTAGGGAAACCCTTTTTGGAATTCAAATTTTTTTTTTATTTCTTGAGTTTTTGGAGCTGAAGGAAAAACAATATGGATTTGTGGAGGTTGTGTGGTGGAGTTAGGGAAGTAGGAGCATAGAAATGATGGTGTGTGATGCATCATCATCGTCGTAGTCTTCATCATCATCATAATCATCAATGACAGGTCACTGTAGATAGGCCTGCAATTGGAGGATCTTACCTCTGACGTGCCCATGAAGATCCAAAGCTATCTTAGGATTTTTTACAGACATTTTTGGTGTGGTTGCCAGGAAGACACTCACGAGTTCGTGCGGTATGGCATTGATGCTTGCCACTACACTTGCCTACATCTCAAGAAGCTGTATTGAAATGGGAATGCCAATGCCAGAGGAAATGGGGCCGGATCATCATCGTCGATGGTGAAAGAGATTTATCCTGTGGAAGCAACTCCAATAAGGTTTTTGAGATAATGTGTTAGAAAAAAATTATGAATAAATCAAATAATACATAAACACAACATGACTAGAAACTTGAAAATGATCAAAACCCCTAAAGAAACACAAAAAACGGTGGAGAAATGCATGAGATTAGACTGGATCGAAAAAAAGGTTGTGTTACCCATGGATCTACAATTGGGTACCTGGCTAGAGGTTGAAGATGATGTTGATATCATCAGGACTCATTGCTGACGTCATCATCAGAAATTGAAAATAAAAAATTTAGTTTTACTATTAAAATATTTTTTGTAAATTTATTTAACAATAAAATAAATAAAAGAGAGAGGAAATAGTATTTTATCTCATACATTGAGATAAATGGAAATGACAATTATAAATTTACTAGCCATTCATAATTGGAGTATTTGTTGTCTCATGAAAATCTTTTTGGTCAATTTTATTTGCAATTTGATTTTATAACTTTGGATAGAATATGAGAATAAGCAAAATAATTTCATAATTTCAAACTAAAGAAATTTTATGTTAGCAAATTTATGTGAAGACACAATAGTATATAATAGCTAATTATACAATTAAAGAAGACACACTTATCATTTATAAAAGGATTGTCAAGATATGAGTAAATTGCTAATAAAGAGAAATGAAATATCAACTTATTATTAAATAATCATCATATACAGTAATTCAACCTAGTTTACTGGAGATGCTAAGATGTATGTTCAAAAGAGACATACTTGACTGTCCCCAGATGAGAAATTGATAGTACTAAAGGTCTATGGTCAGAAACAATTTATCAACCTCAAAGGCTGCTTTAGATGGCTAGGGGATTCAAATCAATCATATTTATATAACTTCATTTCATAAAATCTTAAATCAGTGAAACAAAAATAAGTACAAGGTTCTACTTTCAAATTTTATTGTATCATACAAATGGTAAAAATATTTTGCACACAAATTGGGATAAAAGAAGCTGCCTCTTTATAATGTGTTCCACAAGGAAAACAGTTGTCATTATTTCTAATAAATGTTGGCAAAGTTTTGCCACCTACTTTTTTTTTAATCACTAATGTGTTAAACCTGCATAATTTGTTGGTCCATAGGGCACAAATAAGTCTACTAAAATACCTTTCTTTTTTCTTGGTTTACATCCCATATCTTTGCACAATTGATCTCTACCATATATTAGCATTGCTAATACATGATCTCCAAAAATACTTTCTAGCATATAACATTCTGTTTTGCCACAATTTCACATTCGTTGCCATTTTGTGTTTGCTTGGTAATTCAAAATTCTCATTGAGAAAATGTGCCAGCCAGTGACAATTGATTTCAGATGTAACCAAATTTGATGAACCCTCTACATATCCTATCACTGTTAGCTGCGGAATTCAAGGATGAAATATTTGTTTGCATTAGTAGTTTAAGAAAGAAAAGCATTATGGATGAATTACAAGAGTCATACCATTGATATTGACCAGATATGATGAATAGTATTTTTTGCAAAAGCATATTGTAAGTACTACCTGTAGAATGGAATTGGAGAGGAGGTTGGTGTTCCAACAATTTTGTTTTGAAATATTTGAGATTTAAATGTCTTTTACCTTTTTGTCACCTTTGTACCTTGTGCCAATAAATCATGATATCTGATTCTATCAGTTGAGCTTCTTTTCAATTACTAAGCCTTGTTTGCAGAAGCTAAAGCTTTGTAAATTTTGTTGGGATTCTTTAATCCCTAATGAGAAGTAATTGAGAGAAAATTGAATCTATTTCTACTTAAATAGAATATACATAGGAATTGAAGTACAAACTCTCTCAAAACTCTCAACCTACAGAACTCTCTTTGAAGCTCTCTAAACCTTTCTTTGAATCTCTTTGGATTCAATAACCCTCACAAATATCTCTAAATTCGTGATACAACAAGAGAACGCAACCCTCCTATTCATAGTCGGTTAAAAACATAACCGACTTTGCCAACTTGTCTTCAGCTGTTGCAGAGGCGGAAACTCCAGTCAACAATGGTTGCTAGAATACTTGATTGCTGCTGGACTCTACAATTCTCCCCTCTTGCAGCATTCAAAAATGGTCATCTGCCATCTATCTACTATGTCTCTACACAACTTTAGATTCTTCTACTGCCATCTTTAAGCAAACATGGACACCCATCTTCTAGTGCCTTCTTTCATCTATGGAACTCTCTGGCTCCTCTACTTTAGATCTTTGGATCTATCCTTGAAAAAATCTCTGGTTTCTCTTCAGGACGTACACCATCATCTATGACCGCTGTGATGGCAGCTTCAAATAGGTCGAGTCTCCCCTGCTCAAAAACCTGTTATTCCTCCTCATGGTAACTGAAGTTGGCACTAGAACTCAAACACAGAAGACAATGTCTTCTATTGTCTAGCTTTATAAATCACTATATCGCTATTTATTATCCATACTCTTCATCTCCATTTCCCACATGGAGGAAACCCTTGCAATGAGCTTCTACTCGAGCTCATTGGATATAAATAATAGGTGGCACGAACAACCTTATCTCTAGAATGACTTTGGTAGCTTAGTCATACTTGTCATACTTCTAATCTTATTTTGGTCATTCTCTCTAGAATGTCGTGAGCCAAATTCTTATGTCTTGTCAACTGCAATAAGAATCAAACTCTTACCAATCTCACGCACTACCATGGTGTGGAACATTTTGAAAAACTCTAAACTTGGTCCTTCATCTACAAAACAAATATCCATAATTCTGGGAAAAACTTATTAATCAAGATTAGGAAATACCTTTTGTGCCTCTAAGTGATTCCTTCTTACAGTCATCAAAATGCACCAAATTGAGCAACTCTAGTATTGTCAATGCATTCAATCTTACACTAGACTGTCAAAGATGGTGACTAAGGACTTACTATAATCTCTTCATTGGTTGCCATTGAGCCTACGTTCCAGTAAGAATTTTATGCAGTTCTTTTCATGTAACCCTCATGGCCACAATAAAAACACTTACATGACTTTCTCCCATCAGTTGATCTGTCGAAGCTCTGGTTCCTCCCCTACCTTGACTACCTCTATGATGTCTTCCTCGATTCTGCAGAACAAGGGCTTGTGCACCATGATCAATATGTGCATCCTTTCTTCTAGTCTCCTTATTAAAAAATGCATATTTAACAATAGACATTGTGAGCATACCATTGGAGGCTGAATTACTCAGAGTGACTACCATCTTCTTCCAATCTTCTGGTAGTGAGCTAAGCAGAATGGGTGCTCGTTCCTCATCTCTTAAATATAATTCCACAGCAGAGATTTGATTACCAAGCTCTGAAACTCGCTGGTGTGCTTCGCTATAGAAGTTCCACTCTACAGCTTCAAGTTCACCTATTGCCTCATCAATAGAATCTTATTCCAAGCAGTCTTGTCCTGGTACATATTCTCCAGTTTCTTCCAAAGGGTATAAGCATTTGTCTCCTGTGCTACATGATGGAAGACACTGTGATCGATCCATTGTCTTATCTGACCGATTGTTTTTCTGTTCAACTTCTTCCATGCAGTCTCTTTGCTGGGATTAGGATTCATTCCCTTGGCTTCTATAGGATCATACAGAACTCTACAACTGAGAAGATCTTCCATCTGAGGTCTCTATAGTGCGAAGTTTGTAGCAGTAAGCTTGATCATAGCTCTAGATGATTCTTCCATTGATGCAATGGCTCGATCTAAACAATCGAAGCTGAATTACGCAAAAAAAAAAGTTCACCGTTAAGTCTGCAACGGTTAAAAAAGTTGGATTTGACTCTTCCTCGGTCAAAAACTGACTCCTGGATAAACTTGAAAATTTAGAAACTACAAAGACCAATTTGCAATTTATGAAACTTCAATATAAGGTAAAACTATAATTTCAAAAAATCCAGGCACTAATATGCAATTTCTAAAAAATTTCAACGGCGATGATGATGTGGCACATCTAATGTGTCACAGACATGTTGATGATCAGGTTCGATGATGTGGCTATCCACGTGGAAATGATGCTTTCTTGGCTCTTACGTGGCTTTGACGTGGCATCTATGTGGCAGCTGACTAGGTCATCTTCAACCTCCAGATGGTTCGTGTGGTGAGTGGAGACGCATCTAACATTGGAATTTTCTCTAGTTGGTCTCATTATCTTCGTCTCGTCGAGATATTCAATCTACTACCTTCAATTTCCTGTTTTGAGCTCATTTTGAAGATGAATCGAATTGAAGAACATAGTTGATTTATACTCTTTTTTCAAGTTACAAACCCAACCTCACCCTCTCAGCCTCAACCAGGGCTCTGATACCACTTGTTGAGATTCTCTGATCCCTAATGCGAAGTAATTGAGAGAAAATTAAATTTATTTCTACTTGAATAGAATTTACAGAAGAATTGAAGTACAAACTCTCTCAAAACTCTCGACCTACAAAACTCTCTCTGAAGCTCTCTAAACCTTTCTTTAAATCTCTCTAGATTCAGTAACCCACACAAATCTCTCTAGATTCGTGATACAACAAGAGAAAAGAACCCTCATATTTATAACATAACATAGTCAGTTAAAAACATAACCGACTTTGCCAACTTGTCTCCAGCTGTTGCAGAGGCGGCAACTCCAGTCAACAATGGATGCTGGCTGCTGGAACACTTGATTGTTGCTGCACTCTACAAATTCTTTATAACTATGCTTCTCGTACTTTGTGATAAAAAATTTCAAACAACATTCCAATCCTGCTTGATGAAATGTCTTTGGCGAAAATGTGGCTAGGAATCATATCCAACTTTTTTAGTGGGAGTTTCCATCTAAGATAGCTTTTAGAAAATTTTGTTGTTGCCCATCTCTAAGATCATGAAATATCAATTAAAAAAATTGTTGTTTATGTCATGCCCTTTAATGTCTGTGAAGGTGAATGTGCATTTACTATATTAAATCACTGCCTATATATTCCAATAGCTACTACTAATAAGAAATGGACCCAACAATGTATATTAACTATATTATCTAACATGCATAATTAGATTTATAAAAGTATACCTTTTCAATTCTCTCATCCACGCTAAGAGACCCTTTATCTCGAGACAGTCCACAAAAATGAATCATAGAGGAAATTTTTTACAAACTTCGATCTTTTCTCTTTCGATATGCTCTTGTTCCCATCAAAATTCATTCAACAAAGAGGTTCGACATGTTGAGAATTAAGACACACTCTCTAATTCTCTACAGAATCTTGAGATTAATGGAACAAGAGAAAGGAACAAAATAATATCAAAATCGCAGCACACAGAAAGCAGAAAATAAAAGAGACAAGAGATTTAATGTGGTTTGGCAATCAATATGGTCCCTACGTCCATAGAGCGCACCAGCACTCAAAGATTTATTACAAATATGCATGAAGGTTTACAATGTCACAATCTCTCTCTAAATTTATGGCGGATTATTTTTCTCTCATTACAAAGCACATAAGAATATGAGAGATATATATAACCTGGGGGTATAAGAGTCATTTAATATAAAATCCTATTTTTAATCTCCACATGCATAACAATTTTCCACTTGAAGATTGAAAAATATAAGAAAAAAATCTCCTTTCTTTAGTGATTAGTGAAATTATGTGCGCTCATCAACTATTCTCAACCTCAAAGACCAATTGCAGTTGCGCTCACAACTCCGATTTCTTTGTTATCACCAGTTTTGTCAACTTGTTAACTAGATTCTTACTACTTTGTATCTTTATAAGTGTTAGCACATCATCCTCAAGTAATGATGTGATGAAGTGATAACGAACAACTATATGCTTGGTCCTAACATTGTATGCTAAGTTATTAGCTAGGTGAATAACACTCTAACTATCACTATATAAAATATGTATCTTCTATTTATTTCTCAATTCTGCCAAAAAACCTACAACCAAATCAACTATTTGCTAGCTTATGTCCCTGCTGCATATTCTACTTCAGTTGTAAACAAAGTATAAAAAAAAAAAGAAATTGTAATTGAGAGACCCAAATAATAACAATATTCCCCAAAATGAACACATAGCATGTAATGCACTTTTTGTTATTTATATTGCCAGCAAAGTCTGCATATGTAGATTTACACACCCCTACCGAAGCAGAAATACTTGCCCATAAGCTAAAAGCTTTACTTGAATAAGCTATACCAAACTTGCTCTTAATCCATAATAGAGTAATATTTTGTCCATAACAAATTAACATTTGCCCATAATAGAATAAAGATTTCAGGGCAATTTTAAATAAAAAGGTTGTATCGTAGAATATGCCTAAAATTCAAAGTGAGGAGAGAGAAAATTAGTTTGGAACTTTGGAGATGGCTCAAGTGAGAGAAAAAGAAAATGAGAAAAAGGAAGAAAAAAATCACAGAGAGATGAAAGATAATGTGCAAATAGTCCACATTAAATTTTGATTTATCCAGCTTTTGAGGCATTGATGGTTTTAATATCTAAGCAAATGATAGGTTTATATCAAATATATATATTGATTTGGTGGCCTACTTAGAGCTTATTCGATGTTTCTGTCCATTAAGTCCATGTAGCAAAGAAAATATAAGTTTTGCTGCTTATGTGGCTAATATCTTTTCAATATACAGTAAATTTTCAAATTCAGTCTCCAATGTGTTCTGTTTAAAAATATAATATATGATGATTTATAATATTTTAAGGGGTTATTATCATTGAAAGTCCCTAAACTATATCGTGTTTTACACTTTCGTCCTAAAACTTTTTTTTCTCACTTTGATCCTCAAACTCATATTGTCATATCACTGTAAATCCTTTTTGAAGTTTCCGCCCATTGAAACAGTTAAAAAGCACTGCATGCTATGCACGTAAAGTCAATTTTAAAGGTAAAATTGTAATTTTAGAATTTTTTTATCACTATTACTTTGATTTTCAAACATATATTTCACTCAAAAAAGCTTATACATGTGGTTCACGCCGACACATCTCTCAATCTCACTCTCTCTCCTCCATGCAAGGTTATTATTTTCCTTTCTTTCTCTAGCTTCATTTGCAGATACAAGAAAAAAAAATTGTGAAATATTTAATATGTGTTTAAAGTTAAATTTGAATAACTAAAAGGTAGTGAATTTGGGTAATTGATTGCATAAAATGACATCGTTTTAGTTTCTAGCATTTAGTTTTAAAAAATTAAAAACTAAAACAACATCGTTTCGATGTGATCTATGACTTGACATCGTTTCAGTCATCTTCAAGCTTGAAATGAGTTCATGGGTCATCTTGTTTCAGAAAATATAAGGCATGCGACCTGTATCCATACCCTACCAGATATTTCACCTCCGACCACATTTTATGGTGATGTTCGTACTATTTGTTTCATATTAATGTTAATGACGTCACCCATTCATTGATTTGGTGACATGTTGCCGGAAAACGAATACCCAAGCTTAATATGTAACCATCCATTGATTTTCTTACTTTTATTATGTTTTTCATTTCTCATCATTTTCTCTACCTCTTAGTTATTCAAATTTAAGTTCCAACACATATTAAATATTTCACAATTATTTTTTCAAAATCAAAACCCTTTTGATCAATTTTTTTTTCTTATATTTGCAAATGAAGCAAGAGAAAGAAAAGAAAATAATAACATTGCATAGAGGAGAGAAAGGTGTCAGCATGAACCTCATGTGTAAGCTTTTCTGAGAATATATGTTTGAAAATCAAAGTGTGATAAAAAAGTTTTAGGATGAAAGTGTAAATCACGATATAGTTTAGGGACTTATAGTGATAAAAAAAATTTAAAATTTCAATTTTACCCTTAAAATTGACCTCACGTACATTGCACATGCCTTTTAACGGTTTAAATTGACAAAAACTTCAAAAAGAACTTATAGGTTATATGACAATATGAGTTTGAGGATCAAAGTGAGAAAAAAAAAGTTTCAGGACTAAAGTGTAAAACAAAATATAGTTTATGGACTTTCAGTGATAATAACCTATTTTAAGTGGTATATTATTTTTTATTATATTTATTTTTTATTTTTAGAGTTTTTATATTTTATTTTTTTTTATTTCTCTTCCAGTTGAAGCTCAAAAAATAGACAAAAAGATAATTTGTGAAGCTTGAAATGCCATAACCAAAACATAGTAGGGGTGGCAATGGAATAGGGCCGAGGCGAAGCGGCCTCCACCATACCAAGTCCGACAGAGATTTTTTCTCTTTGTTCTCGCCCCATTCCCTGTCAATGGAGGAGGTGGGCAGGGATCTCCATTTCCTACCCTATTACCTCGTTTATTTTTTTAAAATTGCCATGCCTAAATTTCCATCCCTAAAATAGAGGTAGAAGAGAAAAACTAAAAAGATAACATAGTGGAGATGCAGTTTATTAATAAAATTAAGCCACGTGGGTTTCTCATGATAAAAGTTATAAGGGTAAATATCACCCACACCCTCTGAGGTTTACCTTTATTTCACCATAAATTTTGAAGTTTAAAACATTTCACAAATATCCTTGCCATTATCCAAATTCTATTAGTTTACATTATCTCTCCTAGCTGGCGATGCAAAAAGTCATAACTACTTTTAAACTACTTAGAAGTCACAAATTGTATTTAAAAAAAAAATACTTTTTTGAACATTATGATTGTTGGGCCAATAGTCATATTTTTTTCTTATTTAAAGGCCAATAGTGACATTTGGAATATCAAATATACCCCAATCATTTTATTTTTAATTTTCTAGGTTTTCTCTTTCAACAAAATTCTTTTCAAGTTTTATGTTTGAGCAAAATTTTCTCCACATTTATTCTTGCGCAAATCTTCTAGATTTTCTCTTTATACATAAAAATGTGTTGTTCAATAACAAATATTGAAGTTAATGAGGGCATTATAAAGTTCAAAAATCGGAGATGTTTTTGTAGAAAAAAAGTAATAATTAAGATTTCTAAATCTACAACAAATCCATCAAAGCTGTACTTTTTTTGTGAGACTGGAAAATGCAAATGCAACTTATTTTGGGCACTTGATAATGAAGAGTATAACATGCATGGTAATGCAAATAGCCAAGATAGAAGAAGCTTCAAGCATGCAAGTGAAATCAAGTTGAACGAGAAAATGAATGCTATTAATGTAACGGTCCACACCCTAGAGGAAATGTATAGTATTTTGAATATGATGATTTTAAATTTGGATTTTTTTGGTATTTCAATATCTGTACTCATATGGTCTACTATGAAATTGTAATGCCATTGACACAAGTAATAAATTGATAGAATATTAACTCATCAGGTGCAAGTCTTCTGTACATCCAATATGCTGTTTGTCTAATATGCATGGATGGTAGACTAATAATAGGCCATGAAGTCTACCATCCATCCAAAATAACGTATAATCTATTTTTCACAACAAAATAAAGGGATGCATCCCCAGTATGAGCAATTGCAACTTGTACCCTAAACCTAATTAATATACTCATACTTCACAAAATAAAAAAGGCAATTTAGCCTATTAACATCCAGTTTTGTATCTAATATAAACTGCATTTACATTTCAGTATGAACAAAAATAGCAACAACATAGTACACTCTTTTGGTCCAAGTAATTCTTAGCACCCGATGCAAAGGAACCACCACCAACATCCACTTCCTGGTTTGTATCTCACTGATCCCATTTGATGCATTCACTGAAGGTCTAGAATCTACATTGAAGCTTAAGTTTGAAGCATTGACTTGCACTGCATTATTAACCATGTATCCCAAAATATTAAGACAAAAACACAAGTTATATCATATCTAAATATCATAAATATTTAAAAATAACAAAGAATCTTACTTGGTTGGCTATTGCCCTTTTCACACTCCTAGACATGTTCTTTTGTTGTGACCAAGTGATTTGCAGACCCCACACTTCAATGTTACTGATCTTTTTTCTTTCCTTGGCTCATCTTGTTCTATTCTTTTATAGACCTTTGACTTTATAGGCAGTCTCCTCCTTTGTGGAGGCAAAACAGTACCAATCTCTACTTTAGGCCATGCTACCTCATCAAGAATTAGATGAATCATGCTTTCATAACTTGCCAAGTATGTAGACTTCTTCAAGGTTGGGTGAACACAAGAACTAGGATCAGCCTTCTGGTAGGTGATGCAAGCCATGACATGCTTGCAAGGTATACCAGTCAGCTGTCAGTCTCCACATTTGCACTTGTCGTTGTTCATGTGAAAAAGATACACTTTGTTCTCTTTCATCATCTCGTATTCATCATTCCCAGACTATATAACAAGAATGTGCCTCCCTTGTTTCTACCTTACAATAAAGCGAGCATGTACTGTTGGTGGGACTGTTGTAGCCCATTTGAGTGCCTTTTAACGTCTCTATCAAATCTTCCTCATCATGAATTGTTTAACATACTCAAGTAGACTTAAAATGGTCCATTTCTATGCCCATTCACCTTGATGTTAAAAGACAAGGTCATGTTATTCGTAGCATGTTCATTTTTAACTCCATGATCAAATGCATGTCGACTCTAATGCTCAACAGGTATGTTCATCAACCACTTGAATGTTACCTCACTTTTTATTATGTCAATATCCATGTCAAATTCCTCTTTTTAATAAGGCATTGCTGCTATCCAACACGACTCTTTTAAATTCAGCCTGAGAATTTTGCCTTAAAGTTTACAAAAATATGCCTAAAACATAACCTAATATGGTGACCTGGCCATATCTTTTGCAATGCCACCAGAATTTCCTTTTGTCTATCACTCATGAATGTCAGTCCTAGGATCAGCCTCTCCTATGTGCTCATAAAGGAGTTCCAAAAAATAGGTCCAATTGTTTGTAGTCTCACCCTTATATATACAAAAAATAAATAAAAATTGGAAATAACCCAATGTTTGCACCCAGCTCCACTACAGTAAGCATAATACCACCAAATTTCCCTCTAAAGTGGCGGCCATCAAAACTTATAAATGGTCTACATCTTTTAATAAGTCCAGTCTTCTGTGCTGGAAAACTCAAGAAAAACCTCTGAAATTGAGGATTTTCAAAGATGACAAGCCTAGGGTTAAAGCCATCCCCTTAGCTCTCCAAAGTTTTTGTTTATCAGACTCAGTTTCTACTTGTTTTCTTACTTCTGCTTCAATGTTTTCTATCTTTGCATCAAATTTTGACACAAAATAGGATGCTAACTTCTTAACTATCCATGCAGCATTTGCCACCTTATTATAGGTTACAACTGTGCAAGTGTGTTCCTCTTGATAAGTTTTAATCTTAAAAATGTGACAATTAGCTACACAAGATGCATGAATCCCCCAACTACATGCATCATTATTTCCATATATAGCAATAGCCCTAGTGCCTTCATTTTTAATCCTTTCAAACTGGAAATCTTCTTGTATGACATAATTTTCTAAGACCTTCTAAAGTGATTGACATTGTCAAACACTTGACCTATTTCTAGTGATTCTAATCTATCAGATTATGGCTTATACACACTCCTTTTAACAGTCCTAGCCAATTTAGCATCCTCAGAATCACTGCCTAAGGGTCCATCATCATCATCATTAAACTCATACTAAAACAAACAACCTTCATTTCCACTGCCACAACCAATTGGTGCGTCAATCTTAACTTCTTGTCCTAAATCCATTCAAGTACCCTATCACTATCCATTTGAGAATCTACTACATTTTCATAAATGTCATCATTAGTCATAAATTCCAAAGAAGGGATAAGTTCAGTTTGTGGAGGGGATAGGCTTAGATTGTGGAAGGGTAATAAGCTCAGCTTATGGAAATGAGGAATGGGGAAGGGGTAGAGTGCCATCAGGTTCTTGTTGTTAGGGTAGGGTGGGTTTAGGTTCTGACTGGGTACAAGGGTCCTCAATAATTGGTGCTGATTGTGAGACAATGACCTCATAACAGCCAGGGTATTCAACATTAAGGGGAAGAAAGTCCACTTCAAAATGAATAATTTTAAGACCTCCCAACCTAAATTCTTCAAATAATTCTAACAACATAGCATCAGACTTAATGTCCCTCATTTTCCATTGGCTCGAGGAAACCTAACTTTTGCACTCATATTTTCATCAATATAAGGTTTCTTTCCACAAGCCATTAACTTGGCATTAGTTTACAAGAAAATTAGATTGTATTTCTCATCATCACAAAGTAAATTTGCATATTCATCTCCTAAGCAGTGGATTACAATTTCAAAATACATTGTGCTGAAATAAACCAATCCAAATGCAACATGTCAGAAAAAAAAATGGAATAAAAAAGTGCATTAATAGTATCCTTTTATTAATCATTGACTCCAACTAATGCATTAAAGTAATTCATAACAATTCATCAAATTACATCAAAATGCACCAATTTTTTTTTAACGAAGAGAACAATCAGAATACATCAAAAGACACTTCCTAACAACAACGTAACAAATCCAGCAAGCCAATTCATAATTCATAATTTTTTACATGCATAACATAAGAGATTTAGAATATGTATTTACCTGAGCAATAGCAAGCCAAACTAAGCCAAATGGACCAACCAAATGGAGAAAAAAAAAATATGTTCTTGTGGTCCAATGAAGCCCAAATCGAGCAACCAAGCGAAACTAACACCAAACATGTTTGTTTGTTAAAATAGAAAGCCAAAAGAGAAACTGGAAGCAAAAAAAAGTTATATTAAAAAAATTTGACTAGACCCACGACAATCACTTCAGTAATGGCACATAGAAAATGATAAAAGGTGCCATAGTTGTTGCCCGAGGACACATTTGGGGAACGGTGTACAAAACTCATGTGAAGATATGTGTAGACAACCTCTATATTATAGAAGGTGAGGCATCTTAAAATCTGTGGCACCAGAGACTCGGCCACATGAGTGAGAAAGGTTTGTCTAGTTTGACAAAGGAAAAGCTTATCACAATTTCCAAGGAAGTAGTGTTAGATCCTTGCAATCATTGTTTGGTTGGTAAGCAACATAGAGTCTCTTTCAATACCTTTTCAACGAGGAGATTATAGCTGCTCAGTTTGGTGCACTCTGATGTTTGTGGTCTCTTAGAGATGGAATCACTACATGGCAGCATATATTTCTGACCTTTATCGATGATGCTTCTCGGGAGGTATCAGTATACTTCTATAGGATGAATGACCAAGTACTAAAGTTCTTCAAACAGTTTTATGCCATGGTAGAACATGAAACATATAAGAACCTAAAGTGCCTCCGCTTGGATAATGGAGGTGATTGAGAGATTGATGCCTAGAGCATTAGAAATGGCATCAAACATGAAAAGATGGTTCCATGCACTTCTCATCACAATGGAGTGGCAAAGAGAATGAACTGCATGATCATGGAAAAAGTCAAAAGCATGATCATCATAGCTAAGCTACGAAAGCCATTTTGGAGAGAAGCAATTCGCAGCGCTTGCTATTTGATCAACAAGTCACCATCAGTTCTATTGAATTTTGAGATTCTACAGAAAGTGTGGTATGGTAAAAATCTTTCATACTCTAATGTAAAAGTATTTGGTTGTTTAGCCTTTTTACATGTATCTAAGGGGGCTCAGGCAGAAGTTGGATGCAAGGACTACTCCATACATTTGTATAAGCTATGGAGATGAGAAATTTTGATACAGATTATGGGACCCAAAAATGAAAAAGGTTAAGCAGGGATGTAGTATTCCATAAAATCTAGACAATGGAAGATATTGAAAAGCTCATAATGTCTTCTTTTTTGAGTTTTAGTGCCCAATAAATTATTTTTGATCTAGCATATGTACAAGCCACATATAATATCAAGGTGAATTAGGAAATTCCAAAAGAAGATCATGAGGAAAAGAGAATTTTGAGCAGGGGGAGACTAAACCCTCTCCAATAAAAGTTGCAGGGCCATCACAATGGTCATATGATGGTAACTTTCTGAGGCTAGCAGTTCACAGGTTTAAAGATCTGAACAAGACCAGATTCCATAAAAAATATATCAAGAGTCAAAATATATTCTCAAACTGAAGAAGGAGAGCCAAAGAATTTTCAAGAAGCCACATATGATCAAGATGAAGAAAAATGATTACAAGCAATGCAAAATGAGATGAATCTTTGCATAAAAATTATACTTATGATTTGGTTAAGCTTCCAACTAGGAAGAAGGCACTAAAAAACAAATGGGTATTCAAGCTCAAGAAAGATGGTAGCAGAAAAATAGTGAAACACAAAGCTTGATTTGGTGGTCAAAAGTTTTCTTCAAAAGAAAATAATAGACTTTGACAAGATTTTCTCACCCATGGTGAAAATGACTTCGATACGGGTTATTCTTGGTTTAGTAGCTAGTCTAAATCTAGAGCTTGAACAGATGGATGCGAAGACAACATTACTTAATGGTGATACACATGAAGAAATCTATAGAGTAGCCATGAGGTTTTAAGGTTTCAGGAAAAGAGAATCTCGTTTACAAATTAAAGAAGAGCTTGTAAAATGTCAAACAAGCTCCAAGGCAATGGTATAAGAAGCTTGACTCTTTTATGGTGAGTTAAAGCTACAAGAGAACTGTTGAAGACTATTGTGTTTATATACAAAGATCTCTAAATGAGAACTTCATTGCACTTCTACTATATGTTGAACATGTTGATCATTGGACAAGATGTAATGAATATTAGTTAGCTGGAGAAGGAATTCTCCAAATCATTTTATATCAAAGACTTGGGACCTGCTCAACAAATCTTGGGCATGAAATTAATCTGAGACAGGAAAAGCCACCAGTTATGGCTTTCTCAGGAGAAGTATGTTGAATGGGTGATAAAAGATTCAACATGGATACTACCTAAGTAGTCAGCACTCCGCTAGTGAATCATTTCAAGTTAGGCAAAAAAATGTACACTTCATCCAAGAAAGAGATAAAAGAGATGGCATCAAAACCTTAATCTTTAGGTGTGGAAATTCTAATGCATGCGATGGTGTGTACCAGGTCAAATATTGCCCATCCAATAGAGGTACAATGAGCCTACTTCTTTCAAATCCTAGTAAGAAACACTGGGAGGCAATCAAATGGATTCTCATGTACCTTAAGGGTACTCCAAATGTGTGTTTGTGTTACAGAGGAGCTAATCCAAGTCTAGAAAGCTATACAGATGTAGATATAGTTGGAGACCCTAATGGTAAGAAATTGACTTCAGGTTATCTCTATACTTTTGCAAAGGGAGTTGTGTCATAGCAATCATGATTGCAGAAGTACGTTGCTTTATCTACAACAAAAGTATAGTACATTGTCGCCACGGAAGCTGGCAAAGAGATGTTGTGGTTAACGCATTTTCTTATAGAACTGGATATTAAGCAAAAAGACTACAAGATACATTGTGACAATCAGAATGCCATGGATTTGAGTAAGAACTCAATGTATCACTCCCGAACTAAGCACATAGATAGTCGTTATCATTGGATACGCGAAGTGATAGAGCAGCAACTGTTGAGACTTGTGAAGATTCACACAAAGGAGAATCCAGCAGACATGCTAACAAATGTCATTACACAAGAGAAGCTGGAGCTGAGCAAAAATATAGGTGCTGTGGATGGCAGATGATCATCATTTCAAAATGCAGTTGGATAGGGAGAACTATGAAGTCTAGCTGCAAAATGTTGCAAAAAGTCAACATTTTCTCCCAACACACTTATTGTTGCCAAGCCACCTTTCAACCACCCTATAGCCACCCTACATATAGAGAAGATTTAGTTCAAATTTATGCCAATAGAATCCTTGTCTTCATTTGGCATTAAAGCATTATAAATAGAACTTGGATATTTGAGGAGAAGTGTGATGGGTGTGGTAGAAATCACCAAGAGAGAATGCTTTTTTGAGTAGGCAAGTGCGTGGATAGCCATGTAGCATCCATGGAGAAATGCATATGGGCATGGGGTAAAGTGCATCCAAGTGAGATGCAAAGTGTGGTGAGAAACCATGAGAGTTAAGGGTGTGCGATGGGTTGTTGCAACCAATGATGAAATTATCGGTATTGACGGAAATATCGAAGGTCAAAAATATGAAAATATTGATGGAAATATCAACAGAATATCAATATTGATAAAAATACAAAAGAAATAACGGAAATTTATAAAAAAAAAATATGAAAATTTTTAATGAAACTTCAGGATATGCTTATTTATTAGCTACTTTATCATTTTAACTATAAAATTGAAAAAAATATTGAGTGGAAATTATATTTCTCATATTAAGAGACATATAACACTCAATGATAGTAATAAAAAAAATAATATATTAAGTAATAAATTATTCATTAATTAGAATAATAATACAAATACATAATTATTGAAATACTATTCAATACTACATAGAATTTCTTGGTAGTTGAAACTTTTGGCTCACTTTCTTATCCTCATTTTTAACAATGTATTGAGAAAAATATTGATAAAAAAATGCATTTTCTTGATTAGTTTTGCATGTATTTGTTAATATGTCAACCATATGGATATAACATTATATCTAATTGTCTCTGTTGATAGTCATGATATGGATATGATATTAGTTGGCTTTATGCATAATTATTTTCTATTGATGGTTGAGCTTGAGAATATATACACAAGTTTTTACTTGATGTCATTCAATAAGTATCAATTGAATAAGGGCTATATTCATCTTAAAAAGTTCATTTTTTATGTGACATTTCTATTGTATATTTTTCTCTACATGTATAGTTTTTTCTACAACACCAATTCTAGGCCTACATTCTATACTTTCATAATCTTTATCTTGCATTATATTAGTGTAATACTCTTACCGCTAAATGGACTCAATATTTGTTGAATCGGTGACTCTTTCGTAACTATTTATAATTTCACAAGAATATTCATTGATATCACCGCTTGAGAGAGTTATTATTAATAATTTGAAATTCTGAAAATATACCTGGAAAGGGCTTAAGCACAAGGAGTTCTAGTTGGTTATCTCATAAGCTTTTGAAAAGAATCAACACTACTAGAATCTCTTGGAACATTTATAACCTCATCTTCTGCTTGTAGAGTAATTTTTGGATTAGAATTTCCTTCATTATCATCTAAATGAATTAGTTTAATTCATTGATATATTTGATATAATATTAAAAAATATTATATTTTAATATTTTCTAAAAATCCATAATATTTTTAAAATTTTATAAAAAAATTAATGAATATGTTCAAAATTTCAATGGATATTTCAGAAATTTCCACAGAAATTATGAAAATTTTAACCAAATTTTGAATGAATTACCATGGAAATTTTGACAGAAATATAGCGGAAATATAGGAGAAATATTGGAAACTTCGATGGAATTATAGAAATTTTATCCCTTTTTTTTTAGTAGGAAATAATTTAGGTATCCCAAAAAAAAACAAAATTTCGGTGAAATTTTGCTGAAAATTTCAATTTTTCTATCCTTGGTTGCAACTAGAAGAATTGCAGAAGCTCCACAGTGATCATTTAGATTACTTTCACACTAGCTAGTTGAAGTGCTATGCGGCAATGCTTGAACAGATTTCAATATGTTTTAGTTGGCATTTTATTTGGAGCTTCGCATGATTTTGTAGTTGAACCTGCATATAAATTTCATGCAAAAATACAAATACAATTCTACTATATATACATAAAAGATATTATAGGCATTAGAATAAACCATAGAATATAAAACATGTTGTTAGAAGATTTAAAAACATATAATACAAACTATTTTAAAATAATAATTAGCTTTTGCATGTGGTTGTCTCTCTTTAATTATCTACACTAACAATAATCTGATGCGTGAAGGCTCTTAAGATAAAATGTGCTTGCATGAAAATACTTAACCGGCCTTTTTATTCCGAAGGTCAGATCTTTGCGACACTCAGACCTAAATTTTATGGCAATTTGTTGCTCGTGATCCACCACTTACCAATTTTGTGAGGTGCCCCACACCGAGGGTCACATGCGAAACTGTAAGCAAGCCCCATTTCATGTGTGCAAGGTTCAATGCATAGTAGTTTGAGACTACTTTGTAGTTTTTCCAAGACAGAGAGTTCGCTTTTCAACATGTTTGGTTCATCATTTTTCCAGTTCGAGACTGACTCGTAGTTTTGTCGACTGTATCAGTTCATAGTTTTTCCATATGTCAAAATGGCATTCTATATTATATTTGCACTAAGGCAATGACTTATCGGATGCAAGAATTTTCACAAAATACATACAATGAGAAAATGAAAAATACTTTTGAAACTTTTGGGACATTTGAAAAAATAAAAGTGCAGATTGGTCAATATTGGTGTACATCCAGCCCCCTAATCTGAGGCAATTTGAGAAGCATGCTAATGAAATGCTAAAACATTGAATAAAAAGGAATTAGTAAGGAAAATTCGCAAGTGCTCTGAGTTCTAGCTACGCGGGACTTCTTTGTCTTTTGCATCTTGCATCCAATATGCTCCACGCCGAAGAATCAAGATTAACCGTATAAAAGCCTACACAATTAGGTCTGAGCTTTCTTGCATTTAGTTTATGTGTGTTCCGGAAGACCGTATGGAGCACCCGATCTTCAACCTAGAATTGCTTTCGATGGATTTTCGAGTTGTAGTATTGCGCCGCAAGCTGTTGATTCAAGTTGACAATTTTGAAACCAATTTTTGTTGTAGAAGATAAATGTGCTAGCACTACATATTAAAATTGTACAAATATACAAGTACAAATATAGCACATATTTATTCATTTATGAAATTCATACTTTCAAAATCTAGCATGTATTTAGAATTAGAAAAATCGATGTAAAGAACACATGTAAATGTGTCTATACTGATTAATACATGCATAATTTTAGCATGCATGCATTCATATGAATTAAGAGAAAGGGACATCGTCGATCATATGCATTAAAATAAATAATAAATCTAAAAACAGTATATAAAATGTGAAAATATTCCATGATAATGCACCATGAACATCCTGCAATTTCAACTATATATGCATATGGATTTATAAATGTATAAGCATTAACATAAAAATTATACTTATCTTTATTTTCAAATTCCTTCTAAATTCTTCATATCTCGACACCTTAAAGAATGTGTGTCAGCTTCTCATAATGCATGTATTTTTTAAATGTATCTAAAACATATTTAGCCTTTCTTTGCAAGTGGGCTTCTACTCTTTTTGTGAAGTAGGATATTCTCCTACCAAAATTCGTATATACCATCTTTTTATAAAAATATCTGGTGGAACAATTAGTTCTCGAGTACATAAAATTATTAAAAAGTTTTGATGCACATAAAATCCTAAAATTGTCAAACATATAATAGAAAGTGAAAGCAATAAGATGGTGAGAATGGTAATCTTCTTCTTGGCTAACCAGGTTCAAACCATGGCGCATGTACTGTTTTTCAAAATTACAAAACATTTCGTCTCATGCTATACCATTCAATTGTTCCCGTCTGTGGGTATGCTTTTTATGATTCTCCTCCACATATTAGTACATATATACCTATATAAATATATATATAATCTAATATATACGATGAATCCACATAAATACATGCACCTTTATATACATAAATTGTTGTAGCTCATTTTTTGTCTAGTTTCTCCGAGTTGCACACATAGCTCTAGTTCCCCCTCAAACAGCCAGCTCTGCCAAGACAAACATACAGTCAGAGAGGCGCCAGTGGGGTCACCGAAGTTTGCCCTTCTATGCCTAAGTTGGACATGGTGAAGGAACAATGACCTCACTTTTCCCTTTTTCTTTACTAGATGCAAAGGAGTACAAAAATGGTGGAAAAAATGGAAAGTATGGGTGAGAAAGATGATTAAGAAAGAATAGTAGTTAATAACTAGTTGGCAAAGAGAGGAAAATGTGAGAAAAAAGTGAGCAACCATCAGGTAAAAGTAAAAGGGAGAGAAAATAGAAGGATCGGTGCAGATCCCAATGAAAAAAAAAATCCTTCTTACCTACGTCCATTTTTCTTTTATAACTTACTTGACAGCCATGATTTATGGATCAAAATCCTATCTCTCTAGATGGCGACATGTGACACTTGGGAAAACAAAGGAGGAGACATTTATGTCCCAACACAGAGCCCACAAAGAGATTTTATCCCCTAGTCACATGATCTCCCCCTTCTAGCCTTTAATTTGCTTGAACCTCTATCTGGCTTAGCCCATAATTCTTGAGGGAGAGTTAGGCCTGTGACTTAGGAAGAACAATTTGGGCTTGCCTTTTTATTGAAGTCTCATAAAGTGTGGCTACTAAAGCCCTTTTTAGTTTAAAGGGCCCTAAACTCTTTCCGCCCATTCTACAAATTCCCTTTAACATAAATATAATACAAAAAGATGCAATTGGTTGATGAACATGAAAACTAGGATAAAGATTTACCATAGATTGCAACTGAATGTTCAATCAAGAGAAAGCACATTAGAGAATATTTTTCCTCCATGAGGCAAATAATTTTATAACTATAAATATGCGAATGTATATTACTAAAAGTTAAATTTTTTTATCTTTTCCCATGAGCTTTCTTTAGAAGAAGATTTGGTATTGTATCATACTTACTAGTGCCTTTGGTCTGTAGTACTGTAGGTTTCAATTGATAGCAAAATTGGTGTGCAATAAACTTTTTTGAAAATTATATAATCTTTTTTATTTGGTGTGCCAAACTGTTGATGCATAAAACTACACAAATTGTCAATCATGCATCATTTTTCACCGTTTATATAGAGGCTAAATAAACTATGTAGAGAGTATACAGAATGCTACTATAATTATAATTTTTCAGTCAAATATAAATTATAACCATACAATATCAGTTTGACTTAAGCACAGCTGAATCCTAATTGTTATATAATTGAAGTAGGTTAGATATATTTTCATTATTTGATTATGAAAGTGATGAAATTATTCAACACAATCATTGGATTCAGTTGGAAGCTTATACCTTGTTTAAGAACCCTTGTAATGTCCAAATCTGGGTTCGCCGAATTGTTGATTGGATCTCCTTGGAAGTTAATCAAAAAGGGGAACCTCGTATCATCATTTGAGCCATAACTTTTAAATTGTTGGGGATGAGAGGATGGAGTGTGGTTAATTTTAAGGTCGGCTAGATCTGGAGGTTCAGATCTAGTGGTGTGACAGTGGTGGGTCTGAGTATGAACTCGATTAATAGCTGGTTTGGGACAAGCAAATTCACTCTCCCTAGTTCTAGCAATTCTATTGTTCTTCTGAGTTCCTTGTGTTGGAGATAAGACATATTGACGAATCTCTAAAGTTAGATTATTGAATCTTCTGCTCCACATTTCTAATGGTGTTCCATTGCGCTGTTTGATTCTGTTATTTGCCATTGATTCTGCTGGGTTCTTCGTCATAATTGGCCATCATAAGTTCGACAAGATCCGGAGCGTGATACCAATTTGATGCAGTAAGCGAACAAAAGATAAAACTAAATCAATCTAGCAACTCTAAAACGGTCAGAGAGTCGATTAGGGGCTAAATGTTCATTCAACAAACATACGCAAACCTCTGGAAAATTCAACAATGGAGGAAAAATAGTCTGAAAAATCAAAAAAGAAAGCAACAAGCCTTTTAAAGAAAAAAGCTAAGTAAAAACGATTGTCGTTTTGAACAACGGTCACAAACCAACATAGAAACTAAGCTCGAAAAGACATATAAACCCTCATCAAATGAAACCCTATTTAAACTAAACGAAACGGAGCATTTAACGGAAACGGTGTCGCTTTGATCTCCAGCAGTAGGGGTGGGCAAAACCGAACCAAACCGTTCAAACCGAACCAAACCGTTGTTTTTGGTTCGGTTTGGTTTGGTTTGTAGAAGAAAATGGTTTGGTTTGGTTTACTATGTTAAAAAACCGTTATTAATGGTTTGGTTTGCGGTTTGGATAATTTTTGGACCAGACCAAACCGCAAACCGCACTTAATATTATATACATTTATAATTTTTTTTTATTATTAATAATATATATAACTAATATATATTTTTAATTTTTAGTTTGGATTGTAATACTTTGTTTTAATTTAGATTTTGAATTGTAATATTTTTAATTTGAATTTAATATTGTAGTATTAAAATTAGTTTAAATTTTGAACTACAAAATTAAATTTTAGTCTTGTAGTTATTTTGGACTGTAAAATTAAATGTCGCAGTCTAAACCGTTAAACCAAACCGGACCAAACCGTTTATGAATGGTTTGGTTTGGTTTGGTTTGAATGGTCCTAATGGTTTGGTTTGGTTTGTTGTTAAGCTAAACCGCCATTTATAGTTTGGTCTGAATTTTTATAAAAAACCAGACCAAACCAGACCGCGCCCACCCCTATCCAGCAGTAATATTTTGAACTAATCCTTAGCTCCCTTCTCAGTCTTTATCTGCTTCTCCATCATTAATTAACTCAAATATTAAGAATTACTGTCGTTGGACTGGCAATTATATTTATAATATAGGAATTCTCTCATTCACTACATGTTTTACATGGGATTATCCGGAACAATGTCAGTATGTCAGACTAGAACTGGTGTGACATTTACACAAAATTTACACATCTGCTTTGATGTGGCATTATGCCGTGCAATATTAAACAAAAAGTCATTGGATAATAGAATTTATATATATGCAATATTGATTCACATCTTTTGTATAATTATCTGCAAAATGGCCATGTGGTGGCGGAGGAAACAGCACTTGGCCAGAACAGTAAGCAAGCTTCTTCTATGATAAATACTGATCAAAGGCCTAATATCAAATTTTATTGTATCTCACACGGAATGAAAATGCTGTGCAACCACATTGACAAGAACCTAAGAAGTTCTACCTCTTCGGAAATGATTCCAAAAGGAAAAACAATTGATAATAATAAATCTTGACAGCTTTTGTCTAATGTGTTAGACCTGCATAATCTGCTGGTCCATAGGGCACAAACAAGTTTGCTAAAGTACCCTTCTTCCTTCTTGGATTGTGTCCCATATCTTTGCACAGCTGATCATTATACCATGTATTCAAAATGCTAATACATGATCTCCGAAAGTACCTTGGAGCATATAGCTTCATGTTTTTATCCCACATTTTCATATCCTTTTCCATGTTTCTTATGCTTGGCAATTGAAATTTCCCACTCAGAAATTGTACCAGCCATTGGCATCTGATTTCAGAAGAACACAGATTGGAGAAACCCTCTCCATACCCTATTACCGCTAACTGTGGTATTCGGGGATGAATAATCTGTCTGCACTGATCAAAAAAGAAAGCATCAGAGCTGGATTTTGTTATGCTACATACCAGTTTGGATTCAAATGTTAAAAACATTATTGGTAATATACTATTTGTCACCAGTGATGATCTGCAAATTACATAGGCAGTTGTATTGCTGATATTTCAATCAACCAATAAAGACAAATAGCAATTCTGCAGTTATATATAAGAATTTTGACAAAGCACCTGTAGAGAGGAACCATTGAGGTTGGTGATCCAAGAATTTGCTTTTTAAGGATTGGAGATTTAAAGATGTCTTTGAGCTTTCTGTCACCTCTGTATCCTGTGGCTAGAATCACAATATCTGATTTAACTGGTCGAGCTTCTCCTTCAATTAACAAACCTTCTTTGCAGAAGCTAACGCTTTGTGATTTCTTTAAAATGATGCTTCCTTCTTCAACTTTTCCATAAAAATTTTCAGGCATAATTGCAAGCGCACATGAATAAATGTCCTGGAAAAAGCTCTGATTTGGAATCATACCATACTTTTTCAATGGGAGTTTCCATCTTATATAGCTCTCTGAGAATTTCGAAATTGCCCATCTCTGGAAACCAACACCAGAATGTATTATAGATTTTTTTGGTTTTGTACTTTTTGAGAGTGTGAAAAATGTGCATTCATAAAATATTGAAACTTACTAAGGGTGATAGGAAGGTGGCCAGAAGGCTGAGCAGGAATGTTTCACCTGGCTTATGAACCAAAAGCTCTGCAAACCGATTGAAATACAAAAGACCAAAATTAACTCCCCACAAATTGGAACTTGGGAGTATCCAATGAGCATTTCTGCAGATCATGGTGCATGGATATTCAACTCCTGTTTTGAAAAACAGAACAAAATTTATGGGGGAAAAAAATAGATCTTTATAATTTCTTAGTTGACCACAGGTTGATGTAAAAAATGGTTTTGCAATTTAAAAAAATACTCTCTAATTCATCAAAGTGACAGCTATGAACTTTTGAGGAAACTAGGCTGTTTGTTTATAGTTTTGCTTGTAAATATAGTATTAGAAGGATTTAAATGATAATTTCTCACCATTTGCATTTGCACATTCTGCTGCTATGTCCAATGCAGTCTTTTGAGAACCAATGATTGTAACTCTCTTGCCTCTGATGAATTCAACAGCTTTCACATTTCCCATCTTCGAGTAGTCCATGGAATGCATCACCTTACCTTTGAACACCTCTGGACCTTGATTAGGAGGAAATTTTGGGATGTTTGGAACACCACCAAATTTCCCAATACAGAGGATGACAAACTCAACTTGGAAAACCTGGCCAAATAAAATTTCAGCTCTGTTTGATCCAGGAATGGATTCCCTCAACACTTACTGTTGATTTTTAAAGGTGTATAAATGTTTATGCTAGTAGTAAAAAAACAATATGTATATAGTGATAACTGTGTGTCATGTAGCAATTGAAGTAGGAAATGAAATCACTGCCTGATATATGCTTTTCATAGTAGAAAATCTAACTAAAACACTTAGATATCTAAATGACATATATATACATATACCTCAGTTGAGCAGCTCTTTGTATCTTGCACCACAATATGCCATTTTCCCTTAGAATCAAAGGGCTTGCCAGTTCCACCCCATAAATGCCAAGACTGCATTTCCTCATAGGACTCTCCAACATAGTCTAAGTCAATGACTTTGGAGTTGAATTTTATATATGGAAGGATACCATAATGTTCAGCATAGGCTTCAACATACTCCAGAACTTGTGTGTGACTTGGAAATACGTCTTTTACCGAAGACGGCCATGGAAAATCTGTAAATTCAAAAGTTTCTTTGCAATTCTGGAGCTTTGTGGACTGTATAACATTATTAATCCAAACACCTCCTGCGCCTTCTTCGGCTTCAAAGACGATAGGATTAAACCCCTTTTCTATAGCATACTTGCAGGCAATAAGACCGCTTATTCCCGCCCCTATGATAGCCAGCCTTCTCTCCATTGCCACAGCTCTGCAATCCAGAAATCAGGAAATAAATAATGCTTGACAGAAGCTGCCAAAGAACCATAAAAAATTGCATGAGCTAGCCAAGAAACTTGGGTGGAAGAAACTAAATAAAATAGAAACTTTTGAGGGCATGTTGTACTTGAACTGGTCTTTCTCTACATCGTTTTCTTCCCTGTCTATAGAAAATGATATATTTATTGTTTCTCTTTCTGTCTTTTCTGCAGAAAAGTGGTTCATCTTGTTGCATCTTCAACTTTTTTTAGGTAAAATATTTTGACTCGTGGGTTGTAGTGCACTTATAATATTGTTTCAATCTATTCAGCGGCCAACATATCATATTGTCAACTACGTAATAATTGTTGCATATTCAAATGTCAATGGCCGGCTTCATACTCAAAACCTATACACACACACACACACACACACACAAATGTCTGAATTTGATTTTTTTATTGTGAAAAGTACTATTTATTGTTGGACTGGCTAATACATGCTGATGTGATATGCATAATCCATTATCATATTGTCTGGCTTCAGGCAGGCCATCTTTTCTCATTCATTGCATAATCTTCACAAACATCCATTTGATGAATGACAAATCAAGTTTATATGTAAAATTGATCAAAGGCTTAGGTTTAGTTGTTTGTTTGTTTGTTTTGTCTCTTTTTATTTATTTTTTATTTTTTTGTGGGCCATAAGGGAAATATAGATAATATTTGTAAGGTGGGTAGTAAAAACACAGAGACCAATGAGCAGATGTGGATAAACTGTATTAACTGATTTCAGACCCCACCATAATAGATAGAGCTTGGAGACTGAACAGTCCTGCATCAATGGCTACTACTTTCCAATCTTTGTTTCCACTTTGTCCTCCATTAAAGCACGCTGTTTCTTCACCCACTCCATGGATTTCTTGCAGACCCATCTCTGATTCAGTGGCACCTTTGGCCTGTTCCAATTTGAATCGGCAGCAGAGACGACATGTTTCAGCTTCAGTTGCTTTTAACCCTTCTGGCAATTTTGACCTCTCTTTATATGACGGTGAAGATGGTAAGAGATTCACTACATATCTTTGAAAGTTTAATAATCTTGTTCATAGCCCACAAATCTTAACAAAAAGCTAAACGAATGTGGAAGAGGAAAAAAACCCAATTGAGTTTATATGGATAAAATTTATTATTGAGTTGGAGGGGAGAACAGTGTGTTTCAGAACTATACTAGTTTGCCGATGATTTCTTAAGAATTCCTTACAGTCTTATTAATGCTTAAAATCATATTCCATTTTTTTATGTTTATTTTTTAGGAAAGAATTTTATTTATTTGATTGTTTGACATTTTTTTCTGAAGAAATTAAAAGGTGTCTTTTTTATACAATGAAGAAGGCCAACTGTTTGACAAGAGTCTCTTAGAGGCACGGCTTGTTTCTAATTACAAACAGCTCATGATTGTTCATGTTGTGGTTTCACAGACTCACCAAAGGTTGAACCTCCAATGCCACCAACCGACGGCCGATTCGACATAGTTATTGATAATGATATGATTCGCCGGCTTGACTTGTCCCCATTTCATACTGTCACTGGGATTACCTCTCCCTCATCAGGTTGTTTCCATATGACTGTTATATTATCTGGAAATTCTGTATATTTATGCTAGATGAATTAGGATCTTCTTTGTTGTCTTACCACTCGGTTGATGTGTTATAAAACAGTAACGGGACAAGGAAAGTGACAGAAAGTGAGATTGAACATCTGAATTTGTATAAGATGATACTGACTAAACATTCCTGCTAATTTTGTTCTAGCCAAGCCGAAAGAGTTTCTTGAACGCACAATTGGCTTTACCATAAACTATACAAGAGAAGATCCAAATGATCCTCGAGAACTATCCGAATTCCCTGACATAAGACTTTGGTTTTTGAGACTCGATGCAGCTTATCCATGGTTGCCAGTCCTGTTGGATTGGAGAGCCGGGGAGCTTGCTCGTTACGCTGCAATGTTGGTTCCTCACCAGGTAAAAAAAATTGACAAACAAAGAGAGGAAAGGGAGAGAGTTGTATAGTAACCTAACTTTTGGAAACTTTGTCTTCACAGATGAGCATGAGAATGGGTGTTGTTTTCAATCCTGAGGCACTGGAATTGTTTATCATGAAGAAAGTTTTTATTGTATACTCATGGTTGAAGGAACATGATATTCCAAAGCCTAGAATGAAGACTGGTGACATGGCTAGGATGCTTGGTTTTGGAATTGGCAACGAGCTTTTTGACTTGATCGACAATCAACCATTTTCTACATCATAAACAATAAATATTACATCCATAGCATGCTGTTTCCTCACATCATGTCCAAGATCAAGGATCAAGTCCAAAAACTATCTTGGATCTCCGACTACCCTCTCCTTGCTACCCTTTGCAGAGAGTAGATCACTGTAAGCAAAGGAGCTGCAATCCGTAGCCACAAAATTTAACAGAGCAGAAGAATTTAAGTTCTTCAATATCAGTATGATGGTTGACTTTTGGAACTTCAACCATATAAACAACTAACAAATTTTTATTTTTTTTCTTTTGCTCAGATAGGGTATTTTGAAGTTGATACCAAGTTTGTAGTTTCTGTTTACTGAAAAGTCTATTGATGAAAAAAATAAAATAAAGTAAATCATAAATACCCGGAGGATTTTGGAAATTTCTATACAGTACAGTGTATTATTCTGATAATAGTTGGTGAAGGGCTTTGCTTTTGTCTATGTACATTGTGATTCTCCCTCTCTTCATACACAAAATCACATATCATTTAAGAAATATTTTTGTTAGAAAACTAAAAGAATACATTTGTGTGTTGTACATTACAAAATGTGCCCTACTGAAGTTTGAAGATTGGATCTGTACGCAAAGGCAAGTGCCAAAATATGTCAGAAACTACCAGCTAACCTTATGAAGCCCGTTTTGTAGACCATGGTGACTTCCTGCTTCTACTTGGAATGTTTTAAGTTTTTCCAGTACAAAAGTATATCTGCATATATATGAACAAATAAGAATAATACAAGACATGACCAACATGGATAACAATAGTAAGGAAAGTTTGAAAAATCTTCACCTTAGACTAGCAGAAAATTAACTTTGGATGAAATACTTTAAAGATTTGATTCATTTGGAAATGAGGGGCCTGTAGTATATAAACCAGTAGACTTGCATATAGGACAGATGTTTTTATATCCAAGCCATTGTTTGATGCAAGAAATGTGGAAGCTGTGACTGCAATCTAGCGTCCCTAGCTCATCTTCTTCTACATAGTCCTCCTGCCAACAAAACAAAGTCACCATGCATTTCATTTCAGGTATTTCTCATTTCAGATAACACATACAAAAAGATGAAGCTTTCAACCCAAAATCACCTGGCAGATGCTGCAAAATTCTTTCGGAGCATTCTCTTCTGCAAACAAGAAGTATTTACTATGCTTGAGTGATTTATGAGCCACTTCCTCAGATAATCCTGTGCTGACATAGCCTATACGATCTTCCAAAGCCAATAGCTCCTAGAGAGGAACAGAAAAATGGAAAGGTAAACCGATGCTAAAGCAAAACAGATCAAAATTAAGATGTTAATGGCTTAACATGACAAATACCTCGTATGACATTCTATCCACATCAAGCCACATGTCTCCATGATTATGGTTGCGGATTTCATTCATATTGTACAGGGGTGAATGGTTACGAGCTTGAACATCCTGCTCAAAAAGTAGGTTAGTACAATTAATTGAGATGGAAAGAATATCAATGTAAACTCTATATTGTTCACTGCAAGGCCTACTACTCATTCTTATTAGTCATTTAATAGAAACTTCAATGGAGTGCGTGTAACACACCAACCTCTATTACAATCCTGAAGTCCAATCCATTGTTAGCTGTTACAACCATTAACGACGTTGAACCTTGTAACAACCTATCAGCCAACCTGTACAGATAAAGAGCTGATTCCATCACTATTTGTCTCGTAAGATCAATTTCAGCCTCGTTGTGCAACTGATTATCTTCGGAGGAACTAGAAGACTGAGGTAGGTGAGATATGGAATTTCCTCTTATAGAGGGAAACTGAATGGCAGATAAGAAAGACCTGAGAAGGGTGTCTGATAGCCCAAGAGGACTTCGAAAAAGAGAAGATTGGAAACGAAGAGTAGAACCAAAGATTAATGCGGAGAAAGTTTCAGAGTCAGGCACATTTTCAGAACCAGAGAGGAGTTTTCCAATGTGACTGAATATATGAGTTAATCTGAGGCCTGGATTCTCATAGATGAAACTTTTTGTACTCCATGTGTTGGCTGCTGAAAGTGAAAGTGAGCTACTTGGAACTTCTACTTCTGATAACGAGTCTTTTGCCATCCAGATACACTTTCGGCTTGAAATCTTTGAACAGAAAATGCACAAACAATCTGAATCAAAATCACAGTGTTCCTTGTTTGAAATCTGTCTTGTAGGTCTAAAAGCTTGATTTGATCTTTGGTAAGTGGCTGAACATATCTGCAGATAAAGGAGCATCATAAAGTCAACAAATTCGCATTAACTGAAATGTATGCTTAATGTGAAGCAACAAGAAGAGAAGTCAAAAAGTCAGAAATCAGAATGGTTGCAATTTGTTTGTTCATCACCAATGCCATTTTAAAGAAAAAGCAGATATCCTTGTGCGAAGTAAAAAGACATTCTCTTTAAAGGCTCGAACCTCCCCTTTATTGAACTTTTTGGACCCCATATAAAAGATTTGCATATTATACTATATTCTTCTTATGATTCTAACCCAATTGACATTATATATAATCGTTTAAGAAGAACATCAAAAAGTTTTATAGTATGTCCATGTTCTTAATCTAGTAATTTAGGAAATGTAAATAGAAATTTAAGTATCGACTAATAATAGTAATAACAAAGCTAGAATACTCAACTGTGGATAAATACTAACACAAAAAGGACCCTAAAAAAATATATAAAAAGCAGTGATTCATTATTATCTTATTTCTTCCCCTTTTTTTTCTTTTTTTTTCCTTTTTTTTTTTTTTCCATGCTTGAAAACTGGCTTATGCTGTTAGGAATTACCAGACCAATAGAAATCGTTTTTCTCATTTATATGCTTTTTAATCACCTGGACTTTATTTTATTATATTTTATTATAAAAAAATACTAATATTCGTGAGAAAATTTCCATTTTATTTCTTTTGTAACAAATTCAATTTGAATGCTGATGTCCCACCCATCAGACTGAATTGCTGACATGAAATTGTGCTGCACACAAAATTAAATATTTTTGTGCTATTTGTCTCAGATTTTGTTTTTTAACAAGTAAAAGATAAAAACTTTTGAGGTCTAAAAAAACTCACAGGCAGAGAGAAAATATTTATGTTGACCCTCTCAGATTCAAAAACCACATGCAAACCATGGTCAGCGATCGACTGAGAGCTTTGACTTTCACCTCCAGAACTCATCTCCACGCTAGATTCACTATTTTCACCACCACAACTATCGATTCTGCATTCAATACACAATATAGTATATATATTAACTCTTTTGTGGTCTTCCTCTTCTATGTGGGTTTTGAAATATTTTTTATTTTCCAAACTCCAAAATTCCGAAGTTCTTCAATATTGCAGAACTTTATCAATCTTTGAGTGGACCAAATCACAAAAAAAAAATAATAATAATAATAAAATAAAATATTATATATATAAAAATCCTCTATTAAACAAGTGGAACTACAATTTTTGCTTTAATGGCAAGCAAAAAATGAAAGCTAATATATACCTTGGCTGCCTTGATGCTTTTCCTTGATGGGAATTCACAGAAGAAGCTGGATGCATTGTTACAAAAAAGATATGGTAATTGAGGTATTGAGAAGAGAAGAAAAGAATTTGAACTTCAAAAATAGTTCAAACCAAAATGTGGGTTATAAAGATTTAGTTTTATATAAGAGAGAGAGAGAAGAAAAAAAAAAGTTCAGAATTTGTGAAGTACATTAGAAAAAGGTTAGAAAAATTGTGTTTTGATAATGGGGGGGTGTGTGGTTTAGCGCTTATGTTGCCGCGAGAAATGCAACTGTAATTAACGAACCATAAATAAAATGTAGGGTAGTTAACAGTCTTAAGTTTTTGCTTTTATTTTTTATTTTTTATTTTTTTTTCTATATAAGATTGGGCTTGACCAAAATTGGTTGATCCAATTATGTCCTGAGGCTGATGGTAGAACTTGGATCTATGTCATTCTTTTTTTTGGTAATAGGATCTATGCCATTCTTACTAGGCAAGAATGGGGCTTCACTTTCTGGATTAAACAATGGATTTTTTGTACGGATGCTCAAGAATAAAGCCACTTCATCTCAAAAATGTACAATTATGCCTTCCTTAGTGTTCTCTCGTTATTTCTTTCCGGAAATGTCTTTTATCTTCAAGTTCTGTATACTCTCAACCTGTGTAATTCTATTTTGTTGACTTCGACATCGTTGACGGACAGGTAGGTGGAAGTTGGCTAAAACTCTGTAAGCCGACATTGTGTGTAATATATCACAGGCTTAGAACAAGTTCGTCTCTGTTCTTCACGTTTCTCTTTGATAAAGAATAGTGATCTTAGTTACTGTATTGGTAGGTTACCGTGTATTATGGTAAATAGATTTAACTATAGTTATCTTCTTGTAACAACGTTAGGAACTTGTATTTAAAGAGTTTCTGCTTAATGAAATATACAACATTTTTTCCACTCTTGTTATCACTTTTCATCTCTCTCATCAAAACCAGTTCAGTAGTTATATATGCACTCTGAACTGGTAGCTTGAGAATACAGAGACAGATAGAGAAGAAGAAAAAAAAGAGAAAAAAAGAAAACAGAGAAAAACTGAAGGGGTAAGGTTACTAGAAAAGAGAGGAGTATTTAAAAAGAGAAAGTGTGTTGGCTGTATTGTCTCTTCTGATTTCACTTCAAACCTTTGCTTCCGTGGCATTTGATTCTTCCATTACGTACCCTAGTGTTTGTAGCATAAATATGATTTAGATTTATTTAATATAATATTTGAAATATTTAAATATTATTGTTGAATATTAAAAATTTATAATTGTTTTGCATCGTTTAAAAAGAAGAATCCATTAGGTGGGTGATATTGAAATTGAAAATGCATGAGTCCCATATCGGAAATACAACAAGCATCTTTGGAAACTCCATATTTATAAATAGAAGCTTCACAAACTTTTAAGGAGATTCCAGCATCAACACACAACTAAAACATAGACTACTTAGTTTTCTAATTCGAGTAGTTAAGTGCTGTTAGTTGTTCTTAGTTTAAAATTTTATTTAAAAGTCCTTTGATATCGAAAGCATTTATAACTTTTAATTATTTTATTTTCCATAATCAATACAATCGTTTGACTGTTTGAAGTAGCATACTCACGCACTAGGAGACAACTAATTATTGTGTTTTACAAACACCTAGTATGCATTCAATTCTTAACAATCTTATTCTCCAGCTTCATCAAATTCAATTTCAAATTCTGAAACTACATAAATACATAAAGGAATCAAAATAATTATGAAACTAATTTGATATATTGCACCACGACCTAACATTAGTGATCTCAAAAGGTCGAATTTATTAAAAGATGAACTGGGTTATATAAGTTAACAGTCTTTTTCACTTGTGAGCAAGAGAATAAGCCTAACACGCAGGAAAACACAAGCTTAGACACAACATGAGAAAGATGAAATAATTTTTTAAAATAGTATTGCTAGATTTTGAATCCATTACTCGCATATCATATTAAACCACGACTTAGCATCAATGATCTTAAAAGCTCAAATTTGATAGAAGTGGAATGGAATTTAGTTATATATTTTAATATAATCAACAACTTTAAAAAAAATACAAAACTACTTGGCTCTCAAAATTAACTCACCTAAAAACTTCCTCACTTGAAAACTACTTATTTATCAAATTAGTTTCATTACTATTTAGATTCCTTTTTTTTTTTTTTGTTATCAAATTGATTCTTTCAATTGGCGACGCTATTAGCTGCTAAAGAGAAGCTATGGTTTTGTTGTTTGAATTTTATTTTTTTGGAGTAGTAAAATATGGGTGAATATTGGGTTCAAACCATCGAAATTGGACTTTAGTTGTAACCAATGATGAAAATATCGGTACCGACGAAAATATCGAAAGTCAAAAATATAGAAATATCGATAGAAATATCAATAGAATATATCGATAAAAATTCAAAAGAAACGACGGAAATTTAAAATAAAATATAAAAAATTTAAATAAAACTTCATGATGTACTTATTTATTATAAAATTTATCAATTTAACTATAAAAATTGAAAAAACATTGAGTGAAAATTATATTTTCATAATCAATAGATATATAACACTCATTAACAGTAACAAAAATATTATTACTAAGTGATAATTATTTATTAATAATAATAATAATAATAATACTTAATTTATTTAAATATGACTTAATACCAAATAAGATTACTTGGTGGTTAAAAATTTCCATCTTCTTTTTTGCATCTTCATTTCTAGCAGTGTATTGAGAGAAACATTCATCAAAAAACATGTATTCTTGATAATTTTGTATATAATTATTAATATTCCAACCATACATATCTAATATTACATGTGAGTCTCAATCGGGATGTTGAAATTTTATGATATGATCGAGTTTTTTACATAATGAATTATATGATTAAGCTGTTGAATTTTTTAAAAAGGTTCACAGGGAGAGTGGGGTGAGTCTTGGTCAAATAAATGTTTTAGTCCGATGATTACATGTGCTAAATAAGTGAAGAATAATTTTTTTATTTTTTAAATTAGAATTATTTTTTTTTTGTTTTCAAATTGTAATCATTGTTTTATATTATTTTTTTATTTTTTCAATTGCTTAATCATTGCTTTCAAATTTCAATTAACATTAGTGAAAATATGTCATGAACAAATAATTATAATTTGAAAAAAATACTCTAATATTTTATAAAAATCCATAATATTTTTAAAATTTTATAAAAAATTAATAGATATTTCAAAATTTCCATAGATATTTTGAAAATTTCCATAGAAATTATAGAATTTTTGACCAGATTGTAAAGGAATTAACATAAAAATTTCGATGGAAATATCGCAGAAATATCAAAAAATTTAGACAAAAATTATGAAAATTTCACTTTTTTTTAACCCAAATATTATTTTCATATGTCAAAAACTGAAATATCCACGAAATTTTGAGGATATTTTTTTTATTTTTTCAACCATGGTTGTAACACACGCCAATTCTGCCTCACAAGGCAAACATAATTAAAGTGGCTATCATTCTTTTATTTATGGAAAATACAGAAATTTAAAAATATATTAAATGTATTCAAGTCTCATATCATGAATGATAAGTAATAATTTCAAAAATAAATAAAGTAATATGTTAATAATTTAATAACATAAATATAAAATTAAACTCGGAAACCATAAAATATAAGGTAAACTGATATGCACTATTTATTTGAAAATGACTTATTAATTTTTTATTTGTAGTTTTTATTGTGTTGTCAAGATGCTCTTCACAACTTTTAAAGACGTCGAACAAATATTTAATTATTGCCGTTACTTAAAAGGATTAACAATAAAAGAGTGAATTTACAAGTAAATTCAGTAATTTCTCAAGCAATAAAAAGTAGATGTGCACATGTCTACATTACAAATATACTCAAAGCGTGTAAATAAATCATCAAGTGTACACATTTAATTATATATCATGTATATCAGTTGTTATACATATAATATTTAACTAATCAAATAAACTGTCATATATATAAGTAAATCATAGCATATATAAATCATAACATAAGTAAACCATAATATATGTAAACCATTTACTTTTTTAACATAGAGCACATGGAACATAATATTGAATTTTTTGAATTTAGTGTCAAATACCATCAGAACATGTCTTATAATATCATAATGACCCAAGCCCTCAACCAACTTAGACACGAAATCGAAACTTCATGTTTTGTGCTTTGGTTCCTTTTTAATATTAATTTATATTCATAATATCTTACAAAACACTTACTAGTGGTAGCAAAATTGTAATTCAAGCCAACATGCATATTTCCTTATATTGTAATTAGCACAATACATACTTATGTACAAAAACTTTCATATAATCACTATTTAAACTTTATTTTAGTTGTTTTAATTCTAAATTGTCTTGCCATGTAGGTAAAACACATCATTTATTTGTTTCTATCTTACAATCTAAAAGCAAAAACCATTAAAACTAGTATTCTCAGATGTTTGGGGTCCTGCACATATCTTTTAAACTTAAAAAAAAAACATATGCTATGTTTTGTTTGAGGATGATTATATTAGATTTTCATAGATATATCTTTTAAATTTCAATTTAAAAATCCAAAATGTTTTCCTGCAATTTAAATAATTAATTAAAAACCTTTTCGAAAGAAATTTTAAATTTTTCTATATGAATGGAGGAAGAATGTAGAGTATTACAATCCGCTGTAGAAAATTTATAATTAAGTTTTAGCATCCTGACCACACACACATAACCAAAATAGAAAGGAAACACAAGCATATTACAAAAAAATTATCTCTACTTGTACACATTAATTAATGTTCTTATGAAACATAGGTGAGATCCTTGCTCAATTGCCACATTTTTAATTAATAGGTTGCTAACAAAAATCTTAAAAAAATAAAACCCCTTGCAAAAATTATTCAAAAAAAAAATTTGATTTCTCTTTATTAAAATGTTTGGATGTGAGTTTTTTCCTTTTATCAGATCTTGTAATTGAAGAAAATTTTCTTTTGATTATAGAAATTGTGTATTTTTGGGTCATAGCTGAATTCATAAAGGTTATAAATTAAAAAGTTTCACATCTAGAAAAATATAAATTATACCAAACGTTGTTTTTAACAAGAAATAGTTTTCTTACTCAACAAAACATCATAAAATTCATGCCTATAATAATATTATCTTTAATAATAACTTTCCTGCTAACCATTTGTATGTGCCTTTTGTTTATACTTCTACAGTTCAAAGTTCAACTTTATCCAAAGGGTTTCTTTAGTGGAACTACTCCAGTAACTCTTATACAACAACAAAGTGAAACTCGATCCAACAACCATTTATTATCCACGTCAACAACTTCATACGGCTCCAAGCTCATTAACTCAAGAGACATATGGTTACACCACCTCAACAGGAAAGTAATTGGAGCCTTAAACTTGTCCTTCAATCTAGCAACTACCAATTTGGAGTTTAGCACATACCAACTTTTTATCTAGACACATGACTCACTCTCCACCAAGAATTGATTTGCACGTTGATCTTTTTTTACCACAACCTAAGCCCCTTTGTCCTATGACCACACTGCCTAAGGCAAGTATCCATAAAAAGAAATTTTTTTTCCTCTCATACAATACCTTTGTTGGTTTATACATAACAAGTGATTGTCAAATAACCCTCTTATCTAAAATGGATACAAGCAATGGTAGATGGACTATCAGTTCTTTCCAAAAATGGTACATGGTTTCTAGTTTTCCCTCTTTTGAGATAAACGTTGTGGGAAATAAATGAGTATTCAAAACCAAGAAGAATTTCAGCTAGGTTGGTTTCCAAGGTAAAACCTTGGCATTGATTTCAATGAGACTTTCAGCACCATAATAAAATATGCTACTATCAGGATAGTTTTATCTATTGTTGTTACTAACAAGTGACAAATCAAACAAATCGATATAAACAATGCCTTCCTCAATAGGCAATTGTCATAACTTATATATGTCTCACACATAGGATTCACTAATCCATCTTGCCCAATATATGTTTGATGATTGGACAAGTCACTTGAAACAAGCACCTAAGGTCTGGTATGAGGTCTACTAATTGCACATGGGGCTTCAAACTTGTTATAGGGATTTTTAAGGTATGGGTCGGAAAACCTTTCAGGCCCCTTAACACCTCTACAGACCCACATTGGACGAGGCCCGTCGGTCACAGACAGGCAGAGCCCAACCCGTCAGGCAAGGCTGAAGGCAAGCCTAGGTGAGGCTTGAGCATGGATGAATAAAGTCACCCTGATTGAGCCGTAATTCTTGGGCTCAATACTTGCCTTGCCTCTCAGTCCAGGTGTCACGATCCAAGCATATGAGGGTTTTAAACCCTAACATCCAAGCTGTCAGGAGTGGGTACTTAAGGTAAGATTAGGTGAGTGGGAAAGGGATCATTTTTTAGGAATCTGAACCCTAAACACTCCCTAATAGCCCTAAACCAGTCGCCATCATTCCTTTGACAGGTTTCTAGAGGGTCCCACGGTGTGGAAATGGAGGCAGGCTATACAGTGGGAATACCTGAGGGGAACCTGAAAATGATTTCTTGGAATAAGTCTGTAACTGACTTTGGCATTGGAGTGGGAATGCCGGTGACACCACCGGCCCCCTCTAACATCGTTGTTCTGTATTGCAGGAGTCAGGGAAGAATTCCAGAATCCTGCCATGAAGGTACTGCGTGATCTAGGGTGACTAAAATCAGGCAACAACAAAACTGTCTATGATGGACACGTCTTTTTCCCTACTCAACACAATAACGATGTTTTATTGAAATTAGTGTATGTCAATGACATAATAGTCACTAGATCCAACTCTAATCAAATTGAAAGTTTATCAAAGGGATGAACTTGCAATTCTCTCTCAAAGATCTAGGTTCCATATCATTCTTCTTAGGCACAAAGGCTTAACAAGATTAACCAGGCCTACATCTCACTCAAATGAAATACATTACAGATCTCATTGCACGAACACATATGTTTAATTGTAAAATAACTCCCGCACCAGCCAGCGCTTTAGTTAGGCTAGGAAAGTACATGGGTAGTACTTTTTATAATCTTCTGCTTTTAAAGAGCACCATTGGTGTCCTACAATATATTCTTTTAACTAGAGCTGAACTAGGTCTCGTTTTCAATCGTTTAAGTCATCATGCAAAGACTACTAAAGCTCACTGGACTTCCTATAAGCATGTACTATTGCACTCAAAGGACAATGCATGTTGGTTTACATTTTAGACCATTTACTCATCATTCTTTATATGGTTACACATCCAAAATAGGCATCAAATGTATATGATAGGAGGTCTACTAATGGGTACTGTGTCTATTTTGGAGACAAATTTGTGTCATGATCATTAAAGAAGCAAAGTATTGTGGCAATGATTAAATTTGATTAGTATTAAGTCTTAGCCAATGATGCAGTTGAAATTGTTCGAATTCAAGCATTACTAAGTGAAATGGAAATTAAGTTGTTCTTATGGTGTGGCAATCTTAGTGCATGGTATTTAGCATCAAATTCAATGATAATACACAATGAGGTTGATATCCATTTTACTTGACAAGGTTCTTACTCGCACACTTAAAGTTCGATTTTTACCAAATATATATATATATATCAAGTGGTTGTGAAAACTTCAGATAAGTAACTTAAACTCAAGGCAATAAAGTCGTATATTGATCATAAGCTTTTATACACAATTACAACAACTAATAGTTTGAGGATAGGCATTATGTGAAAAGATAATACAAATTGATAACTATAATCTAAAGGTATGACTCTTCTACTAATCCTAGTTACACAAGGTTATTTGATATGATAAGATGAGTAAAACTAGAAACTACTATATTCTATCCCCCCCCCCCCCCCACTCCCTTTCAAACTGGACGATGTGGGACACAAGTTCAGTTTATCACAAAGAAAGAGAAACCATCTTATGTTTGGGCTAGAACTTTTGTAAAAATGCCATCAACTTGATACTCAGTTGGGACATACCGAATTGTCAATTTTTGGGACACCACACGGTCTCTCACAAACTAAACATCAACTTCTATGTGCTTTGTACGTGCATAAAATGTTGGATCGACAGCTACGCTTTCTACACTCATACTGTCACACCTCAACACAGAAAGACTAGAAAGTCATATCCCAAGCTCATTTAGCAAAGACTGTATCCATACCACTTTAGCTGCACCATTAGCTAATGCACGATACTCAGATTATGGGCTAGACCGAGCAATAAATTTTGCTTCTTAGATGACCACGAAACAAGACTATCACTATTATAGATATAGTAGCCACTAGTTGATCAGTGATCATCAATGTTGGATGCTCAATCTGCATCCGTATAGCTAAACAAAGAATTATAAGAAGAATGACAAAAAGCTAATCTAATCAAATGTACCCTTTAGATAACGTAGCACCCTTTTTAGAGCAAACCAATGCACATCAGTAGGGTTTTGCATGAACTGACTCAATTTATTTACTATAAAACTCAACTCTGGATATGTGAAGAGCAAGTATTGTAGGGCCTCAATTGTACTCTAATAAAGGAAAGGATTAGAAAGTCTCACACCTGAAAATTTACTCAAGCTATGTGCAGTACTGGTAGGTGTATGACTTGTCTTATGGTCAACCATATATATATGTACGAGTTAAGAGATCTCTAATGTATTTGCTCCAAGTTAGTCGAAACTAATTGGAGACCATACAACTTCAATACCCAAGAGAAATGACAACTAACCAAGGTTGTTGAGTGAAAAGGTTGGATAAAGACATTTAATGAAACGAGTGATATATAAAGGATTAGAGCAAGTTACGATTATGTCATCAATGTAGACCAGTGCCCACAATGTATGATGATCACTGGTTAAGATGAAAAGAAAGAAATCCATGGTTGATCTTTTAAATCCCCATGTGCACAACATTGATCTAAGTCAATCATACCAAGCCCTCATAGCTTGTTTCAACCCATACAACGACTCATGCAGCTTGCAAACACGAGAAGGCAAAGAAGAATCAAGGAAACCATCTAGTTGTGCCTTAAAACCTCTTCGGTAAGCGTTCTGTTAAGGAATACATTGTTGACATCCATTTGTCGAATTGGCCATTTATATGTAACAGCTATTGATAGTACCAACCTGATAGTGGTGGGTTTGATAATTGGATTGAAGGTTTCTTTGAAATTAATTTCCAAATTTTGATGAGCATTTTTAGCAACAAGTCTGACTTTGTATTTGTTTGTAGTACCATCAGGATTTTGCTTTATCTTGATCACCCATTTACTGGCACTAATATTCATTGATTGTGTAGTCGGAAAAGGGTTCATATTTGATTCCGAGATTGGGTTGCAATTTCATCATGCATGGCTTGTTTCCATTTCGGGTGAGAAAGGGCTTCTTGAGCAGTGGTTGCTTCAACATGGTCTAGCATTGGCTGAGAGTTGCAAGTGAAAACTTTTTTATTAAAGATGCTAAGTTTTGATCTAGTGGTAATGGGATGACGGTTTTTGGTTGTTTAAGTGGGAGATGAACATGCAAATTTATTTCAGAATGAGAGTTTTGTATGGAAAAGGTGGTAGAATGGGTGATGTGGAGGCATTAATTTTCTTTGGCATAGAGTGTTTGGAGATGAAAAAGTAGTTAAAGTTGTGGTTTGAATACATGTATCGGTGGATATGCAACAGGTGGTGTTTGAGATAGTGTTTGGTTTGGTGAGGATGAGCTTGATGCTGAGGTGGACAGCAAGGTAATTACTTCTACTTGGTGTTTGTAAAGAAGCTGCCTTGGGAGGTTTGTCAAATAACCCATTATAACCACCTGTAAGCACATCAAATATAGAAAAAATTACGAGCATTAATAGGAGAATGTATAGCATCAGATGAGGGAGTTCGTGAGGGCATAGATACTTTGTTATTTGGAAAATGATTTTCATTAAAAACCACGTTTAGGGAGATGCATGTTGTACCAGTGGCTATGCTTTTGCACTTGTACTTTTAATGTTTGGAACTATAGCCTAAGAAAATACAACTTTCTGTGTGATAGGAGAACTTATTAAACTGATATGGACAAATAAAGAGAAACACTTAACCAAATACTTTTAACAAAGTAAAATTAAAATATTTTTGATATAATTTTTAAATTGGAGATTTATTTTGAAAAACCTTTGTTGGTGATCGGTTGATTAGAAAAATAAATGCAGAACATGCATTCCACCAATATTTCATAGGCACATTACTTATAAGCAAGGAAAGATAGTGTTGTCTCAGTAATATGCTTATGTTTACATTCAATTTTACTATTTTGGTTGTGAGTATGCGAACAAGAGTGTTGAAACTTGATTCCAAAAATTGCCAATATTGTTTGTAAAACTCTATACTCACATCCCCATTCAGTTTGTATGTTTTTTATGTTTTCCTGAAATAGATTCTCAACAAATTTTTTTAAATTGAGGAAAAATGTTCTTTACTTCATATTTTAACTTGAGAGGATATATCTAAGAAAATGAGAAAAATCATTTTCAAAAATAATATAGTAACTATACCTCTATTGATATTATAGAAGCGTGATCCCATACATCTGATAGTATTAATTCCAACTGTTTTTGTGCTTTTTGAAAAAGACAATGGTGTAAATAATGTATGCATTTTCCCTAATGAACAAGTAGAGCAAAAAGTATGTTTATTATCATATTTAACATCCTTACAACCACTAGAAATATTATTCATAATAGAAATAGATGGATTTCCCAAGTGCATATGCTAGAGATTATTAATAGTCAAATAAGCATTAAAACAAGAAGCTGAAGAATACTGAAAATTATCAAGAAAGCTAGAAACATAAGTAAATACCATGAAGTAGGTAGAAGGATGCTGTAAAGACCATCGAACTTGATCCTTTACAAAAGCACAATTATAACTAAATTCAACAATAACCTTATTATCTATTGTCAGCTTTGCAATGCTAAGTAAATTTTTTATGATGTTTGGGATATGCAGAACATTTTTCAAATGAATATTTTTATTTGGCAATTTAAGAAAAATTGAACCAGTTTTAATTCTCAAGCCTTCTCCATTGCCGACCATGAGTTTGTTAATGTCACCATATTCGGATTTCTAATGAAGGTTGGATGAGTTAGTGGTGATGTGGTTGGTTGCAACACCGCTGAGCACCCACTTGATATTTCCAACTATATCCTACGAAGTGTAATATGAGGAATTGTCTCTAGTTTCAGAAGTACTATAATATGCAGTAGACTCATTGTTGGATGGTTGAGTGAAGTCTCTATCAAATCGATGATAGCAGTCAATCACAGTGTGGCCTTGCCATGTACATAGCTGACAATATGGTCGTTAGTTACCTTATCGCCAACCTCTGCCATGGCCACGTCCTCGATTGGTTCATCCTCCGCATATGTTGGTTTAACAAAAGGGTCTAAACTTGACATTGTTAATAATTGAATCATATTCAATGGGTGACCCTTGTAGCAAATGCATTATGAAATCCTATGTTCTTACCCGTTGGCCTGCCATAGCAAGTCCATATGATATCTTTCGATCTTTGACTAGTACTCAGTGATTGTGAATATTTCCTTCCTCATTGATTGCAATCGGAGTTTTATTTGCATCAGTCTTGCTTGAGATTGACTACCAAATAGTCCGCTAAGGAAATTCCAAAGATCAAGACATGTTTCAGTATTGGTTAAAAGAGTTTGCACTTCTGGAGAAATTGATAGCTGGATCCAGCCAAGCAAAGTTTGGTCGAGAAGCCAATCTGGATTCATAACAATATTTGGTTATTCCATGTTGTCTGGATTGGGTTCAGTAATGAGTTCAGCTAGGATTTTGATAGTCCCTGTCACAAAGTGTTCGAGATTGTGAGTATCTACGCCTTCCAAACCGTGTAGTTGATCCTCTCTAGTTTGAAAGGAAAGTTCTAATTTGGCAATGTCACTTGACTTAGTTGTGGCAAGCTAGATGAGTCAAATGAGTTTACACTAACAATTGAAGAGTTTGAACCATGATGTTAGTCAAGGGCTCTGATACCATGAAAACTTTAGAGAAGTAAATTAAACTCAAGGCAAAAATGCCGTATATTGATCATAAGCTTTTACACACAATTACAACAACTAATAATATGATGATATATATTCTATGAAAAGATAATACAAATTGATAGATATTATCTAAAGGTAAAACTTTTGTACTAATCTATACAAGGTTATCTAATGTGATAAGATGATAAGAACTACTATATTCTATGGGGTTGACACCTTTATAAATGGTCTATCAACTCATCAGTTTCAATTTCTCAGAGTCAATCTATATGCGTGTCGCAACCAATCCAGTTTAAAGGGGCTATTAGAGAGATAAGATAGCTACATAGCTAAGGGTTGTTAAGATAAGATAACTTATTCCAATCTTAGCTATATTAGTTGGATGTATATCTGCTGTTGTAAGGCCAAGTACCATTACATTTATCACAAAGTGAGCGAAATCTAATCAAAAGGGTCATATCTTTGATGGAAAAAATAAAATTTGATGGCAGTTCAACACATGTATAATGCAAACTCTAAAAGCCTAACACTGCTATATAAAAAATATTGTTTGCTATATATTACATAATTACATGGCTTAGTTTAGGGCGGGCCTCACTCCCATGTGCCAATGTACCACCAATAACATGCATGTGACCAGGTTTCTAAGCACACATGGCTACATATGAGAATTGGGAATACAAATTGCAAATCCCATTCAATTAATACACATCCTTCACACACACACACACACACACATATATATATATATATCTTTTTTTTATATCTTTCTCTACCATAAAAAAAAAAAAAACACATTTTTTAAAAATTCTCTGGTTGGAATTTCTATGTTGAATTTGCAACCATGCAAATTGAGTGGACAGCTTCCTAAAGAATTCAATGCTTTTGCATTTCTTTTTGCTGTGTATATGTTGGAATTTCCCTGTGTATGACTCGAAATAGTTTGTTTGCTTTTGTGCGAAAAAAGAAAGAAAGCATTTATTTTTTTCTTTTTTCTTACTTTATTGTAAACTTAAAGTTAGTTATTTGTAATGTGATATTTTTCTCAAATCATATACATATATATTGACATGTCCCATTTTTGTATAAGATTGAAAAGGAGAAGACTTTGTTAATTTCTACTTGTGCTCTTATTCATTTGGAAGAAGAAAAACGATGATAAATTGATAATGTTTATCAACGTAAAATTAATGTTGTTTTTTTAATCTTCTTTGTGATCAATAGGAATAGCATAGACTTAGGTCTAAATATGGGTAGCTTCCTATTTGATTTGTAGGTTACTGATGTATTTGACATGCATAGACAAACAGCTTGCCATTATTAATTTGGTATTTCGACTTGTAACTATCTTGACTTTTTACTTTCATATATATATATATATATATATATATATGTATATATATATATATATATATTAACTGAAAACAAACTAATTTCAATAATATTGCTTTTGCTTTCAGAATTCATTTATGTAAAGATGTCGATAATCTGACCTTGGGCACAGACAACTATCAGTTATTTGCTTGCTTCCGTGTAAACTCACGGAATAGCTGTTTTATTCCCTATCTTCTTATTCATCTTCTTCTCCTCTTTCTCACATCGAAACATCGAATAAGCAATTATTTGTTAAAAGAAAATAAAATAACACTAAAAAAGTCTTTTAACAAAACTATTTATTAAAAATTTCTAAAATTACTAGCCAATAAGCACATGTAGCTGCAACAACTTCTTTTTTCTTTCGACATCAGAATAATTTCATAAATAAAAGAATAGTGCAAATATTTTGGTAAAAAAATTAATGAGATGATATCCTTGGTAAAAGATTCGTCCCCCATAAAAGAAAAGCTCATGAATACGAATGTACATGTATGTATGGCATCCAAACATCTACCCAACTAATTTATTATCTAACCTAACCCCCCATCATTTAGTGGTATTCACTGCACGAAATGTTCCTTTTTGTTTCTGCATTGACCCTTATACAATTATTCTTCCACCATGCCTTTCTTCTAAAATTCTATGTCAATTAATTGTTGGCCGTAACCAAATTAATTATCGAATTCATAATCATCCATGGTTGTTTAAGATAATTATAACGATATCTCACTCCAAAAACTAAAATTTTTTGCGACAAGTTCTTTCAATTTGCTAAATTCTATAATGTTCAAAATTTGAAAGCTCTCACCAAAAATACATATAAGGATCTAACTGAGCCTAAAATATGATCATGATGATAGACTCGCATTCTAACAACTTTATTAAGCTATATGGAACAGTAATATTGGACCATACTAAATATTTTATTTTTTATTTTAGTAGAGACCATATGTTAGTCTCTTAGCCCCATGGCTCGGCCAAGGCATGGTGGTCTTGCACCATGCCAAGGCAGCAACGGGTTGTGCCTGTGGTGGGTGCAGCTTGGTGGCAAGCAAGGCGAGTGGCTGCATTGGTGGGATGCAGCAAGGCTTGGCATGGGCGGCTGGCTTAGCGTGCCAAGGTGATGTGCAACATGGTTAGTGGTGGCAGCCATGGTGCAGCCATGTGCTGGGAGGCAGGCAGCAACATGGGCGAGCAATGCTGTGAGTAGGCAGCATGTTGAGCGGACATATGGGCAGGCGTGTGTGTGCGTGCAGGCAGGAGCTGTGCATGAGGCGTGTGCAGGGCTGTGCAGGCAGCATATGGGCAAGTGGGCTGCGTGGGCAGACAGCTTGCAGCAGGTAGCACGCAGGCATGCAAGCAGGCAGGAGGCCAAACACCATGCAGGTCAAGTGTGCAGCAGGCAGGCAGCACACAGGCACTTAGGCGAGCAGACATGCAGGCAGCATCGCACATGAGCGGGGCATGTGCGAGGCATGTGCAGGTGCGAAGACTTGGGCACAAGGTGGTGCGCAGGTTGGTCCGGATTTGGCAGGCACATGGGCGTGAGTGGCTGACATGGCACACGCACATGTGTGGCTGGCGGTTACAAGAAGTGGACTAGCCTTCCTACATTCTAGGCAGAGTGGACAGGCGGTTACTAGTCTTCCTACATTCTAGGCAGGCGGTTACATAATCCAACAATGGGGGGGTTGTCCACTGCAAGGCCATGTGGCCTAGGCTGGTTGGTGCCAGCAAACCCAAGGCAGTAGGGGTGTTAACTGTCCGGTTTATATATATAGTTGAGGGCTTGAGACACCAACCAGCAAGAGTTGGGTGTGGTGATCCTTGCACGATTTTGTAGGCTGTATATTCCTTGTCATGAGAGTTAATGAAAAGGTTGGGCTTGCCCGTATATGGTGTGTTGCTTGTGATTTCCATTGACATATGCATGTTGTGAACATTTATATGTGTGACCCGATTCTTGTGTGCTTGCTGTGAGGAGAAGGCAGTGGGCGTTTGTGAGTGATTGAGAGCGTTTGGCAACCTGCGAGAGTGGGCAGGTTGAGCGTTGGACAAGCTGGGTGGTTCTAGTGCGCTAAAGAACCTCAGATTGTGTTGAAGGCTGACTAAGGTTGAGACCTTAGGCCGCATAAGGAGCGAAAAATTACTGTCGGGAATTTGCCCCTGTGACACCATACTAGAATATTATTATATCAAAACTTTAATAGAAAAGATAAATTAACTAGATATATTAATTTTAGAAAACTATTTTTTTTTCTTACTCTTAGGAAAGAGTTTTTATTACTATGTAAAGGGGAAAAAAAAATTACTCTGAGGGAACAGTTTTAATTTATCATGTAAAGGAGAAAAAAAACATTATTATAATCTACCTTTGACATGTCACAAAACAAGTGTATTTGCTCGGTTGAGAATTTATTGAAAATGAATGTGTAAATTAATCAATATATATATATATATATGAATACTCAATTCAAAGCATACTTTGAACTATTTCAAAAGCTGAGATTTAGATGTATTTGGAGTTTATATGAGTTACAATACTATTTCATATAGGGTTCACTTTACCCTCTAGAGAGTTGTAGTATTTCACTAGATTCATCTAATATATTTTTAAATTTCAGCCTTAATTTGAAGCATTACAAATACTATCCTATTGTAAAACCATCATCTTTATAAGAAAAATGATTGGTTTACGATAAGGACCTTGATTATTAAACATTGGATTGATTTAAGGGATAAGAATTAAAATATACAATCTGGGACTGTATGAGTCTGGTGCAAAAAAACAAAGTAAATCATGTATTGACTCATTATTTAAACGCTCCAATATTTAAATCTCAGTCATTCAAACATATTATTTACAAATACATCCTGAATTTTTTTTTTCTTTTGGCCAAACAATCAAAAACTTAATTAGCATTTCCACAATCCCTAACAAAGCAAGCTCGTCTAGAGATGTCAAAATGGAATTCCAACAGTTTACATGAGATATATATGTCGAACATATATACTTGGCTATAGTGAGCTTAACTTACTTGTCATTATTTGGTTAATTAGGAACTCTCAACATTGTGAAATTGGACCACTTAGTCGTGACCAGACAAAACAACCACAAAATCTGTATCCCATGATAAAATTATAGAACTAGCTAGCTTTGAAGTAAGTGGTGGTCTAATTTCTTACAAATTGACCAAGTCCTTGAAACATGTATTGTCGCTTTGTCGGCTCCATACTTCTAAACCCAAATTATTAAATGTACGTACATTGTATTTCAGTTCAACATGTTACATATATATTGGTAATCCCATGATATTTTAAAACAATCTTATATTCCTTTTACGTGTGGTTTTTAAATGTTGCAAAACATGTTTTTATATATGTATGAATGGTCATGAAAGGGATGTGCGTGTGTGTGTATATATTATGGCATATATGCTATAGCTTTTTCTATGGTTATGGATTCTACTCTTGATTGCACTATTAATTATATTGCTTGAAAGAACCATCGCTTTATATGTCAAAGTGATATACATATATACTTTTTGTAATTTTTTTATCAGCTCATAATTAGAAAGCACTCGTGTTGTCATTGCGTTAGATTTTAATTTTTTTTAAACAAGGGTTAATTGCATTTAGCACCTTCTAGTTGGGGATGTTCCATTTGTGAGACTTTCAAATTTAAAATATTGCAATTTAGGCAGTTAAATTTTACTTAATTGTACTTTAATTTTATAAATTATTTTGACTAACCGTGGTTGACAGTTTAGATTGTACAAAAATGCAAATCTTTAAACATAAAGAGTTTAAATTACAACAATGTAAAACCAGATAACCTTAATTAATTTTAACAAATTAGAAACTGTATTTTAAATTGAATCAAAATATCAAATTGGTCACATGGATGGAGGTTGTTAACCACTATTAGTTAAAAATATCAAAATGTAGCAAATCGAAGTTTTGAATGTCTAAATTGCAATATTTTAAATGTGAAGACTAAAAGTGTAACTTTCTCATCAAAGAGATTAAACGCCTATAACATTTTATGAATATATCAAATATGCATCTGCTTGACTCTTGCCAAAATAATGAGACATATAAGAATCAAATAGAGATCAACTATAATGTACAATAGCGTTAAAGAGCGAAGTCAAAATAGCATATCAAACTACTAACTTTGTTGGAATAAATAATATACAAGATTAATTAGTGCCTTTCTCATTTCCATATATGTAATCTGTGTGTGTGTACGTGTATTATCCTACTTTACCTCTTCCAAAATAAAATATGAAACCCTCCTTAGGTTTATGTTGTTTAATTATAAATAATTTAACCATATAGTAGTTGATTAGGGCATTGACATTACACCACAATTCAAGCATTTTCTATAACCCAATCAGAGACAAAAGTTAGGATATGATCTGATTGTATCCCTATGTTTTAGTCTTTTGCATTTCAAAAGGTAATTAAAACCACATTAAATTAATAAGTAGTTGCAAAAGGGTGTCCCTAAAGTGACATCAGATTAGGTGTGGTACAGATGATAACCCAATGCGTTGATCTTAAAATAAAACAATTAATTTGCAATTGAGTTCCTGCATTAATTTTATAATAATAAGTTGTTTCTTTTCAGATTTAATGGAGACTGATAGTAACAAGAGGATGTTTCTAAAGCTGCCCATATTCTTTCTTCTTCCCAAAAGAGGGTTTAAAAAGAGATAAAATAAAAGGATAAGAACTAGTTAATTAGTTGCTGCTTGGCAGCTATGCACAATCATTATCAAAAAAATATCCACTTCTACATTTTATTATAAAACTTAAAAATAGTATATAATAATTTAATTTGAAATTAAAATCATAATACTCTAAATAATGTGAATGTGTTTTTTGTTTTTCTCGTTGATTGACATACTTTTACCAATCTTCTTCTGAATTCAAGTATAATCATAAGTTGCATTTATTTTATTTTTTAGCTATTTGTGAAATTTAGAAATTAATAGTACATGTTTCTTTCATTTAAAATAAAAATTAGTTAACAAGCCTTATTAAAAAACAAAATCAAATGTTTAAAGACAATACTCATAAAATTAATTATTACTATATATATATATATATATATATATATTTGTAATAGAGACGAAATAATTCTAACTAACATGCATGTGAATATAATATCATCATTGACTATTTTTTCTTTGAACAAATAATAATAATAATAATAATAATAATAATAATAATAATAATAATAATAATAATAATAATAATAATAATAATTTCATTATTACTAATAAAATATTCAATAAGCAAGTTTTTCATGCTTATGTTTGACAGAATTCTCCTTCTTCTTTTTTTCTATTTTGCATTTTAGTATTATAACCGTTTATCTTTTTGGTTTTTCATCCGCGGTATGTTAATTTTGCAAAAATATTTTTGCATTTTTAAGTCAAATTCATCATCTTCATCTCCTTTTCTTTTTCTGTGAATTTTTTGTGTGCATTACAAAATCATAGCAACAGCTTTTCAAATCAAATAATATATGCAATGGATGTAAAAAGATTTGCAGAGTAAAAAAAAAATATAAATATCACAATAAAAAAATAAGAAACTAACGATGAATGCTAATTTAAACATAGTTAAACTGCAGAAAAAAAAATTAATATAAATAATATCAGTACAAATTACATTAATATTAATTTTATTATTACCAAGACCAACAAATATATATTTTTTTTTTTGGTGAATCGACCAACAAATATTCAATAAACAGAAATAAATTGGCGTAATATGTGCCTGAGAATGTTGTCGCTTACCAATAGGTGAATTTAATGGGCGAGACCACCCCCACATGGCATTCTCTGACAGGGTCGCCACGGAGATGTTTTCTTGTCGGCAATAGCCCGAACATGCCGCGAGATATGGCGGTGCCCACGTGGCAAATTTATTGCCACGTCATAACCTGGAAGGCCCCACTAGATGTTGACCTCCACGTGGAGTGGCCGACCTTAAGCGACAATACTGCTGCCATGTCAGCGCTCGGTTATTGGATATTGTAAATTGGTGACCTTCAAGCGTTGCATGTCACCGTCATATTAACTCCGACTTGTTCTCTTGGACACGTGAGCTTGACCCCACGATGTTTTTATGGACTGCTAACGTGGCTGAACCTGATTTATTATCGTCATTCAATTTCACACCTAGCACATTGGGAGAAAAAAGTTTTATTTTATACTTCAGAAATTTAAAAAAGGATCATTTTTTTTATTCAACTTTTAGATTTAGAACCCATATAATGTCATGTTATACTATTTACTATTCCCCACATTTGTCATAAATTAGTTTTCTATTTTTTTATATTTTATTAAAAAATAACAATGTTTAAATTCTAAAGTGTTTTTGAAAAATGTTTTTTTCATACAATAAGAAAAATATATAATTTAATTACTTCAAAAATCCATCATAAAAAGTTAAGAAAAATAAGAATTAAGTAAACAAAATTGAAGTTCCAATAGTTGAAACCAAATAAAATGGTTCCCGATAATATATATTTCTCTATTGTGTAATTCCGTTAGTGTAAACTGTTATATGGTATAAATGTCATTATTGTACTTGCCATTTAAGATGGTTTCATGACAGTTCATTTCAAAAAAAAAAAAAAGATGGTTTCATGACAAAACTTCTATTCTTTCGGACAATGATACCAAACTTGAATCCTTATATCCTTTTTGTAATGAAGGTGATGTAAAAATTGTTTTTTCTTTGCTTGTAATTAGCCTAAAAAATAAGAACAAATAAGCCTGATAAAAAAATTATCTTTATTATATTGTGAAACTTAATCTTAAAATAATAATATATAAAGAATTTTGATAAGTCAAGTAAACCCCAAAGGCAATTAATTTTGGTTGTGATTCTTTTGAATAAAGCTATAAAGATACATATATCTATATATATATATATATATATATATATCATGACCATTGTTCAATCAAAATTGTCACTATAAATCTATTTTAGTGACAAATTTAAAAATAATAATCATAAAAAATAGATTATCCAATTATATTTTAAGTAGATTTAACACTAAAATAGACTGGTAGTGACAATCATGATATAAATTATGGTTAATATATATATAAAGAGAGTTTTCCTATTTGTTAACAGTGGGATCCACATTGGAATGACTAATACATTGTATGCATTTAATTATATGTTATTTTTATATATTAAAACTTAATTAGAAAAAGTACACTAGTGTTTTGATATAGGTAATTAAATCTCCAAATAGCTTATGGATCTTACTAGTGATTTATCAACGATTGTAACAAATAGCATTTTTCATATTTACAGATAGAGTGATTTTTTTATCCATAATAAGTTGACTTATTAGAAGACTAAATTGGTTTTTAGAAAAAAAAAAGTAAAATAATAAAAAAAATATTGAGGATTATATGTGTGTGTATAAAATTTGGAATTATCATGGATCTCCCTTATAAGTTTTTGATTTATTTTAATGCTGAAATTTAAACATGTATTGTTGTTCATATAAGACTATACTACCCAAATTTAAAAATAAAAAAAATAAAAATAAAAATTCACTACTTTTAAATCTTTACAAGTCCACATAGAAAAATAATGTATGCATGCATTCAAACTTTATTTAATAAATAATAATAAAAAGCAAAAATATCTCCTTTTCTATCATGTTAAAAGACCAAACTTATTCAACAAAAAAAAATAGCAGGAAAAAAATATAATTGGTAAAACAAACGTATAAATTCAATAAATACATTCATTCTTTGGGAAAATAGATATGATTTTTCCTCTTTACCAGGAAGATGTGTTTTAAAAGATAAGATTTATCAGCGAAGTCCCATCCCTCTCTCCAATCTACCATACCATGTAAGTGAAAAGTTATTTTCGCTAGGCCGACTCGAATATTATACATTACATCTATAGCCATCTGATATGATTAATCGACGAAAATAGAATGCCCCTACAATTTGTAGCCACATGATTTGATTAAACATCGAAAGCCATATGCAACATCGGTTGACAAATTGTTGGCACTTGGCAAATCAACTGTCTAATCCTAGCTAGCAAGGAAAGTCAGTACTGTGATTGGGAATTCTGATGGAAATTTGAGACATAACATTAGGGAAAAAAAAAGTTAGATTTGCACATTCAGATTCATTTGGAAAAGACTCATCGATGAATAGCAAAATCATGGTCATCAAAATAGGAGAAAGGATCGCCAAAATCCATCATCATGCCAACTAAAAGTTGGACCTTTTTATTGCTGGTGATAAAAATTTCAGACAAATTATTTTATTATTCAAAATTAGTTTATTAAAAAGATTCAGTTTATTAAAAATAATTGTAATGATAATTTTTATTTTAATAAAATAATTTTTAATATATATATATATATTTTTTGAATTTGAATTTGTTTTCAAAGATGTTCGAAAATAAAATGAAATAGAGACTACCCCATGTCTTTTAAATAATTTTGAAAATTTTAAAATGCTTATAGTTTTTCAAAGAATCTCAGGTGTCTGTAAAATTTGACTCACAGCAAACGGAGTCTTAACAAAAATGCAGAGAAGGAAAAGCAAATCTACTATTTTTCTTTTTCTTTCAAATTTCAACAATATTAACTTTTATAAAATTAAAAAAGTACTACTTTTGTGGGTTTGATTAAATACAAAAATAAAAAAAAAAAAAAAAANAAAAAAAAAAAAAAAAAAAAAAACTAATCGTGAGTTTGTATTTCTTATTTAAACATAGTGTAAATAGTATCCAATATTACAGTGAAAAGATATATATGGTCTCAGCTAGAGGACAAAAACTTATTTACTTTGTTGTACGAGTTACTTAATATCTCATATGTTTTATTTGTGTCAGTTTAGTTAACATGATAATATTTTTAAAAATTTAAATTTATAACTTAGTAATGAATTTTTTTTTCAATTTAAAAAAAATAATTTATAATTGGACATTCAATAAAAAATTTTAAAAAATATTTTAGCTTTGTTTTAATATAATATTACAAATGATTATTCTATTTTAATAAAATAAAATTACGTTTTAAATAATTAAAAAATATTAAATTTATGTTATATATGATAATTTAAATTTTATATACCCTTTCACCGAGTTTTTCTCTAGGGAAAGGTGCGGCGTTTTGGACATGAACTAAATTAGCAGCCCCTATGATTGAATTGTGGGGGTGATGTCTTTTCGTTTGACAAGTAGTTTGCACTTTACACGAGACAAACCTAAAAACAAGAGAAATTGGAAGAAAATCCCTTTGTAAAGTACATATTGGAGAAACTGGAATGTGGACCCCTTTAGATGTATTTAAAAAACAACCATTTTCCCAATGCTATCATCAACAAATTCTAAAGTTTATAAATCCCACTAGCTAGTTTCTGAACATAACAGAGCACACCCAAGAACATAAACCCCCACATTTTTGTTCCCTGACTCTTTCAGAAACCAGCTCCAAAACTCAGTCATTAATCTTTTCCTTATATTTCCTCAACTTCTCCAAATGAGTCCATCTTTAATACTCTCTCTTCTTCTTCTTCTGTCTTTTCTCTTTTTTGATGTTCAAGGGATTCGCTTGGAAAAGGAGCTCAACTCAGCTGGAGTAGTTGGACAACTTGGAATCCAGGTGGGTATAGTTCTTTCATCAAGATTGTTATTAAAATTTTATTTTAGTGACAAAATTAAAAATTATTATTCCTGTAAATAAATTATTCAGTGATGATTGACTTAGATTTGTCACTAAAATAAAAATTTAGTGACTCCATCAAAATGTTATACGTGGCAGTAGTATTTACCTTTTTAAACATACAACAATTATCACATCAAAATATAATAACTTTATAAAATTAGGATATAATGCAAATAAGTCCCAATGAAGTAAATATTATCCTTCTATCCTTACTGATTTGCATTTATTCTGATGCGCTCAAGATTATGTATATGTATAATATACACAACTTGAACTGGGTATTGATTTGTTCTGGTGTGGAATATTGCAGGAGGAAGAAATTGGTTCAGTGAAGAGAAGTAGAAATGGTGGGGGTATTGGAGAGGTTATTGTGTGCAAAGATGGAAAGTGTTCAGGTACCATGAACTTGAAGAAAAGATCAGTTTCTAGAGTCTCCAAGAAATCACACCAACATTGGTTACCAAGCATTCATGAAGATTATTATGGACCTAGGAGTCACAGACCCAAGCACCATTAGTTCTATCTCTTTGCCATCTCTTTTTCTAGATAGCTAGAGCTAGGTTCCATTATCTTTTTTCCTTTTTTTTTTTCCTCCTGACCAATTAGTAGTATTCTTCTTAGTTCTTCCTCTTCATTCCCTTAGAAGAGAAAGGGTTTTTCAGACTCAAGCCCTTGTATCTGAAGCAATTTTTTGTCCCAAAATTTATCTAACTATTTACTATTTCATTTTATTTACTTTACTTAAGTTTACAAGGAAATTCAATTTCATTTTGAAATCTTAGAGCAGGAAAAACACAAAAAAAAAAAAAGAAACCTCATAAAGTTCAGAACATTAAAATGATTGAGCAAATTAAGATTTCATATTGTATATATATTAAATATACATACATACATACATACCTACACATATTCACTAAATTAGGTCCCATATGGAATTATATTATATATTAAATGGTTTCTCATTTTCTACTATTGCAGGAAATAATAGAAAACTTATCAGTGTGACACCCCCTCCTACCACTACTACCACCAGTTCCAAGGTTGGTTAATTATTATGTAATATATATATATATATATAATTAAATATAAAGCTAGGGTTATAGAATAAAAAGTTACTTGATATTTTTGTCTTCCTAGTTCCTTATATGATTCCATGTACTACAGACAGAGAAGAATGGAACAAATAGAGCACAACCAACTTCGAATGAGGAAGAGGGTAATAGACAACATGCTGAGGAAGAGAATTTCACCATGAATTCATCGCCGGCGACTTCTGATGAGCTCCGCCGGGAAGGCCCATACGAGCAATATCCGGAGATGGTAGACATTGCTGACTATACTCCAGCAAGGAGAAAACCTCCAATACATAACTGAATGTAGGAAAGAAAAAAAAAAAAAAAGAGAGAGAGAGAGAGAGAGAAAAAAAATTTGTAGGCCAAAACAAAAAAATTAAATAAAACAAAAAAGGGGGGAAATAGCTAGAAAAGTTGGACAGCATTACAGAAATGCTGCAGTTTTTTAGGGCTAGATAGGAATGATTTTTGTACATACTATATTCAATTATTTAAGAATTAGTAATTACTTTGTAATATGATTTTAAACCATGATTTTGATGATTGGGTAATGAGCACTTTGGAGGCTCACTAAGATTCTTTTTACTTCTAGGCTACCTAGAAAGCACTAGCTCCTTGGCTGTAATTTGATATATATATATGCAATCCTGATTACTTAATCACATGGAAAAATAACATAATCATTAATCATATCAGTTTAACTTTATGCATATGTACTATGAAATGCCTATTTTTGGATAGCTCAAACACACACAAACCGAGGGGAAAAAAGATGTTTAGAAATGAGAACTAATCAAAGAACACTATTGTCATTTTTATGCAATAAATTAATTGAAACCAAAAGGTTTTTGGTCTTGATTCTCCTTGAAGTGAAATCCATTTCGGGTCTTAAATCAAACTGAAATGTCCTAACAATTAAGCAATTATCCTATTCCTAAATATTTCAAGAAACTATGGGGGACCATAATATATA